>JAUIMM010000576.1:0-337500 GCA_031769625.1 Taudactylus pleione
TAAACCCCCTGTAGACTCTCACAGTGCAGCCTTCCCCCCTCCTCCTCTGTCTCTGTGACTGTTCACATAATACCCTCTGTAACTCTCTCACAGTGCAGCCATCCTCCCTCCTCCCCTGTCTCTGTGACTGTCACATAATACCCTCCTGTAACTCTCACAGTGCAGCCATCCCCCCCTCCTCCCCTGTCTCTGTGACTGTCTCATAATACCCTCTGTAACTCTCTCACAGTGCAGCCATCCCCCCCTCCTTCTCTGTGACTGTCACATAATACCCTCTGTAACTCTCACAGTGCAGCATCCCCCCTCCTCCCCTGTCTCTGTGACTGTCACATAATACCCTCTGTAACTCTCTCACAGTGCAGCCATCCCCCCCTCCTTCTCTGTGACTGTCACATAATACCCTCTGTAACTCTCTCACAGTGCAGCCATCCCCCCTCCTCCCCTGTCTCTGTGACTGTCACATAATACCCCCTTTAACTCTCTCACAGTGCAGCCATCCCCCCTCCTCCTCTGTCTCTGTGACTGTCACATAATACCCCCTGTAACTCTCTCACAGTGCAGCCATCCTCCCTCCTCCCCTGTCTCTGTGACTGTCACATAATACCCTCTGTAACTCTCTCGCAGTGCAGCCATCCCCCCTCCTCCTTGTCTCTGTGACTGTCACATAATACCCTCTGTAACTCTCTCACAGTGCAGCCATCCCCCCTCCTTCTCTGTGACTGTCACATAATACCCTCTGTAACTCTCTCACAGTGCAGCCATCCCCCCCTCCGTCTCTGTGACTGTCACATAATACCCCCTGTAACTCTCAGTGCAGACATCCCCCCTCCTCCCTGTCTCTGTGACTGTCACATAATACCCTCTGTAACTCTCTCACAGTGCAGCCATCCTCCCCTGTCTCTGTCACTGTCACATAATACCCCTCTGTAACTCTCTCACAGTGCGGCCATCCCCCCTCCTTCTCTGTGACTGTCACATAATACCCCCTGTAACTCTCTCACAGTGCAGCATCCTCCCTCCTCCCTGTCTGTGACTGTCACATAATACCCCCTGTAACCTCTCTCACAGTGCAGCCATCCTCCCTCCTCCCCTGTCTCTGTGACTGTCACATAATACCCTCTGTAACTCTCTCACAGTGCAGCCATCCCCCCTCCTCCCCTGTCTCTGTGACTGTCACATAATACCCCCTTTAACTCTCTCACAGTGCAGCCATCCCCCTCCTCCTCTGTCTCTGTGACTGTCACATAATACCCCCTGTAACTCTCTCACAGTGCAGCCATCCTCCCTCCTCCCCTGTCTCTGTGACTGTCACATAATACCCTCTGTAACTCTCTCGCAGTGCAGCCATCCCCCCTCCTCCTCTGTCTCTGTGACTGTCACATAATACCCTCTGTAACTCTCTCACAGTGCAGCCATCCCCCCCTCCTTCTCTGTGACTGTCACATAATACCCCTCTGTAACTCTCTCACAGTGCAGCCATCCCCCCTCCGTCTCTGTGACTGTCACATAATACCCCCTGTAACTCTCAGTGCAGCCATCCCCCCTCCTCCCCTGTCTCTGTGACTGTCACATAATACCCTCTGTAACTCTCTCACAGTGCAGCCATCCCCCCTCCTCCTCTGTCTCTGTGACTGTCACATAATACCCTCTGTAACTCTCTCTCAGTGCAGCCATCCCCCCCTCCGTCTCTGTGACTGTCACATAATACCCTCTGTAACTCTCTCACAGTGCAGCCATCCCCCCTCCGTCTCTGTGACTGTCACATAATACCCCCTGTAACTCTCAGTGCAGCCATCCCCCCTCCTCCCCTGTCTCTGTGACTGTCACATAATACCCTCTGTAACTCTCTCACAGTGCAGCCATCCCCCTCCTCCTCTGTCTCTGTGACTGTCACATAATACCCTCTGTAACTCTCTCACAGTGCAGCCATCCTCCCCTGTCTCTGTGACTGTCACATAATACCCTCTGTAACTCTCTCACAGTGCAGCCATCCCCCCTCCTTCTCTGTGACTGTCACATAATACCCCCTGTAACTCTCTCACAGTGCAGCCATCCTCCCTCCTCCCCTGTCTCTGTGACTGTCACATAATACCCTCTGTAACTCTCTCACAGTGCAGCCATCCCCCCTCCTCCCGTCTCTGTAACTGTCACATAATACTCCCTGTAACTCTCTCACAGTGCAGCCATCCCCCCTCCTCCCCTGTCTCTGTAACTGTCACATAATACCCCCTGTAACTCTCTCACAGTGCAGCCATCCCCCCTCCTCCCCTGTCTCTGTGACTGTCACATAATACCCCCTGTAACTCTCTCACAGTGCAGCCATCCCCCCCTCCTCCCCTGTCTCTGTGACTGTCACATAATACCCCCTGTAACTCTCTCACAGTGCAGCCATCCCCCCTCCTCCCCTGTCTCTGTGACTGTCACATAATACCCTCTGTAACTCTCTCACAGTGCAGCCATCCCCCCTCCTCCCCTGTCTCTGTGACTGTCACATAATACTCCCTGTAACTCTCTCACAGTGCAGCCATCCCCCCTCCTCCCCTGTCTCTGTGACTGTCACATAATACTCCCTGTAACTCTCTCACAGTGCAGCCATCCCCCCTCCTCCTCTGTCTCTGTGACTGTCACATAATGCCCTCTGTAACTCTCGTGCAGCCATCCCCCCTCCGTCTCTGTGACTGTCACATAATACCCCCTGTAACTCTCACAGTGCAGCCATCCCCCCTCCTCCTCTGTCTCTGTGACTGTCACATAATACCCTCTGTAACTCTCACAGTGCAGCCATCCCCTCTCCTCCCCTGTCTCTGTGACTGTCACATAATACCCCCTGTAACTCTCTCACAGTGCAGCCATCCCCCCTCCTCCCTTCTCTGTGACTGTCACATAATACCCTCTGTAACTCTCTCACAGTGCAGCCATCCCCCTCCTCCGTCTCTGTGACTGTCACATAATACCCCCTGTAACTCTCAGTGCAGCCATCCCCCCTCCTCCCCTGTCTCTGTGACTGTCACATAATACCCTCTGTAACTGTCTCACAGTGCAGCCATCCTCCCCCTGTCTCTGTGACTGTCACATAATACCCTCTGTAACTCTCTCACAGTGCAGCCATCCCCCGTCCTCTCCTGTCTCTGTGACTGTCACATAATACCCTCTGTAACTCTCTCTCAGTGCAGCCATCCCCCCCTCCGTCTCTGTGACTATCACATAATACCCTCTGTAACTCTCTCACAGTGCAGCCATCCTCCCCTGTCTCTGTGACTGTCACATAATACCCTCTGTAACTCTCTCACAGTGCAGCCATCCCCCCCTCCTTCTCTGTAACTGTCACATAATACCCCCTGTAACTCTCTCACAGTGCAGCCACCCCCCTCCCCTGTCTCTGTGACTGTCACATAATACCCCTTGTAACTCTCTCACAGTGCAGCCATCCCCCCTCCTCCTCTGTCTCTGTGACTGTCACATAATACCCCCTGTAACTCTCTCACAGTGCAGCCACCCCCCCTCCCTCTGTCTCTGTAACTGTCACATAATACCCCCTGTAACTCTCTCACAGTGCAGCCACCCCCCTCCTCCTCTCTGTCTCTGTAACTGTCACATAATACCCCCCTGTAACTCTCTCACAGTGCAGCCATCTCCCCCTCCTTCTCTGTGACTGTCCACATAATACCCCCTGTAACTCTCACAGTGCAGCCATCCCCCCCTCCTCCCCTGTCTCTGTGACTGTCACATAATACCCCTTGTAACTCTCTCACAGTGCAGCCATCCCCCCTCCGTCTCTGTGACTCACATAATACCCCCTGTAACTCTCTCACAGTGCAGCCATCCCCCCTCCTCCCCTGTCTCTGTGACTGTCACATAATACCCCCTGTAACTCTCTCACAGTGCAGCCATCCCCCCTCTCCTCTGTCTGTGACTGTCACATAATACCCCTTGTAACTCTCTCACAGTGCAGCCATCCCCCCCTCCTCCCGTCTCTGTGACTGTCACATAATACCCCTGTAACTCTCTCACAGTGCAGCCATCCTCCATCCTCCCCTGTCTCTGTGACTGTCACATAATACCCCCTGTAACTCTCTCACAGTGCAGCCATCCCCCCCTCCTCCCCTGTCTCTGTGACTGTCACATAATACCCTCTGTAACTCTCTCACAGTGCAGCCATCCCCCCTCCTTCTCTGTCTCTGTGACTGTCACATAATACCCCCTGTAACTCTCTCACAGTGCAGCCATCCTCCATCCTCCCCTGTCTCTGTGACTGTCACATAATACCCCCTGTAACTCTCTCACAGTGCAGCCATCCTCCCCTCCTCCCTGTCTCTGTGACTGTCACATAATACCCTCTGTAACTCTCTCACAGTGCAGCCATCCCCCCTCCTCCCCTGTCTCTGTGACTGTCACATAATACTCCCTGTAACTCTCTCACAGTGCAGCCATCCCCCCTCCTCCCCTGTCTCTGTGACTGTCACATAATACTCCCTGTAACTCTCTCACAGTGCAGCCATCCCCCCCTCCTCCCCTGTCTCTGTGACTGTCACATAATACTCCCTGTAACTCTCTCACAGTGCAGCCATCCTCCCTCCTCCCCTGTCTCTGTGACTGTCACATAATACCCTCTGTAACTCTCTCACAGTGCAGCCATCCCCCCTCCTTCTCTGTGACTGTCACATAATACCCCCTGTAACTCTCTCACAGTGCAGCCATCCCCCCTCCTCCCCTGTCTCTGTAACTGTCACATAATACCCTCTGTAACTCTCTCACAGTGCAGCCATCCCCCCTCCTCCCCTGTCTCTGTGACTGTCACATAATACCCCCTGTAACTCTCTCACAGTGCAGCTATCCCCCCTCCTCCCCTGTCTCTGTGACTGTCACATAATACCCCCTGTAACTCTCTCACAGTGCAGCCATCCCCCCTCCTCCCCTGTCTCTGTGACTGTCACATAATACCCCCTGTAACTCTCTCACAGGGCAGCCATCCCCCCTCCGTCTCTGTGACTGTCACATAATACCCCCTGTAACTCTCACAGTGCTGCCATCCCCCCTCCTCCTCTGTCTCTGTAACTGTCACATAATACCCTCTGTAACTCTCTCACAGTGCAGCCGTCCTCTCCTGTCTCTGTGACTGTCACATAATACCCTCTGTAACTCTCTCACAGTGCAGCCATCCCCCCTCCTCCTCTGTCTCTGTGACTGTCACATAATACCCTCTGTAACTCTCTCACAGTGCAGCCGTCCTCTCCTGTCTCTGTGACTGTCACATAATGCCCTCTGTAACTCTCTCACAGTGCAGCCATCCCCCCTCCTCCCCTGTCTCTGTGACTGTCACATAATACCCTCTGTAACTCTCTCACAGTGCAGCCATCCCCCCTCCTCCCCTGTCTCTGTGACTGTCACATAATACCCCCTTTAACTCTCTCACAGTGCAGCCATCCTCCCTCCTCCCCTGTCTCTGTGACTGTCACATAATACCCTCTGTAACTCTCTCGCAGTGCAGCCATCCCCCCTCCTCCTCTGTCTCTGTGACTGTCACATAATACCCTCTGTAACTCTCTCACAGTGCAGCCATCCCCCCCTCCTTCTCTGTGACTGTCACATAATACCCTCTGTAACTCTCTCACAGTGCAGCCATCCCCCCTCCGTCTCTGTGACTGTCACATAATACCCCCTGTAACTCTCAGTGCAGCCATCCCCCCTCCTCCCCTGTCTCTGTGACTGTCACATAATACCCTCTGTAACTCTCTCACAGTGCAGCCATCCTCCCCTGTCTCTGTGACTGTCACATAATACCCTCTGTAACTCTCTCACAGTGCAGCCATCCTCCCCTGTCTCTGTGACTGTCACATAATACCCTCTGTAACTCTCTCACAGTGCAGCCATCCCCCCTCCTTCTCTGTGACTGTCACATAATACCCTCTGTAACTCTCTCACAGTGCAGCCATCCTCCCCTGTCTCTGTGACTGTCACATAATACCCTCTGTAACTCTCTCACAGTGCAGCCATCCCCCCTCCTTCTCTGTGACTGTCACATAATACCCCCTGTAACTCTCTCACAGTGCAGCCATCCTCCCTCCTCCCCTGTCTCTGTGACTGTCACATAATACTCCCTGTAACTCTCTCACAGTGCAGCCATCCCCCCTCCTCCCCTGTCTCTGTGACTGTCACATAATACCCCCTTTAACTCTCTCACAGTGCAGCCATCCCCCGTCCTCCCCTGTCTCTGTGACTGTCACATAATACCCTCTGTAACTCTCTCACAGTGCAGCCATCCCCCCCTCCTTCTCTGTGACTGTCACATAATACCCTCTGTAACTCTCTCACAGTGCAGCCATCCCCCCTCCGTCTCTGTGACTGTCACATAATACCCCCTGTAACTCTCAGTGCAGCCATCCCCCCTCCTCCCCTGTCTCTGTGACTGTCACATAATACCCTCTGTAACTCTCTCACAGTGCAGCCATCCTCCCCTGTCTCTGTGACTGTCACATAATACCCTCTGTAACTCTCTCACAGTGCAGCCATCCCCCGTCCTCTCCTGTCTCTGTGACTGTCACATAATACCCTCTGTAACTCTCTCACAGTGCAGCCATCCCCCGTCCTCTCCTGTCTCTGTGACTGTCACATAATACCCTCTGTAACTCTCTCTCAGTGCAGCCATCCCCCCCTCCGTCTCTGTGACTGTCACATAATACCCTCTGTAACTCTCTCTCAGTGCAGCCATCCCCCCCTCCGTCTCTGTGACTGTCACATAATACCCTCTGTAACTCTCTCACAGTGCAGCCATCCCCCCTCCTTCTCTGTGACTGTCACATAATACCCTCTGTAACTCTCTCACAGTGCAGCCATCCTCCCCTGTCTCTGTGACTGTCACATAATACCCTCTGTAACTCTCTCACAGTGCAGCCATCCCCCCTCCTTCTCTGTGACTGTCACATAATACCCCCTGTAACTCTCTCACAGTGCAGCCATCCCCCCTCCTCCCCTGTCTCTGTAACTGTCACATAATACCCTCTGTAACTCTCTCACAGTGCAGCCATCCCCCCTCCTCCCCTGTCTCTGTGACTGTCACATAATACCCCCTGTAACTCTCTCACAGTGCAGCCATCCCCCCTCCTCCCCTGTCTCTGTGACTGTCACATAATACCCCCTGTAACTCTCTCACAGTGCAGCCATCCTCCCTCCTCCTCTGTCTCTGTGACTGTCACATAATACCCTCTGTAACTCTCTCACAGTGCAGCCATCCCCCCTCCGTCTCTGTGACTGTCACATAATACCCCCTGTAACTCTCACAGTGCTGCCATCCCCCCTCCTCCTCTGTCTCTGTAACTGTCACATAATACCCTCTGTAACTCTCTCACAGTGCAGCCGTCCTCTCCTGTCTCTGTGACTGTCACATAATACCCTCTGTAACTCTCTCACAGTGCAGCCATCCCCCCTCCTCCTCTGTCTCTGTGACTGTCACATAATACCCTCTGTAACTCTCTCACAGTGCAGCCGTCCTCTCCTGTCTCTGTGACTGTCACATAATGCCCTCTGTAACTCTCTCACAGTGCAGCCATCCCCCCTCCTCCCCTGTCTCTGTGACTGTCACATAATACCCTCTGTAACTCTCTCACAGTGCAGCCATCCCCCCTCCTCCCCTGTCTCTGTGACTGTCACATAATACCCCCTTTAACTCTCTCACAGTGCAGCCATCCTCCCTCCTCCCCTGTCTCTGTGACTGTCACATAATACCCTCTGTAACTCTCTCGCAGTGCAGCCATCCCCCCTCCTCCTCTGTCTCTGTGACTGTCACATAATACCCTCTGTAACTCTCTCACAGTGCAGCCATCCCCCCCTCCTTCTCTGTGACTGTCACATAATACCCTCTGTAACTCTCTCACAGTGCAGCCATCCCCCCTCCGTCTCTGTGACTGTCACATAATACCCCCTGTAACTCTCAGTGCAGCCATCCCCCCTCCTCCCCTGTCTCTGTGACTGTCACATAATACCCTCTGTAACTCTCTCACAGTGCAGCCATCCTCCCCTGTCTCTGTGACTGTCACATAATACCCTCTGTAACTCTCTCACAGTGCAGCCATCCTCCCCTGTCTCTGTGACTGTCACATAATACCCTCTGTAACTCTCTCACAGTGCAGCCATCCCCCCTCCTTCTCTGTGACTGTCACATAATACCCTCTGTAACTCTCTCACAGTGCAGCCATCCTCCCCTGTCTCTGTGACTGTCACATAATACCCTCTGTAACTCTCTCACAGTGCAGCCATCCCCCCTCCTTCTCTGTGACTGTCACATAATACCCCCTGTAACTCTCTCACAGTGCAGCCATCCTCCCTCCTCCCCTGTCTCTGTGACTGTCACATAATACTCCCTGTAACTCTCTCACAGTGCAGCCATCCCCCCCTCCTCCCCTGTCTCTGTGACTGTCACATAATACCCCCTGTAACTCTCTCACAGTGCAGCCATCCCCCCTCCTCCCGTCTCTGTGACTGTCACATAATACCCCCTGTAACTCTCTCACAGTGCAGCCATCCCCCCTCCTTCTCTGTGACTGTCACATAATACCCCCTGTAACTCTCTCACAGTGCAGCCATCCTCCATCCTCCCCTGTCTCTGTGACTGTCACATAATACCCCCTGTAACTCTCTCACAGTGCAGCCATCCCCCCCTCCTCCCCTGTCTCTGTGACTGTCACATAATACCCTCTGTAACTCTCTCACAGTGCAGCCATCCCCCCCTCCTCCCCTGTCTCTGTGACTGTCACATAATACCCTCTGTAACTCTCTCACAGTGCAGCCATCCCCCCTCCTCCTCTGTCTCTGTGACTGTCACATAATACCCTCTGTAACTCTCTCACAGTGCAGCCATCCCCCCTCCTCCCCTGTCTCTGTAACTGTCACATAATACCCTCTGTAACTCTCTCACAGTGCAGCCATCCCCCCTCCTCCCCTGTCTCTGTGACTGTCACATAATACCCCCTGTAACTCTCTCACAGTGCAGCCATCCCCCCTCCTCCCCTGTCTCTGTGACTGTCACATAATACCCCCTGTAACTCTCTCACAGTGCAGCCATCCCCCATCTCCTCTGTCTCTGTGACTGTCACATAATACCCTCTGTAACTCTCTCACAGTGCAGCCATCCCCCCTCCTCCCCTGTCTCTGTGACTGTCACATAATGCCCTCTGTAACTCTCTCACAGTGCAGCCATCCCCCCCTCCGTCTCTGTGACTGTCACATAATACCCCCTGTAACTCTCTCACAGTGCAGCCATCCCCCCCTCCTCCTCTGTCTCTGTGACTGTCACATAATACCCCCTGTAACTCTCTCACAGTGCAGCCATCCCCCCTCCTCCTCTGTCTCTGTGACTGTCACATAATACCCTCTGTAACTCTCACAGTGCAGCCATCCCCCTCTCCTCCCCTGTCTCTGTGACTGTCACATAATACCCTCTGTAACTCTCTCACAGTGCAGCCATCCCCCCCTCCTTCTCTGTGACTGTCACATAATACCCTCTGTAACTCTCTCACAGTGCAGCCATCCCCCCTCCTCCTCTGTCTCTGTGACTGTCACATAATACCCCCTTTAACTCTCTCACAGTGCAGCCATCCCCCCTCCTCCCCTGTCTCTGTGACTGTCACATAATACCCTCTGTAACTCTCTCACAGTGCAGCCATCCCCCCCTCCGTCTCTGTGACTATCACATAATACCCTCTGTAACTCTCTCACAGTGCAGCCATCCTCCCCTGTCTCTGTGACTGTCACATAATACCCTCTGTAACTCTCTCACAGTGCAGCCATCCTCCCCTGTCTCTGTGACTGTCACATAATACCCTCTGTAACTCTCTCACAGTGCAGCCATCCCCCATCTCCTCTGTCTCTGTGACTGTCACATAATACCCCCTGTAACTCTCAGTGCAGCCATCCCCCCTCCTCCCCTGTCTCTGTGACTGTCACATAATACCCTCTGTAACTCTCTCATAGTGCAGCCATCCTCCCCTGTCTCTGTGACTGTCACATAATACCCTCTGTAACTCTCTCACAGTGCAGCCATCCTCCCCTGTCTCTGTGACTGTCACATAATACCCTCTGTAACTCTCTCACAGTGCTTCCATCCCCCCTCCTCTTCTGTCTCTGTGACTGTCACATAATACCCTCTGTAACTCTCTCACAGTGCAGCCATCCCCCGTCCTCTCCTGTCTCTGTGACTGTCACATAATACCCTCTGTAACTCTCTCACAGTGCAGCCACCCCCCCTCCTCCCCTGTCTCTGTGACTGTCACATAATACCCTCTGTAACTCTCTCACAGTGCAGCCACCCCCCCTCCGTCTCTGTGACTGTCACATAATACCCTCTGTAACTCTCTCACAGTGCAGCCATCCCCCCTCCGTCTCTGTGACTGTCACATAATACCCTCTGTAACTCTCTCACAGTGCAGCCATCCACCCTCCCCTGTCTCTGTGACTGTCACATAATACCCTCTGTAACTCTCGCACAGTGCAGCCATCCCCCCTCCTCCCCTGTCTCTGTAACTGTCACATAATACCCTCTGTAACTCTCTCACAGTGCCGCCATCCTCCCTCCCCTGTCTCTGTGACTGTCACATAATACCCTCTGTAACTCTCTCACAGTGCAGCCATCCCCCGTCCTCTCCTGTCTCTGTGACTGTCACATAATACCCTCTGTAACTCTCTCTCAGTGCAGCCATCCCCCCCTCCGTCTCTGTGACTGTCACATAATACCCCCTGTAACTCTCTTATAGTGCAGCAGACGGGACAATGGCTGCGATTTACTCTGGAATCCACCTGAAGCTGAGGAACCCTAAGGTCCCCTGGGGAGACAGGATAAAGCTGGCCCACTTCGCCTGGGTCACTCATCAGTGCTTCATTCCTAACAAGGAGCAGGTAAAGCGCGGCGTTACGCAGAGGCCGGAGTGCCCTGACGCTTGTCCTCCCAGGATATGGGCGCATTATGGTGCAGGCCGGGGGTAACGCTCTGTATCCCAGGTCTATTAAGCTTCTGTCTCTTATTGTTCATGCAGAGATATCACCACGTCTAGGGAACCGTCCATTGTGTGTGTCTCACATATTCATATTTCTCCCAAATTCTTCTCGTCTTTGTTATAGGACAGTAAAGGAATTTATTACACACACTCTGCTGTTATACTGTTATAATTGTTACAGAATTTTCACACTTTTTCTTTTGCTGATCTGAGATGCCCGTCCCTGTCCTTTACCATGTAACTAATAACATACAATCCTCTCATGTAACCCCTGGTGCAGTCCCCGCGTACAGGGGGCCCTGGTACAGTCCTTATGGTGTATTTACAATATAATTATCATAAATAAATTAAGAATAAATAAACCTTAGACACTAAACAGTACAACATGGTTGATGCAATATAACATTATAATGATAGCACCTATTCACCAATGCTGTGTTGTGCAGCTGATCTTTATGTACTGCGCCCCGTATATAGTTTATTTCCCTTTTTGCTACTGTCCTCATTGTGTGCAATGATTGTGTACCTATGTTTCCACCCTTAAGCTGGGTACACACTGGGCCGACATATCGGATCCTGGGTACACACTGAGCGATGGGCCGACATATCGGATCCTGGGTACACATCAGACGGGCCGACATATCAGATCCTGGGTACACACTGAGCGATGGGCCGACATATCAAATCCTGGGTACACACTGAGCGATGGGCCGACATAACGGATCCTGGGTACACACTGAGCGATGGGCCGACATATCAGATCCTGGGTACACACTGAGCGATGGGCCGACATATCAAATCCTGGGTACACACTGAGCGATGGGCCGACATATCAGATCCTGGGTACACATCAGACGGGCTGACATATCAGATCCTGGGTACACATTGAGCGATAGGCCGACATATCAGATCCTGGGTACACACTGAGCGATGGGCCGACATATCGGATCCTGGGTACACACTGAGCGATGGCCGACATAACGGATCCTGGGTACACACTGAGCGATGGGCCGACATATCAGATCCTGGGTACACACTGAGCGATGGGCCGACATATCAAATCCTGGGTACACACTGAGCGATGGGCCGACATATCAGATCCTGGGTACACATCAGACGGGCTGACATATCAGATCCTGGGTACACATCAGATGGGCCGACATATCGGATCCTGGGTACACATCAGATGGGCCGACATATCGGATCCTGGGTACACACTGAGCGATGGGCCGACATAACGGATCCTGGGTACACACTGAGCGATGGGCCGACATATCAGATCCTGGGTACACACTGAGCGATGGGCCGACATATCAAATCCTGGGTACACACTGAGCGATGGGCCGACATATCAGATCCTGGGTACACATCAGACGGGCTGACATATCAGATCCTGGGTACACATTGAGCGATAGGCCGACATATCAGATCCTGGGTACACACTGAGCGATGGGCCGACATATCGGATCCTGGGTACACACTGAGCGATGGCCGACATAACGGATCCTGGGTACACACTGAGCGATGGGCCGACATATCAGATCCTGGGTACACACTGAGCGATGGGCCGACATATCAGATCCTGGGTACACATCAGACGGGCCGACATATCGGATCCTGGGTACACACTGAGCGATGGGCCGACATATCGTTTCCTGGGCACACACTGAGCGATGGGCCGACATATCGGATCCTGGGTACACACTGAGCGGTAGGCTGACATATCGGATCCTGGGTACACACTGAGCGATAGGCTGACATATCGGATCCTGGGTACACATCAGACGGGCCGACATATCGGATCCTGGGTACACATCAGACGGGCCAGCTTATCAGATCCTGGGTACACACTGAGCGATGGGCCGACATATCAGATCCTGGGTACACATCAGACGGGCCAGCTTATCAGATCCTGGGTACACATTGAGCGATGGGCCGACATATCAGATCCTGGGTACACACTGAGCGATGGGCCGACATATCGGATCCTGGGTACACATCAGACGGGCCGACATATCGGATCCTGGGTACACATCAGAACAAGGTAATGATCCCACCTGCAATGGGGCCACATGCGATAATGTCCATGTTGGACGTGCAAAACCGCGCGTGTCTGAAAAGGGGGCGGGGATGAATTACGATAGGCCACATCCCCGTACGTCACGCCTCCCATTTATCGTCAGGCTGGGTGTGAGCCTAGCACTACGTCAGTAGCTGGGCTGCCCCAGCGCTCTCCCTGCACTGAATGGATGCTGCGTGCATGCCAACGGCATCCATTCTTGTTCCCAGGCGCCGGCACCGACGAACAGCTGCGGCGGTGGTGCTGCCCAACTACCCGACCACCCACGGGACATTTCGTCCCACGGGTGGAACCGGGGCATTGCCCGAAAAACGGGACTGTCCAGCTGAAATCGGGAATGGCTGGGAGGGGTGCGCCCCTGTTCGATCGCGCTGGTCGAACATGCCTCGAGCCGGCCCTGCCGACACCGTCTCAATGTTTACCCAGCTTTAATTACAGCTTTATCTATTGTATTCTATTAGATCCTGCTTTTTGCCCGTCATAGTTACTGCTATTGCCACTTCATTATACCATGGCTGCCCTTAGACAGGGCATAAGTACATTCTGTATAAGTAGAATATTTCCCGGTGTGTTTCCTGCCTCTCGCTTTCTCAGCTTCCAACGCCATGGTTTTTTGTTTTTCCCATCATACCCCATAAAGGTAAAGTGGCATGTTGTGGTACCGTATTCTACCATTGTGTGCAAAGCCGACATCGCGGCCACACCACACATCACGGAGAATTGCATGTGTGAGCCCAGCAATATAGTTTTAGATATGTCAACAATGCCTATCGGAAAAGTTGCCAATGACCGTGGATGTGACAAGCGAGCGATCCTGCGCCTGAGCCTCGGCCAAGTTCAGCCGTCCTGTGTGTCAGCAATGAGTATAGAGACAAAGTGGTTACTATTTGTATAGATCACGGCTGCCTGACAGTATCCATACAAACACTTTCCCTGTCTGCATCTATAATTATGTATGAAGTGTTCCCCCTCTTGTACAATCAGTTTTACCTCCTTGTATAATATTAAGAGGGGTATTCAATATGAAAGGTTAACTTCCCTGGCGAAGTTAACGTTTCATATCGGAGAATTTTTCAGCGTAAAAGTATGGTGCGCGCTCCCGCTTATCCCCGTATTCAATATCAAATTAACGAAAACGGGAAACTCCGAAGTTGGATTTGCGTAAAGTTACGAATTTTTCCTTAAAATGATTGTAAGACCCCCTAAAGTTGTAAAAACACGGGGGATCACTATGGATACCCCCGTTTTAGCCTTTAATTGAAAGTCGGGGATTTAAATAGCCGCAGCAGGTGCTTTTTTCCCGACATTGAAGAAGTGATGCAGAAGAGCACTTAGGTTATTTTTTTATTTTTTTTAAGTGCTCCCATCAAATTTGGGGTACATGAAAATGGGTACTAGCATATTTTGGTGACCCTGAAGTAGTTTTTTAAAAATTCTGCATTTGTGCACCTGCCGCTATAATTCTATTCTAGAAAACACCTGCCGCTAATAATCTATTCTAGAATACACCTTCCGCTAATAATCTATTCTAGAACACACCTGCCACTAATAATCTATTCTAGAACACACCTGCCGCTAATAATCTATTCTAGAATACACCTGCCACTAATAATCTATTCTAGAACACACCTGCCGCTAATAGCCTATTCTAGAATACACCTGCCGCTAATAATCTATTCTAGAATACACCTGCCGCTAATAATCTATTCTAGAACACACCTGCCGCTAATAATCTATTCTAGAACACACATGCCACTAATAATCTATTCTAGAACACACATGCCGCTAATAATCTATTCTAGAATACACCTGCCACTAATAATCTATTCTAGAATACACCTGCCACTAATAATCTATTCTAGAACACACATGCCGCATTCTTGCAGAATAGCCCTGAACCTATTTCCCTATTGTTTAACAATTTCCCATTTATTTTTTTTTTGCACCCTAATTTTTAAATTAATTTTTTGGGGTGTCCCTATTTTTTTTTTTAACTTTTTTTGACCCAGTTCTTTTTTAAATGTCAATCTCAGGGGTGCAGGCTATTTTTTTTAAGCCTGCACACCTAAACCCCAATTCTGCACTTTTTCTCGACACTTATTCAATGGTGAAAAGTTATCCCTGTTTTTTATCAAAGACTTTTCAAAACTGCGATAAGTCTTTGAAATTGAATAGGGTGTAAAAGTAAAACAAATGATATTAACGCAAAAAACGATGTTATCGCACCCATATTGAATACCCCTATATGTATCATCTCATAAAGGAACAGAGCTGGGTAAGATGCGGACTTTATAAAGGATGATAATGATGGATTTCAATTGCAAATTCCCTCTTTGAAACATCTAAAACAAATGTTATTAAACTGAGCATAGTGTTAGGAGAGCCCGGCCTTTCCTGCAATACATAGTATCTGTCAGATTGTTATGTGCTAACGTGCTGGAGAGAGGTGGCGCCATTTATCAGAGACCATTGTTATGTAAGTTTCTGGTGAGGAAATTCATAGCTACTAACAGCAAGATATGCCTATAATAAAATGCCATTTATTAGTCTGATGTGTGATCTTTTCTTCTAGGTCTTACTGGACTGGGTTTGCCACGCTTTAGTTGGTCATCATACAAAGAAGCTGAATCTGAAACTAGATGTTGAACAGAAACTTTGGGGCTTTCTTGACAACGTTTTACTCAGCAAGAGGCTGCAAAGTCTGGTGAGAGAGGGAAAATCTGTGAAACTTCGCTTCGCTATTGCGCAGGTAATAAAAGTGAAGTGGCCGACGATTTCTGGTGCATTGAGTGGCCCTGTTATGTGTGAGTAACAAGAGCATTCCTATAATACCCCTTTTCCACCAAAAATCCTGGGTCTGACCTAGGATATGGAACACTGGGCCTGATTCAGAGCTGAACGCTCTGACCAGAGCGCTCGCTCTGAATCAGGGCTGTCGCAGCTAAATTTGGAGCGGCCCCCTGGCCGCTCGCATAGCTGTGGGTGACCACCCACAGCTTATGCGAGTGGCCAAAAAGATGGTCGCGATGATCAAAGACCATCGCGACCATCGGGCTTGCGGCGAGATTCTGCGGTAGGGTCTTGCTTCCGCAAGCCCAGGAGTGATTTTGGCTCTATCAGAGCCAAAATCACTCCCACTGACATCATTACTGATGTCAGTGGGGCCGGACTCAGACGGTAGGCGTTCCCATGGGAACGCCTCCGTCTGGCAGTCACGCCCCCGGTACGCCCACCAAAGGGGGTGTGCTGCCAATCACCATCGACAGCACGCCCCCTTTGGTGCGAGACCCGGAGCGACGGAGAGCCCTTCGCTAACCGGGTCTCGCGCATGCGCACGACGGAGTTCCCCCCGTCGTACGCATGCGCAGTGGGGCAACATCGACCCGTTTGCGAGTGTCCTTTGCTCGCGAACGGGTCTGAATGACCCCCATTGTTCCAAGCCGGGTCAGACTTGGGATTTACCCCATTTCCATTGCACGTCGACCTGCATCGATGTTGTTCTCGCTGGACCTGGGTGCAGTGCTGGTGCTTGGCGATGATGTCATGACCAAGCGCCGGAAAGTACAGCTCTCCCCTGAACGCCGAACCAGGGCAGGCCGGTGACCAGGTGAGGGGGTCCTTCCGGGAGGGGGAGTGGCTGTCATTTGGGAAGATGTCTGTGACAGCTGGCACCGGGCAGGGACAGACTACAGTCTCCACGTATGAAGCGTTGATGGGGTAAAAAGCGGAACAGTCCGGACTATACGGGGAGGCTGTAATCTCTCCAACACAGACAGCCTCCCGAATGGCAGCCAATCACCATGCGGGAAACTGGTCCCGGGTCGGAAGACCCAGGTAACCCGTTTCCCTTGAGCCTGAGAGCAGGGTTTTACCCGCGTAAAACCCTGCTCGAGACCCAGGAACAAATGATTGACCCGGGATTTTTTCCTAGGACCGTTTTCCACTGAGCCGCTATCCGGGTTGACACTGCAATAACCCAGGTATTTTGACCAGTGGAAAAGGGGTATTAGTGACACCTGTAAATGTCATCAATATACCTGCATAGAGCAAGGAACATAATTTTCACCTGTTGCAGCCATTACAGACATCTGCCTGGAGGTACATCCACACTTCCAAAGCAGGTATAAATGGTTCCCATTTATCAATGAGTTTTATCACTCACAATGAGCGTATGATAATGGTTCTCCAGCCAATCGGCTCCCAAATGCCATTTTTCAAACCGATCAAAACAATCAATAAAGGTATGGGTGTCGGCGCTATCCTATGAGAATGTATAAAATGGGCAAAGGTGTGTAAAGATGTCCTCAAATTTATTATGCAAAAACACAACGACAAATAAATTGAAAATAAGATGATGACACAATAAGCAGTCTAAAGTGACAGAGTGCATGTAAAGTACATGAATGGTTCTGAAGGGTGGCACAGTACCCTAAGAATAAAACAAATAGCAACAATATGGTTTCATATGAAAAGTGGCACCGTGCAATAACATTCCTTCTTAAGCCCACATGGGTTCATGGGGAAGGAAGTGACAGTGCGAAGATTTCCAGTCTGAGACGTGATGCAATCATATAGTTCTCACCCCTTTCTGGTGCTGCGGTGGGCTAGTCAGTGAAGACAGAAGGTCCCGAGCTGGAGAGCTCGGCACCTCCGCAGAGAGCGTTTCCAACCAAAAAACGGGGGCGTTCTTGAAAAAGGTTTGATACCGAAACGCGTTGCACGGAGGACAGATCAGGAATCAGTGGATTGGAATATCCCCCCGTGTTTTGGTTGGAAACTCTCTGTGGTGGTGCCGAGCTCTCCAGCCCGGGACCTTCTGCCTTCACTGCCTAGCCCACCGCAGTGGGTACGGAGCTCCATGTCATAGTCCTGTACCACTTCCTGTGGGCTACGTTCTCTGGTCTTCTAGGCTTAACCTCTGTCCCTAAAAAGGCAAAAAGTATCACTTTTATATAGAGCGCTCCATGGTGACAGCAGCCTACAATATCCTAAGTTTTATCATCTAGCCAGAACCAAGAAGCCTATACAAACAAAGGATACGTGTGGCTATTGAGGCCTTGATAAAGACCTACCTGAGAGGTTGAAACATGTTGGAGAGGAGGTGGCTTACAGGAGGATCAACAACACCAGGACATATGCACTGGGGCCCGTCCATTTCCATCCCCATGATTTGTTCTGCCGGAATTCTTCGAGGTTCGGTGGTCAAGGGGTCCCATTGCATACCAGCTTGGTATGTGCCCATCCTACCTTCACTATACTAGTTTATTATAACATCTCCCTAAAAGGTTTTTTATACTTTTTAGGGTAATTTATTCATTTTAACACTGCTGTTCTTATATTGTTTTTATTGTGTTTACACTTAGTTTAAGGGTAATGTGCGTATAATAAATGCTTTCAAGTGATTAATATACGGTACTAAGGATTAATATTTATTTCTCTACTTTGATGTGTGTTTGAATGTATTTATGGGGATAGGCGCCACCTCAATATCCACACTTACCCTTTAACCTCTGTCCCTGGCTGACCAGTTGGGCCATGTCATTGGGCTGTAGCCTGAGAGTGCTATTTACCCAACCTCCAGGAACCATTATTTCGGTACCTTTTGATGCTTCGTTCCTTTCTCCAGGTCTGGAATAGACCACCTGTTTCTGTCTTTGCTGATCTTTTGGGTAAGGAGTTTTTTCGTCTCCGTTTTGGGTCGAGAATCTGTCTTGTGCTCCCTGGCCCGGTCTTGTGTCCTCTGCGGAAGGTCAGGGTACCACTTTGATATTGCAGTCATTGTCTGTCTGTACTATGGGCTGGTCTTATCGGCTGAATTTGCTTATGCGGCTCAATTCCTCCTATTTGGTTTTGATTTCTTAGGAGGGTTGCAAGCTTGGCTTCTTGGGAGATGAGGGCCTGCCGTGTGACACATCCATTTATCGTTGGATGGTTGCGCTCCTGGGTGCAGGTTCCACTTGCAATGTTAACTGGCGATTCTAACATTTACGGATGTCCATATGTCCAACTCTCCGGTTTCTGCTGGAGATCTGGTGCACTGCTCAGGATTGAGGAGGATTCCATTTTCCTTTCTCTACGGTCTTCCTTCCATCGGGGCTTCTAGGTTGCACATAGCAGTATTGTAGTCAGGGCTTCCGGGTCAGTTTGTGTTTGAACGTTCTCCTTGGTCAGGTCGGTATCTTCCAGCATGAGGCTCCTTTTTTGAGTTTTTTTACTTTTTCAGCCCCTCACGGGCTTTCCGAGGCCATTTTTTCTTTTGGAGTTTTTTTTGTTAGCTCCTAGACTTGGTGGCTGTGCTCCTGTGTATTGTTCTCTTGGAACTACACTTGTAATTTAGCATTTAATGTGTGTCCCTTGTTGATAGTTTCAGCTTATAGTTTTATGCTGGCATCTCAGTACACTTTCATTGTCACTCCTGTGCTATTTGGCTGTCTGGTCACGTTTCTGCCTTTATCGTTCCTGTTTAAGGAACGTCTGGCCTTATTCCAGACATTCTACCATTTCTACTGAATGTGCCACATGTACGGCCCTCTTCTGTTCTCTTGGTTGAGGTCTTGGGATCTCCATTGGCCTTGGAGGTGCTTTTTCAGGTTCCTTAATTACCCTGGAGTGGCTTACTTGGAGGGTGATGTCCTGTTGGCCATTGTTTCCGCTGGGAGGATCTCTGAGCAGCTCCGTTTGCTAGTGCTCCATTCCTGATTTATTTTTTTACTTTGCCCAGGTGATGCTCAGCACTATGCTGTCTTCCAGTCTTCTACACTTCTTGTATGTTATGTTATCCGAGCTTTGTGGATTTTGTGGCTCTGGCCACGTCTGCTTGATGGTCGGATGGCCTCTCGGCCCTTTATGACTCTCACCGGTGGGGCGTACATGCCTCCAAATTGTCTGTTACTTATGCTATTCTGTATGCTTACGACTCTTGGGTCAACCGGTGTCTGACCCTTTCTGGGTGCATTTTCCTTGGGCCGTGAGTGCCTCTTGGACATCACGGCATGGTGCCTTGGTTGAGCAGCTGTGCCGGATGGCTCCTTGGTCTTCCATACAGTCTTTCTCTACCTTTTTTCAGGTTCCCTTTCCACGCTTTGTGACCACTGATGCCTGCTTGAGACTTAGGAACTCCCACAGTCTGCAGACTCCCCCAGATTGGATGAAAGAGGATTGTTGTTTTTTTTTTTGTGTCTCAGTAAAATCCATTCCTTTGAGTCCATGTGGGGGGGACACTGTGTACCCTTCCTAGTATTTATTGTTGTGCTGGTGTATGGTGAGGTTTTCTTTCGGCTTTGTTAGATGAGTGACTGAGTGCTGCAGCTGGGATGGGGTGGGGGAGGGAATGAGTTTCGGCTCCAATAGTTTTAACTATTTAGTGCCTTCTCCTCAGCCTCCCCTCTAAACACACAGTCTGCAGCGTCCCCCAGATTGACTCGGAGGAATTGATTTTGCATGGAGTACAAAACAAATCCTCTTTACAAACATAACTCATTTTTATTAATATTTGCTGCATACCTGATGTATGGAAGAGTTTATAAAGGAATTACATCTCCTGCAGCTCCTGTGACCTTTAGGAACTGACGGTAGCGAGTCCTCTGACTAAAGTCTGTCTCCTCCATAGTGTCATTCTGCTGATCGCGAGATCAAAGAAGATCAAAAAGCAATTTGTTAGTGTGTGATTTCTGACATGTTGGAGGGGACTGGATTTATATAGTGAGCTATGGCTGGTTTCATGGGGATTGCAGAACCTGCAAGAACATGCAAATAAATGCACTATACTAAAGTGTGTGGATGTTTTGGGGATTTGTTATATGGACCTTTAAGGATACAGTTACTAAAATGCGGGTTTTTTTAGAAGTGGAGATGTTGCCAATAGCAACCAATCAGATTCTACTTAACATTTATCTACCACCTTCTAGAAGATAATAGCTAGAATCGGTTTGGTTGCTATGGGCAACATCTCCACTTCTAAAAAAAACATGCACTTTAGTAAATATATCCCTTAGTATCAGATTGAACACTCCTCAAATATAAATTAGTGGACTGAGCGTTTAATTTAATTTTTCCGGTGAGAACTTTTGGAAATATTATGTTGTATTACAATATAGACCATAGAAATAGGAGTTTCCTTAATCTTATCGTGTGATTGATTCTTTTATTAACTGTCTTAATAATCCAATGTAATATTTAGATCCTGGTTTGGGATCATTTCAAGTTTGCTCACTAATTCATTTTGGTTTTCCAAGTGGCTACAATAAGGTGTTTGCTTGTGGGTTGTGTTGTATTTATCAAAGACCTCTCACTGACTTTTTTTTACATTTTTATTTTATTTTTTTAATTTTAGGTTATGAATGATTTTATTGAAATTTCATCTACGAAAGAAATCCCTCCGGCTGGTATTGGATTGGTTTTAAGCTGCTGTCGGAGCGTTCTCTCTACGCCAGCTCTTGCCTGCGTCTACACAACCAAGTATGAGCTGATGGTAGACCTTCTACGTAAGCTCTGTACATTAGCTCGTCACTGCTTGGCTTCAGATCAGACCGTCACACCCCAAGTGCTAAGTCTACTTCACTTGTCTCTTATACAGTATCTGCAGGTACAGAGACAGCAGAGCAACCCAAACAGAGTTTTTACACATGTGCTCGCCCAACTTTTTCAACCATGTTTGGTTTTAAAGAATGCTTTGGGCATCCATGTGTTTGGTAAGAACAATAACCGTGAATGTTACAACCTAACCAAAGACCTTGAGCGTGACCTAGATGCTGTACTGCACAGTGCTCTCTTCCATGACGAGCTCCTGTCTTTCTACAAAGATGAGCTGCTTCCTGAATTGGACAAGTCCGAGAAGAAAAAGGGGTCTCTTCGAGCGCTTTTGACTCCGGCATCGTCCATCATTACAAAACTGGAGGACGTGACCTTCTGTGACCCAGAAACGCATCTCTCGGTTGTCGCCAGTTCTGTCCCTCTTTTGTATAAACTATTTCTAGACTCTTACTGCAAAGACGGAAAGGAGTTAGTCTGCTTTCACATGCTGGTCAAACTGTTTACGTGTATCCAGTCATCCATTACAGTGAAGCGAAAGGTTCCTCAAGTAGCTTTCTCAGGCCGGGCCGTGGCGCTCTCCTCTCTAGAGCAGCTGCTAAACCTTGTTCTCACTCACAATATTTACAATGTTGCCGTGGACCACATACGGCATCATGATGTTCAGTACCAGTTCTACCGCACGTTGGCCGAAAAGCTAGTGGGAGAACCGTGCGCCTCTTCAGCTTCTTGGTTTCGTTGCCTGAAAAACTTAACCCTATTAAACCACCTTATCATTGAACCAGACCTGGCAGACCTGCTGTCACGTGCATGGGTTGGTGCAGACATTTCAGACGTTCCCGTCAGGAAAGCGCAGGAAGCTTTGATAAGCAGCCTTCTGCAGACCTATGCCAAGCTTCGCCAATTTCCAAAACTCTTTGAAGCAATTTTAATGGTTATATGTAAGCTGACAGGTGATGAAATAAGACCACCACCGATTCTTTCTTCTGGGTCAACTGTAAATCTCACGGAATTTCTTGTTCAGCTGCCCCCTAATCAAATATTGGATATTTGGGACTTGGTTTTGGAGAGGTGCAATTGCTTGATCCTTCCAGACCTAAAAGAAAACCCAGATCTTTGCTTAAAATTCTTTTCTCTAAGCTCTATTCTTCATTTCTTGATGTTTAACATAAAGACCTTAGACAATAATACCCCAGTGCCTGTCCTCCAGCGGTTCCAAACTCTAATGAAACAAATGACCGATGAACTGATATGGCCGGCTCTAAGTCTTCTTAAGGATGCAGCTGCAGGGCCTTCAACCTGGCTTCAGCAGCTCTGTGATGCTGCCCTCTTACTCCTCTACTCGTGGATAGAAGTGGACACTGTGACTACACTGAATTGCAGCAAGTATGATTCTCCGATCAGGAGACCGTCTCTTCCGTCAGACTCTAAGATTGAGGGTTGGGACATCTCATTATTTTATGAAGATAAAGACTATTGGAGGAAAATCTATAGACTTTGCACAACATCTGAGGCGGTGGGCAAGTTCTGCCTACAGCTTCTCTCCATTCAGAAGCTGAAACATATCTTAATGCAGATTCCTTCCCCAAATGACCATGATCAGCTCACTGTCCGAGCAGCCGCTGCTTTTGTTGTGCATTCCGGTAGCTGTTTTACAGTCCCCAAGCATTACGAACCTTGGAGCGGAAATGCTTGTGCGGTCAATGTGAACTGTTTCCCTGTGGCCCGTTGGCACCTCGTTGTATCAAATCTCCTGCTCCTCCTTCCGTATTTACCTATGGACGATATCAACGATATCACAGATTTTCTCCTTGAAACGGGGATGTTGGCCCAAGACACAGATGTCCAAATCTACAATGAGTCTTCAATTAGTTTAGAAGAAGTATCTGTAAGTTTCCTCCGCAGTGATCTATTTCCTGAGATGCCCGTTTTGCAATGTGCCTTTATAAACAGTATCCTAAAGAAGTGCGCCCTGATACTAAAAGCGCAAACTGCTTTAAGGGAGATCCTTAATCTCCTTTCTGCAAAAGACATACGTTGGCATGAAGATTTTGTTTCTGCACACAGTAAGGCTGCAGTAAGTGCGAATCCCAAAATTGGCGCCTCCGGTTCGGAAGACTCAATTGGCATGAAGAATCTGGAGGCTGTCGTACACCGTATATCCTCAATGACCAAAACAAACGTCGCTGTAAACGTAAGCGAGTCTGATCTCAACGATCTGATCAATGTGATAGAATTTATTTCCGCGTTGAAGTCCGACAGCCTGGCGCCCTCAGACCAATGCCGCTGCTTTCTCCTGCTGTTGTCTTTAGCCAGTTCCAGTTCTCTTCTCAACCTGCGACTTGTGCGGGTTTGTTACAGACTGATGACTTTCCTCTTAAGTGGGAAAAATGCAAATTCTTTATTCAAGCTGTTTCACGCTAGTGACATCGTAACGATTGTAATGACTGGTATTCAGTCTGCCAGGTGGCAGTTGGCCGACTTTGAGAAGGAGCGGCAGTGGGCAGAATTTCTCCAAGTCATTCAGTGTTTCTTTGAAGCCTTCCTCACTTTGGTCTTTGAGAGAAAACAGAGCCTCCTTCTTAATCTAGAGAAGCTGACAACCTTCTTGGTTACTTCCTTCCCCACTGCAGACAGCAAAAACTGGAACTCGAGTGTTGGACAACTGTTTATTGCTGCACTCAACAGTCTGTGCGGCCATTTAGCAGCTCACGTCCAGAAACAAAAGGCGGATAAACAGCGGACTGAAACGTTTTCTTCTCTCTTGCAACAAGTTGTTGTGAAAATGAACATGGTTGTCCAACAGTGCATAAAGGCCAGTGAACCGTGTGCGGTTCTCCCTTCATTCCTGGTATCCTGTACAGCCACTCTACTTGAAGCGGAGCTTAACTGCCACCCTAACGACAGCCTTCAGAACATTGAACTGTACAGAAGTTTTTGTGCACAGATTCTGAGAGAGCTTTGTTATGCCAAGGAGCAAAACGCGTTTCTGACGTCTGCCCTGCGTTATTTGAAAATGTGTATTGGGGTAAAAGACATTCGGACTGCGCAGGAAACAATGGTCGTCTCTGTCTTCATAGCTCTGAAAAAACTACTCGCTAGTAAGTATTTTCTGTTACATTTTATATCCTTACCGCAGCTGGGCTACTATGTAATTAGTATACCGCACAGTGAGTCATTTACTATCATTGGTAAATAGCTTTTATCTATCCAGTTCCACTTACACCAGTGTTTCCCAACTCCAGTCCTCAGGGATCCCTAACGGTGCAGGTTTTACACATCCCCCTCAGTATCGCATTTAAAATAATTAGCTCTACCTGTGGTTCTTTAAAATTTGTCAGCCAGTAAATTACACACCTGTGCACCAACTAGGTAATCTAAAAAACATGCACTGTTAGGGGTCCCTGAGGACTGGAGTTGGGAAACACTGACTTATGGCCCCCATACATTAGCGGCGGATTGCAGCGTTCCTGCGATCCAGAGATGCCGGGTTGCAGGATCGGTGAAATCCAACGTGTGTTGGACTTCATTGATTTTTCGATCACGATCAGAATATGATCGTGATTCGCAAATCGGTGAAATTTAACATCGAGAATTTCGACGATCCTCCGACAGATCGCGGAACAGCGATGGCAGCTGGTCGGCATTTCCGATCCCGTCGCAGGAGTCGGCATTTCGTCAGATAGTGTTTGGGGAGCCTTTAGACAATGAACACAAATGTTTGGTTACTTTAGTTTACTAACCTGGTTCGTTGATGCAGATCTGCACTATATAAACCTCTGCTAAAAAATAAAATGTAATTGTTCACCTCCAAAGAGTATTAGCAGTGTTTATATAGCATCTTTCTCCCTAACGCGCTTTACATATTTGCAGAGGGTAAGGCAGTCATCTTGGGTGTGCTCAATATTCCTTCACATTAGTTCCCTCGCTATTCGTCCTCCCCAGTCCAATGTCCCTACCACTCACAGAACACACTTTGGGCAGATTCGATTAGTTTTGGGGCTTACCGTGCAGCTGTAGCCCTGTCCTGCGCTATTCACTTACTGACTCAGGAGCTGCAAGGAAAAATCTGCATTGAGCGCTCGCCCTGGGGCTTTCCGCGCACGGGATTGGCACAGCCTCGGGCACTTTACCCAGGAGCTATGAGTTAGCGCATGTGAAAATTGCAAAGTAATTGAATAGCTCTGGATGTTTAATCCGAGAGCTTCAGCTGGGTGGAAAATCCCGGGACTAAGTGAATCTAGTTGGCTGATTGGAAAGAGAACCTTTAGATGTGTGGCCAGCTTTAGGGTGCCGTGAGGCCCGAGTTAGGGAAACGCTGTTCTGAGGAACAACCTTACTAAGCAGTGACTTGAACTACTCCCCCGCAGTGTAAAGCTGGAAATGTAACGCTGCAATAATACTATTCGCAGAAAAACGCGCCAGGATTTCCTTTGAATAATAATGCTGCCTTAATTTTCTTACTTAAACACGTCCAGTAGAGGGGTCTTTTGCAAGCCACCACCTCGTAAATGTACCCCGAAGGGGGCAGTGCAATTTGCAGTAATGGCTGCAATGTACTTACAGATCTGTGGCACTTTAAACCACCAACATCACCAATTTCCCTCTCGGCCCATAAAGGGGTGCAGGAATATTGGTGATGTTGGGGTGTCATATTCTACCCCATGAGGAATTGAATACAGGCTTTAGATTATTGTTACATGTAATAGTACATTTTTAACGCTACCCACTTACTTGATCTGACGATGAATAGTCAGATCGGCCAGCAATATCGCAATACGTGAATACAGAACGCCCGCATGTTAGGATAGATGTAGCAAGTGTCAGAATATGAATTTGCCACTCTTAATGGAGCCTTTCAGTTAAAATTAGTGACCGTGGTCCTGTAATGTCTGTACTGCACTAGAGTGAAACTAAATTAAGAGCAAATAAGTATATATCGGGTGTACATTACACATCACAGGTTTTGATATTCATTCATGTCCAAAAGTTGAATTACCATTGTATAAATCTGAATTACTGCCGCAAAGGGTTTAAGTTCCCCACTAAAATGGCTGTGGAGGGTGAATTTCAGCAGGAGGACCAATCAGAAGTCACAATCTCTGCAGGGCTTCTGATTGGTTGTTCTAGCACCCTCTGCAGCATTGCACAGATCCAATTATCATCCAGGGCTGTGAGGCGAATCACCCAAAGCTCACCCTCCCTGGTTACCGCTCGCTGGTGCCCTGGGTGCTGCTCTGTGACTGGGGCTCCTGTAAAAGACACCCATGGGTATGGTAAAATATTAACCAACCTCAGATGGCCGCATTAAAGGATACATTAACACCTGAGGTTGTGGAGGCGCTTTGTGTGTCTGTGTATAGACATGAGAGGTTTAGGTCATGTACAATACATCAGGAGCGGATGCAGCCTTAGGGGGATATTTGCCAAAATTGTATCCAGAAACAAAAACAAAGAAAGAAGATATTCCAAAAATGGGGCACTCGCAGGGTTACCAATTAATCCTGTTCACATTTTACCAATCCTTAATCTGGTGAAGATGAATAAAGGTTTAAGCTCTCATACATAAAATATAACTTTTAATAATTCATTAAAATTTACAATCACGCGAAATATGACATTTGATTGTTCTATTATTTAATATAGTATAATTGTCCAACAGCTCATCTCTTATCATTTCTATATGTATCCAATCGTTCACGAAGTTGTTTGATGACTTGTATCCCTATATTGTTTCACACAAGTGTATCCGTATCTGAAGATTGTGAAATGATTAGTAACGAAGATCCTAATAATTCACCTAGTGTCATATATTACCAGATAAGTCCTTCAGTAATTTTAAGGACATTCGTATTACATGAATATATAGATGTCACATGAAACACATATACACAATAAGACCACGGAAATAGCATATAGCGTATATTAATTCCTATTGTATCATGTGGCCAGTTAGAGTATAGTGGTCTCTTCCTCACATTTCCATATTAATGGCTTCCTTATAATCAGTGAGTGCAATGGATCACGGACACGCTACACATAGGATCCTGCTATTGTGTGTCCAATAACGAGGAATATTATTGGATCAGCAGGATACACTAATGATCCTCTATGGATCAGCTGTATCCTATCTCTTCTGTCATAATCAATGAGCTAGGAGATGAGATACCCTCTTCATGTGACCTAATATGTCGATTACGTATATTGGGATCTCTCACTGGGTATAACAAATAAATCCCTCTTAATGTTCATTCATCAACATCGTTGTAATAATTAAATTGTCCCAATATTGTGCCACAATTAACAACAATGTTATTTAAGTGACTCCCCGTTTAGTGTAAATTCACAAACCCTGCTGCCCCGACGTACGTTTTGCAGAGGATTAATCCTATGACTAAGCATGTTGTGCGAAACGTACGTCAGGGCAGCCGTGCACGTGGCTAGTGTGTTCTGCGGTTTTACCAGTTACAATATCTCCACATTGCTCCTAAACTGTTTGTTACAAACAAGATACAGATTAACAGAAATATATGTGAATCATTAGGGTTTGTTAATGCTAAATAACTACTGTGTGTCTGTCCACTACTAGATGTAATAGCGACATTTGATAATGAGCTAGGACGTCACTGAAATCTCCATTGTGCTCTATGCTTATATAAAGCGATTTACAATAAACGGGGAGTCGGTTGAATAACATTGTTGTTAATTGCGGCACAATATTGGGACAATTTAATTATTACAACGATGTTGATGAATGAACATTAAGAAGGATTTATTTGTTATACCCAGTGAGAGATCCCAATATACGTAATCGGCATATTAGGTCACATGAAGAGGGTATCTCATCTCCTAGCTTATTGATTATGACTGAAGATAGGATACAGCTGATCCATAGAGATAATTAGTGTATCCTGCTGATCCAATAATATTCCTTATTATTAGACACACAATAGCAGGATCCTATGTGTAGTGTGTCCGTGATCCATTGCACTTACTGATTATAAGGTAGCCATTAATATGGAAATGTGAGGAAGAGACCACTATACTGTAACTGGCCACATGATACAATAGGAATTAATATACCCTATATGCCATTTCCGTGGTCTTATTGTGTATATGTGTTTCATGTGACATGTATATATTCATGTAATATGAAGTCCTTAAAATTACTGAAGGACTTATCTGGTAATATATGACACTAGGTGAATTATTAGGATCTTAGTTACTAATCATTTCACAAGAGATGAGCTGTTGGAGACAGTTATACTATATTAAATAATAGAACAATCAAATTCACATTTTAAACATAGTCATATTTCACATGCTTGTAAATTTTAATGAATTATTAAAAGTCTTATATTTTATGTATGAGAGCTTAAACCTTTATTCATCCTCACCAGATTAAGGATTGGTAAATTGTGAACAGGATTAATTGGTAACCCCATTTTTGGAATATCTTCTTTTCCTTTGTTTTTGTTTCTTAATGTATGACTATATTCCCGGGAGCACACCTTCATCAATTATATTCACAAATAAGATAAGATACAGGAGGTTACATACATTCTGAGCTGGTCTGTGCGGACACAATTATTTTCACAATTGTATCAACCAATCTAAAGAAACGTCCTGTTTTGTATTGTTAGTATAAAAGTTGTAACTCGCTTTACACTTTCTCCATGTCTGAGGTGCCTGGGCGGACGGTGGATTTGTTCAAAAGGCGGACGTCCAGATAAATGACTTATTTACTGAGATGACCGAGAGCTGCAGCTGTGAGGAGTTCTGCGCTATAATGAGATCTACATTATATGGACTCCAAGTCTCCAACTTGTGGAAAAACAATTATAAGGTTGGATGATTTTTTTATATATATATATATATATATATATATATATATATATATATATATATATATATATATATATATATATATTTTTTTTTTTATTTTTTTTTATTTTTTTTATCAGATCTTTTGAGAAAAAAAAAAGGTACAATTATAGGGATTAAATCAGCGCACTGTACGTCACAATTGCAAACCATTAAGGTCCTGTTCAGTGTTTCTGTATTATTTGCAATTTGGAAAACTTACTTGAAAATGTTCAATCTTCGATCCCCAAGAGGTATCGCTATTATTGAGAACTGCTGTCCTCTCGGGAGCGCTGGATAAAACTTGTTTACTGCTATTATTATTTTAAACCGATTTTTCTCACAAGAGCGAGGTGCGGCAGGACACTGATGGGATGCAGGAAGTGAAGGGGTTAATGAGAGATACATATTAGACATGATTTGGTGCACAAACATCATTAAATGTATTTTCTATGTATATACATACACCCGGGCAGACCAATAAATGGGCAAAACCGCACAAATCCCGCAACTGGGGCACTGAAAGCCTCTGCCCTGTACGACGGTACATTAACAGAGTAGAGATCGCTCATCTCCCCCCTCCTGTAAGTCTATGCGAGGTGCCCTCCGTTAGTAAAGTTTATAGATCTGCTTTTGTTTGCTCCAGCACTACAGTTCTTTAAACCTTATACTTTTACTTGGCGGTTTGGCCTGATTGGGGCCTTGGCGGTTTGGCCTGATTGGGGCCTTGGCGGTTTGGCCTGATTGGGGCCCTGGCGGTTTGGCCTGATTGGGGCCCTGGCGGTTTGGCCTGATTGGGGCCCTGGCGGTTTGGCCTGATTGGGGCCCTGGCGGTTTGGCCTGATTGGGGCCCTGGCGGTTTGGCCTGATTGGGGCCCTTTTTGACTTAAGAATCTGTCAGAACCTGAGCGTGCTCAGCAATATGAGAGCCACGGGTGAGGTTTGGGTTGTCTGCGACGTGGTCTGCACGTGTCCTTTCATTTCAATGAGAATTTGTGACCGGCTCACTCGTACACCAAAGGTTTTCTGATACCGGTGGTGTGGTTTGAAGCACTTTATTTCAGCATTTTGATAATTTAGCCTCCAATGGATGTTTTGCATCGTGTAGAAGGTATCTTACCCTGTACACTTTATTTTAGTTTTTGTATCTATTCATATGAGATTCCTGCTGATGAGCACACAGAGATTGGTCCTTTCTACTTCAGGGTCCATAGGGGGTCCACAGGGTTGACCTTGGGGTATAGGTTGGGAACCAAATCCGGGCACCACGCAGTTAAAGCTTTTAGCTCTCAGGATGCACTGGGTCCACTCTCCCTATAACCCCACCCCCAAGCCAGAGGCACCTCAGTTTAAGTTGGTGCCCGGCCGGAGTCGGGTCACCGTTAGCGCAGGGGGAGCTGATTAGCAGCCCCTAAGCTTATTTTATTTATTTTTTTAGGGACAAAGTTTATTCATGGACTTTGGACTCTTCAGAGCGGCAGCGTCGGACTGTCCATAGGACGTCTAAGCTGCCGCTCCGTCACTCCGCTGGCGCTGAGACGCCAGTACAGATCTGGGGATCTCAGCGGGACCCCAGAGTCTGTACTAGCCGGACTCTGCGGGCGCCCAGGACTGCTGCCGGATCCACGGGGAGCAGGTAAGGTCGCGGATCACCGCTTGCGGTGATCCGCGCATTTCAAATGCAGTCCTGTGCCTCCGGTCTCAGGGGACAGACCGGAGGTGGCGGCGGGCCCCCCATACCCCGTGTGTCCACTAGACCACCAGGGACTTAACGATCGGTGCAGGGAGCCGGCGTCCCGGGGGTTAATAGCCGGCCAGGGGAGGCAGCCTTCCCTGTTACAGCGGCTCCTCCCCTCAGCTCAGCGCGCCTTTCAGTATCCATAGTCTGGCGTCGCTGAGCTGCTTCCTCCGCGGGCCACGCTTCCTCTGAGGTCTCCAGCGGCCATTTTATCTCTGTGGTGCAGCAGAAATCTCTCAGGATGGCAGTGAGTCCAGTCCCCCTGCGTACCTCACCATCAGGTCAGTGTACACAGCGCTGTAGCCTTCCCAGACACTGAATCTGGGCAGTTGAATGCAGTGTAATAGTGCAGTATATTATATGACATGTTTATGTATATATGTATATATCTGCATTGTATGTGACTTATGCTAGTGCTGACTGTACTTTATTCTCTCACCTGTCAGTGTATATCTATCCCTTTCCTTATCTGCCCTAATACAGCTGTACTTGGGGTGGTTCTGAGACCTCACATTTATATACTTGTTAATATTTGTGTGGTTTGTCACATACTGTTGCGTGCTGCACGTTGCCATATTTTAGATGGAACTGTGTGTTGCATACGCTGAAAATGGGTCCCTGCAGCTAATTTTTGGCATCAGTCAGGACCAGTATAGTGCTGCTTAATATTTCCGCCAAGATTGGTCAGATATGTCTGACCAGGAGATAGAGCGTTATACTGCACCCATTTTTACTATCCTGCAAGTCATGTGCTGCAGGTGTTAGTGCGGAGGATTTGACTCATAAAGGGTTCTGTATGTGGCGTCATCTGGTGCCGGCCTCTTTCACGACCCCCTTGGGCGGTTTGTTTTCTCGGGATCCTCTCAATTGCGGATCGCCGGGCGGGCCCCATTGTTGTACCTCACTTGGGGTTACTTCACCATACTGCCCTTTTCATCTCAGGGTATCTCGCAGCTTCTTGCACTCTTCCCCTGTGACACAGGCTACCGCTCCCTGCAGGGGTTTTTCGCAGTATATGAATTCCCCCTGGTGCCACAATAGTCTGTCATTCCCCTTGCAGGGATTACCACAACAGCCACCCTGGGTGGATGTCGTTTTCTACGAAACGCTAATTGGCGTGGTTGACGCCCTGTGGTTACTTCCCAGTTGGCTCTGCCGTGAACTGGGTACTGTTCGGGGCTCTTTCCCTCTTACACGGGGGGAAGCCTATTTCAGGTATTATTATCCCTGCTTTAGGGCTGGTAGCAGGTCCATTCTGGTTAGAGTGAATGTTGACCTGCACCTGTATCATACACCCTCAGTATTGCGTGCCTTCGGGTGACCTGTTGCTGACTAGTGGGTGGATCGCATAGCGGGACTCTGGCTGTTGCCAGATAGGAGGTGTTACAACAGTGTTTGGCCTCCTGTCCCAAATTCCCTGAGGGTCATCACGAGCCCCTCCTGGGGGGGATGGGCGTGTTACTCGTCTGATTACAGACGTTACTACGCCTCCCATTCCTGCGTGGTCGGATTCTTCGGATCCGTAGGTGGTAACTCTGCCTGAAATCAGTATACTTGCTTTCAGGAGTTGTTACCCATCCTACCATGGCTATAGCATGGTTGGTTAATACTATTGCATATTGGGTTGATGCATTTGTAACGTTTTTTCCCCTCCAACACGTCGGGGGTTCAAATGTATTTGGTCGCTCACGTAATATATGCTGTTGTCATAGGTGGAAATGCCTATATTGGATACCAGTCTCCTAACTTTCAGAGTTCCGGCTGCGACTGTATCCTCCGTAATACCCTATGGCTGCGCTCTGGGAATGCAGAGGTGCAGATACCATCTTTAGGGTTGATTTTGTTTGGTCCTGACCTTGACAAGATTGTAGTAACATTGGCAGTATTACTAACGACAAGTTTACCGCTTTCAGCTATGCCCACTACAAGGCCTCAGACTAAGTCTGTTAAGTCTTTTTTGTCCTCTGGGTCAGCCTAAAGGTCTGTTTCTTCGTAGACTGTCGGCATCTACAAGGGCCGACATATCCAGTACCGAGCAGGCCTGGACTGCCAGCCGATCCTGCTTCTGAACCTACGGATATCTCTTCAGTCTGACGGGACAGGCCTACAACTGGGAGATACCGATTTTCTCAGTTCGCCCGGTAATAGTGTCAAGTTGCCGCGGCTACGTGGGTAGGAGGGTACGCCCTCTTTACAAGGGCCTTACAGATCCAGAAAGCTATGCAGTTGTTGCGGTAAGCGGAGCTAATTAGGCCATCCCCACTATCTCAGTGAGGGACTGGTTGTTCTGTTTTCTTTCTGGTGCGGTGGCTGAATGGTCCTCTTTGGCCTATTCTCTGTCTCAATTCCCTGAACCAGTTCCTAAAGCTACCTGGGCTCAGGAGGAAATCCCTATGCTCCATCATACGATGTTTGGAACCTGGGGACTTTAGGGTATCACTGGATATACAGGACGCGTGCCTACGGGTACTTACAGAGACCTTTCCTCAGCATGGGCTGAGGTTTGCTGTATCACAGCAACACTTACAATTTTTCGGGCTCTGCCTGTTGGGACTGTCCTCAGCGTTTTGGATTTTCTGACAGTTCTTCTGTTCAGTATATCCCAATGCTCCTGTACCTGGACGGCCTCCTGCTCTTAGCGGGATCACCGGGGTACTTTACGGCCAGGTCAGGATGACTGTGGCTTCTTCAGGGTGCAGACGTTTAATCAACGGGGAAAAAGTCCTCCCTGCATCCCTCTCTGGATATTCTTCATCTAGGATCCCTGCTGGATTCTCAGAATCTGAGAATTCTTCTGGCGTAAGACGGAATCTCCTCTCTTCCATTAGGAGTACATGGTTGTCTGCGCAGTCGACAGATGTCTTTACACTCTGGGATGCATGGTGGAATGGGCTCAGTTCCATTCCAGGCCTTTCCATAATTGGCTCATCTCCAGATGGAATGAGTTTTTTCTGTCGGATAACTGTTCAAACGATGATGCTCTCTCCGGAGGCAAGTCGGTACCTGTCCGGGTGGCTATGGCCATCTCGTCCAGGGTTTTCTTTGCTAGGGACAGTGTCTGGATCGAATCCTTTTCAGTGCAGTTGGACGTCTGTCGATTCCACCCTGTCAATTAACTTACTCTGGCATAACTCTTGTTTCCCGGTGAACCTGAAAAGGTTCAGTCCGACAGGGTCAGGACAGTGGCTTCCTTTTTAGCAACACTGTTCGTTGGGTGGCAATGACAGGTATGTCACATATTCGGACATAGTCCGAGGGTCTCCTCCCGACCATCTCGGCAGCGTTCATTTCAGGAGCTCTCCATTGGGAAGCGGGAGTCCTCAGCCGTCACGACGTGCATCCCGGGGACTAGTCTCTTCCCCAAGAGAGGTTTCATCTCCTGGTGAGCAGGGGGGGCCCCCCTGAGGTGACCCTCATGGCCTTCTGACTTTATCACACTATGGTGTTACAGTTCAGCTCTGGGGATTCTGAAGCAAACTTCAGCGACTCTTTGTCGGTGAAGTGGTCCTTCCACTTTGTGTACCTGTGTTCTCCGGTCTCCCTTCTTCCTCGAGGTCTTTGGAAGTGTTTTCAATCGAGACGGAGATGCTTTCCTGCTGGTGGCTCCTGATTGCCCCAGATGTCAGGGGTACTTGGATCTTCGGAGTCTCTACATCGATACTCCATCCCTGATGCTTCACTGCCCGGACCTGTTGTCTCAGGGTCCTTGGTTTTGCCTTGGACCTGGGTCGTTTGTCATTGACTGTGTCCTTACAGTGGTCTTACGGCTTCCCTGGCTTTGTCATCGTTGGAATGATTAGAGCACATGGATCAGCTTTTGCTGGGACCTACCACAAACTGTGGCAGCCATAAATCTTATGGTATTGTACCTGTCGATACAATCCTCCGGTGTCCAGGATTTCCAGATATTCTGGCATTCCTTCCGGCTGGCTTGGGTTTCACACTTGGCCTGGTCTTCCTGACAGTGCGGATCTCTACACTGTCAGTATGGTTAAGATATGGAATTGCTTCACTCTGGTATCCAGTTCATCCTTTGGAGTGTTTTCTTGATTATGCCTCCATTTGTCCTCCCTAGGGACTCCTTGGGAGTAAGTAGTGGTTCTTCGTTACCTCCGGGGACAGTCAATGGAACCGCTGGTTGTGATAGCCATTACATGGTCTATTGCTTAGGCTCTCTCTTTCTCTCAGGGTGTTTATATCAACCAGGAGAGTGTCTGAATTGGGAGCGTTCTCATGTGGCTCCCTCTTCTGGAGGGCATCATGTCAGGGTGGGAGTTGCTCTCGCCCTGTGTTTCTTCTTAGTGGTTTTCAGGTTCCATATTATTCTGGAACTTATGGTACGGCCATTCTGTCCCCAGTCCTCTCGGCTGGTGTGGCCTCATTGACTGTGGTCTGGCCTCTTTGGATTTATGTGATCCGTTCAGGTTCCTTACGGAAATCGGACTCCTTATTGGTGGTCTGAGATTTCTGGTTTTCACAGGAAAGGATGGCCGGCCTATAACCAAATGTTGGCTTGGATGGCCTCGTAGGTCTTCCTCAGGGGCCTACCCATGGGTAGGCCTTCCTGTTGTTGATGCTTGTTTTTTCTCGGGCCATGTGACCCTCGTGTGCGGCTCGCTGTGGCGCCTCGGCTGTTTTGCCTTACTAGGTGGCCACGTGGTCTTCTGTCCACACCTTTTTAAGGTTCTAGGCATTGGTTTCCTTTGCCTCTCAGGATGCTTCCTTTTTGGCGACGGATTCTCCTCTCAGCACAGGAGCGTCCCCACCCTTGGTTGAACTGCTTTGGGACATCCCCAAGGTCAACCCTGTGGACCCCCTATGGACCCTGAAGTAGAAAACAAGAGATATGGTAAGAACTTACCTTTGTTATCTCTGTTTCTACGAAGTCCATAGGGTCCACAGGGCGCCCGCCCTGACGCACCTGGCTTCATATGGGCTGTGTGGCTGGTCACCGGTTTTCCGTCTCCCATTTCGGTGAGTATGGTTATTGAGTGTTCCAGTTTTCTCTCTCTTTTTCTCTCCTCCTCCGGCCTTTGGCTACTTACAAACTGAGGTGCCTCTGGCTTGGGGGTGGGGTTATAGGGAGAGTGGACCCAGTGCATCCTGGGAGCTAAAAGCTTTAACTGCGTGGTGCCCGGATTTGGTTCCCAACCTATACCCCAAGGTCAACCCTGTGGACCCTATGGACTTCGTAGAAACAGAGATAACAAAGGTAAGTTCTTACCATATCTCTTGTTTTTTGTGTCCTGTTTTGGAAAGTTGTTGTTGTGTTTTGCAGGAAGTGTTTGCCAGCGTCACAATGACCAAACTGCTGCTGAATTCTCCATTAAAAGAAGACAAAAGAAAATTGTTCTGGTGCACAGCGTCTCAGATTATATCCGCGCTCGTGGTAGGTATCAAGCGTTTCCATTAATCCAGTATCCAAGGACTTTGCTGTGAAACAACATTTAAATAAATGAATTGTAATAAAATTATAAAAAAACAGCTGAGGTTCTGCACAAAGCTAAAAACAAACCCAGGCGATTGGGAGGCAAAAATGTTTTTTTTTATTATTATTATTATTTATGTGATTCTTCTATCATCCAAAATATTTTAGCAAATCTGCATGTTGCCTAGAAATAGTGTAACATATGTGTTTATGCATCTTCTGTAGACTCTGTGCACGGAAGCGTGCAAGGACCGTTCGCTGCTCGCCAGTATTGCGGTGCCCGTGCTAGACACTATTGCCTTGTTGCTAAGACGAGGAGAAATGGATCTGATGAATCCCCACCATGTTACGCTCCCGTTCAGCGCAGTCCTATCTGTGCCGCTGGACCACTTGAAGGCTGAGGAATATTACAGCGTGTTTCTGGCACTACACGAAGTGCTGTTTTCCTGTCTGCAGTGTCATTCCAAGGTAGTTTCACCGTCTGTAAGGGTACAAAAATGTTGCCATTAACCCTTTCTTATAAGAGTGCGAAAGATGTTTTGTTTGTTTAGCTATTGTTTTCTAAACAGTTCCCAACCCTAAAGTGCCAGCTATCCCAACCTGCGTAAAGGGGAAATGCCCAGTGACTATTGTTGGCAGAAAATCTGTCTGCTAACTGGCAGTATATGCCCGCCAGCATCCTGTTCAGAGAAAAGAGGGCTAACGAGCAAAGAACCCCAGACACGAAGTTGTACACTATCCGTACAATAGAAATGTCAGTCCAATCCAAGTGCCTACTGTATCCATATTCCAACCAGACTGCAGTAGAAATGTAGCAGTGCCCTTATTACCTTCTTTGTAAGCTTCAACCATAATGGCACCCCCCTGGGGCTCCCATAACACCCGCAGTGGGGTAATCTGTGACCAAACCACTTTAATGTGGAGTCAATGGAAAAAATGTTACCCGAATGAGTCTTATTCCTGTGATAGAGTCTAGGTTATACCCCCTAAGTGTGTAATCCGCCGCTCGGGGGCACCCCACCTTGCTAATTCGCAGAGAGCAAAGGGTTAAGATGAGGCCATCTCATTGGCAGGACACCCACTCACCGGGCCGCACCTAATTAAAAATGGTAGATAATGCCTTCGTCTTGACATAGTGATGTGTGTAATGCAATTAGCGCAAAGGGAAGTATCCATGTTCTGGAACTGATTGTTGTTACTTATTAATGAGAGGAGAGAGGGGACCGGACAGCCTGCAGTATCCTCATTAGTGCGAGCACATTGCTATATGGATACTTGCTAGCCGTACTATCGAGGGACTACTAGAGAGGTGGTAGCATCGGCTAGGTAATGCGCCGACTGGCTATATCACCCTCCTGAGCCACCGCTGACCACGCAGGAAGGGACTGAGCGGGTGGAACAGCTGGAAGCCCATGTGGCCGAGCCGGGGCATGCTGGACGCAACGGGTAAGTAGGGGAGGGACAAGGGGGATACTAAGTACAACAACAGATTAGGGAGGGGGGGTGAGCGCAGGGAAGGGGGAGTGGCTTCAGTATGACATGAGGAAGGCCTGGCAGCACAGCAGGTGAGTGCCAATGAGGAAAGGCGGGCAAAGAAACAAGCAGGAAGAACGGAACAAAGATGGAGGGTGAGCTGTACAGATGTGTCCTCCGACACCTAGCCTCAGTACGCCATGTGGGGCGAGTGAGCCGCCAGGTCCCATGTGCTAGTTCCAGGCGTCTTTTTGCGAATGCCGCCAGGTCTATAGTGAAGGATCTGCCTGCAGCATGATTACGGCTCGGGCAGTGTCAGCCCTGCCAATTACCGTTCACTGTTACAGCTTGTGATGCCGTCCTCCCAGGCTGGGGTGCAGATGAAGCTTCCGATGTCGGTGGGCCCAGATATGCACGAGGAGTGAGACACCTGATGGGTGACTGGTGTAGTCCTGCTCACATCGCTGCTAGTTACACTACCGGTGATGATGTGACAACAGGTGTCATGTGACAAGCGCGCCGTCCCACCTGTAAACCTGCTCATGGCGTCAGTAGGGAGAGTTATCGTTGGGCACAAATGAGGGGGGGGGATGAATCTATCAGGGTGATAATGGCACTCTGCATAAGAGCAGGACGGGGGGTGGCAGAACCCCACTGAGATAAGTTAGTGGGAACACTAGATGTGCATGCAGAAGCTTTCACTGTGTCCTTTTATTATGAAGTTTCAAACCTTTTATTTTACATTTTTGCTGTTCCTTCTATTACTAATTTTATTGAGAAGTTTGCAATGCCTCTATAAATAGCAGTAGTGACATTTGTAGTATTTATATATTGTACATGTTTTGCAGTACTATTTTTATCCTTTTTTTTTATTTCTCCCTCACTTTAATGTGTTTTTTTTTTTTCCCTACGTCACCTACAGGTAATGTTAAAAGCAGTTGCAACGTTTTTGAACAGTTTTCACCGATTGGTTGCGTCAGTCATGCTCGAGGGACGACAGAAAGGAGAGAAAGGTAATCTTAGTGACATTTTAGTGCCAAACTAATATTACGCACTCGTCATTCACCGGGTCACCAGTGACAGCTGTGAGCGGAGCCTCCCTCCAGCCCTCTAGTTGTCCTGTGCCAGACATGGCTCTAGCTTGTTATATGATGTATCTGCACACCTGAAAAGGAAAACAGACCATTTGCACAGGAACCTATTGGGCAAAAATTAGTATCGGTAGATGGTAACGTGGACTCGTCTTGTCTTTATTTCCACCAGCCCTAATCAACTTTGGGTGTAAATTGTATTCCAGCTTATTGAGTGATAATTACTTCCACACATTCCGCGGGTTGTAGCCACTATCATATAATGCGTTTTTCATTGTGCTTCTTCTACCACAGGTACCGCTAATGAATTGGAGACCGTCCTAAAATGTGCACGACTGGTGGAACGCATGTATACTCACATTGCTGCAAAAACTGAGGAGTTCACTGTGTTTTCTACGTCCATGGTCTCACAATACGTCCATGAGCTGCAGAAGGTATTGTGCCCGTTGTGCGTGTGCGTGCCCTTTACCTGGCTGCTTTGTGCGTGCGTTTCTCCGTTTCCTGCGCAGGGTCTGTGGGCTTGGGTCAGTTATTCTGCAGCTAAAGACGTATAGACATGAGAGCGAATAGTTTTCTTAGCGGCGGTTTAATAAATTACAACCCACACATTAATGGAACTACGGTGAAATGGTTTAATTTCTGGGATATTGCAGCAGATTTCCTTTTGTTAAAATATGGGCCTCATTCTGCGTTGTACGCTAATCCAGTCACAACTGCGACTTTTTACGCAACTGCTGTGTGAAAATATGCAGCCCCGCCCCACTGAAAGTTGATTCTCCCCCCCCCCCCCCCCCCCCCAGTGGTATTATCCCCTACCCCCATGGGACATTACCCCTTCCCACATGCAGAGCACAGCGGAGCATGCGTCGGGGGGACTGATGATCCGTCCCCCGTGGCTGCAGCTTATCTCTGCAAAGGCGTCAAAATACTGACACCTATCTTAATCCCGACGCCGAAGGATGCCAAGCCAAACGAGGTAAGTCCGGGGCGCCCTTAGAGTTAGCTGCGCTTAGGTTTAGGGAGCGTAGCGGGGTTAGGGTTTTAGTGTTAGGTTTAAACACTAATGGGGAGGGTTAGGGTTAGACTACAATAAGGGAGGGTTGGGGGAGGATGAGGGAGGGTAAGTATACTTATCCGACCTCCGTCATAATACCATCCATCGGGATGCTGCTGTCTGACAGGAGGCACCCCGACAGCCGGCATTACACACCCATTCCGTTTTAACGAGTCCCTTCTCCTCTAGGTGACGCTTCAGCCGGCTGTAAAGAAGCATTTAACACAGGGAATCTTCCACATTATGGACCTGTGCATTGAGCGTGACATTAAGTTCCTAAATGCATCCTTACAGATGGAAGTGAGAGAAGTGTTCAAAGAATTGTACCAGGAGTATTCCAGCCAGCACAAAGCCAGGGAGCAGGGAGAGGAGAGATATACAGCATTATAGTGGCTCCCTATTGTCTGCATGTAACAAGCTGGTGCCAAGTCTTTTCTGACGCTACACATCACCGATGGATTGTCGCCATTCCCTGATCCCCAGACGCCAGGGACATCGGTGAATTCCAACATGTTGGCTTTTCCTGATTTGCTAATCCCAACCAACATATGATCAGGATCGGTGAATCGGGGGGATTTTAACATGAATAATTTCCCAGACTGATTAGCAATCATCGATGGCGTTTCCGATCGGCGAATCGGCCGTCTCTGTCAAATCGTGGAAACGGCCGCCTGATTTACTCAGCCCGTCACCTGTACTATGCCAGGCTTATTAACTATTATCATATGTACATCCTCACCAATTGTATAGTCTCTTGGGAATAAGCTTATTGGATACCCGACTCCCTCTGCCAGTATGTAATAATATAACTTGTGTGCTGACCAATCACCAGTGACTATGGTTACCGCGCTGGCGTGTATTACTGCTGAATACGAACGTTCTCTATTAGGAGCCAAACCTAATGATTTGTTTCAGCCTGGAATGTGCTGGATACACTGTAGAAACAATATTCTGTCTGTAAGTGCATTATATCTATACTAATGGACCTTCTAGCGCAGTATTACTTAGTAGCTAACGTTCAGAGAGCGCACACTCCAACTTCCGACAAGGGAAATGTGTTTATGGGGCACAGCTGGCGCTGGAGCCAGTCGGTGCTTTGTAGGCGGAAAATCATATTTGCTGAATTCTTGCAAAGAAGTTTGGCCAAAGTTTATACATCCAGTGTAAATGATATTTCTATTTTAGTAATTAAAAAAAAAAATGAATTCTATTTTCATGTGAGAAATTATAGACGTAGATGACTTTTAATACATCGGGTATACAATTCCGTAATCAAATTGGTTTATGGATGAATTTGATATTGCAGTGTGCAACATTGAAACTGTATGACAAAGAAATATTACTTACTGCTAGTGCATTATACAGTAGCTGCAGTAAAGCATTTTGATTTGAGAACCTCTGTTTTTTTTTTTTAATACAATGTTTCTTATGGAGGGATAACAGGAGCTACCTGACAACTTGTACAGGTGCTCGGCCTAATTCCTTCAGTCTGTCTTGCAGGGCCCTGTGCCCGCCATGCCCCCTGTGCCATGACATCATGCCACCCACAAGGCACTCCCCTAGTGTTGGCCCTGTTGTCTTGTGGTCTCCGGGCTGGGTCACAGAGCCAGGCAAACTGCTCAATAACATCAGAAGAATAATTCCAAAACTGCCCTCGGGGAACTCCCTGGGGTCTAATGATTATTTGAATGAGCATTACTATCATATAACATAATTCACATCAGCCCCCTTGGAGCCTATGGTCTAAATTTCCTAACCCACACACATTGGGTCCATTGTTGCCAAGCCAGTATGATTTTCGGCTATGGGAGGGAACCGGAGCACCCTAAGGAAACCCCATAAACATGGAGACAACCTACAAACTCCACCTGGTTAGGATCTGGCTGTAAACACACCATGGTTGGTTTTGAACTAACTATAAGCTGACGGCTATTGCAGGATTGGACAAATGGTGAAACCACAAGTCCCAGCATGCTCTGCCAGCTGATAGCTTGTTCCACGTAATCCACGGGGTAACAGCTGGCACTCACCCTGCTGTTGGATGGGCATGCGCCTTTGTGTACAAAGTGTCTGTTATCACGGTAGGGAGATGGCATTTGGGAGTCCCTCGTTTCCATAGCCATAAAGGCACCGATGTGGTTAGACAGACCCTCTGATCATTTTTGTTCCGGAGCTTGTGATCACTAGAGACGGCCCTGTCTCTTGCATTCAGCCTAGCACAGAGTACACCAATATGCTGCCTTCTCTGACGTACGGGGGGTCCGGGTTTTCAGACCCCCTAGAACTGTCATTGCCAGTACATTGCCTGGTGAGTAATGTCTGTGTCCGAGATGGAACCTGTTGCCTTTAGAAGGGTGGGCAAAGCCAAAATAATTTTGTGAGGGTCCATTTCTATTAGAAGTACCCAGATCCTTAGAGACTGTCTGTGGGTCTGGCTGCTGTGATGAACAGTGGGCACCGTTTTATAATGTATAATGTAGAGGTTTTATCATGGAAATCAATTGGGACTTCATTACCAGTGTTTTGTTATTGGTATAGAAGACAACAATGATCGAATTATGGCAGAACATGCAAGATCCTAAATAATAATTCATCCTATTTCATGTAACCCTTTCTGTATACGTATTATATATAATACTACTGATCACTGGGCCTGATTCAGAGCTGAACGCTCTGACCAGAGCGCTCGCTCTGCATCAGGGCCCTCCTCCATAAAAATGCAGCGTCCTCCTGGACGCTCGTATAGATGTGGGTGACCACCCACAGCTATAGCGAGTGTCCATGATGATGGTCGCGATGGTCTTGACCATCGGGCTTGCGACGAGACCCTGCGGTAGGGTCTCGCTGCCGCAAGCCCTGGAGTGATTTTGGCTCTATCAGAGCCAAAATCACTCCCACTGACATCACTAGTGATGTCAGTGGGGCCGGCTTGAGACGGTAGGCGTTCCCATGGGAACGCCTCCATCTGGCAGGCACGCCCCCGGCACACCCACCAAAGGGGGTGTGCTGTCAATCGACAGCGATGGAGAGCCCGTCGCTCGCCGGGTCTCGCGCATGCACACGACGGAGCTCCCTCCGTCGTGCGCATGCGCAGTGGGGGAACATCGACCCGCTTGCGAGGGTACTGCCGCTCACGAGCGGGTCTGAATGACCCAACAGTGTACTGTTTGACGTTTCAGAACGTAGTCTCTTTTTTTTTCAGGGAATGACAAGTAACACAATACATCTTCCCTTTACATAAATAACACAGCCGGACCCACGCATTCAGTCTTACCCCACATAAAGAAGTTATTGCAACAAACAGTTGGTTCTACCAAGTACTAGTTGGCAGGGGTTGAATACTTGAGCAGTATTTTATTTTTATTTTTTTAACAAATAATGAATTGTCTGTTTAAGAGAGTAATAAAAACTGTCTGGAACAATCCGTGTAATTGTCATTTGTACTGCAGACAAATCTGTTGACTTTTTAGGGGTTGAATACTTTTGCAAACCACTGTATATAAAATATAGGTTTAGCCATGTTATGAAACATTTTAATGGTAGATGGATTTGGGTAGGCAAAGGTGTTGAGGAATGGGTATGATATACCGCCGGCCGCATGGCCAGCGGTTCGATTCCCATCAGCGGCAGCCCGACAGGAGCAGAGTGCGACGCAGCGGAAGCCCAACAGCACTGGAAATCCCGATCGTGGATAGGTAAGTATCCACTAACCTAACCTAACCCCCCCCCCCCCCTAGCATGCATTAAGGACCCCTAACCCTCCTTAGGGGTGCCTAACCATAACTTCCCCCCCAAGTGCCTAACCCTAACCACCCCCTTCCCCGCTACCTAAACCTAAGTCCCCCCCGGGGGTGCCTAACCCTAACCCTCCCGGGGGGTGCCTAACCCTAAGTCCCCCCCGGGAGCCCTAAACCTAAAAATTCCCCCAGGCCCCCCCCCCCCCCCCGCGCGGCTGTCCGCACGCGGCGCCCGGCATCACTACGATCGTGATGCCGGGTGCCGGTCTCCCGGCATCGGGGAAATGCGGGCATCTACATCTAGACGCCCGGCATTTTACCCATGCCGGGATAAGACACTCGGGAAGCCGGCTGCTGGTATATAGGCAGTCGGCTTCCCGATTGCTTCCCGGTGTAGACATCCCATTGTAGCATGCATTAAGGCCCCCATACATCAGAGATTAATTGCAGCAATCGTGCAATTTGCAATCATTTGTGTATAAAATCTTTCCCTTTTTCAATCGATTGCAAATTGCACGATTGCTGCAATCAATCTCTGATGTATGGGGGCCTTTAGGGAAGGTCAATATAAATAAATATATTTGTAAAATGTGCCACTGTAATAATTCCTACATCTCTGCTGAAGTCTGAGGATGACTGAAGAAATGGTAGCAGTAGAGGCACTATGCTGGCACTGCCCTGCTGTAATATCATATATAGAGTATTTACATCTCAGATTATTACTTGTTACAAATTGTCCACGCTACCTTCTAGGCTTCCCTTATGCTGGTATTTAGATCAGCTTCTCAATCCTGTTACTGCTGCTATGTGGAAAGCCCACTTGTTCCTCCAATAACCCGTGGGAAGGAAAACCTGTGCATCTGCTTGAAACAGAACACGTACAGTACCTGGCGAGCTAATAATTACAGCGATTCCACAGGATTTATATGGCTTCCGCTGTGTTCCAGATATGACCTTACAAACTCCCTCTCAATGTATCCAACTATTGCAATTTTACTCTCAGTAGCTCTCCAGCAATGTAATAATCTTCTCTGACAAAACTGTGGGATCTATGTATTAATAATCAGTTTTGCTTCGGATATTTTATTTTTATTTTTTTATATATATATATATATTTTTTTTTATTTTATTTTAAACCGAAGCAAGGAAATCATTGACATGTACATTGTATACACGTAAAGAAAAGAATATACATATAATACAGAGTTCAGTTATATACTTGAAATCCATCACTGTTTAGATTTTTTTCCGTTAATCTTAATCTCAGTATTACATGCTGTCACACATTTCTATCAATCATTTCTATCATATATACAACATACATTTGTATTTAAATAATTCTCAATAGAAAATATGAAAACATATAACATAGTAAATCTCCGTCTGGCGTCCGCCCATTGATCACGTCCACACTCTCTATTTGAGTGCACAATCTACCTTAACGGCAGTTAAATTAATGAGTCTCCTACCAATAGCTTTGACTCATACCATTGTGTTTTTCGCATACAGTTATACATTTGCATTGTGTTTGACAAGGTGGGGATATAACTCTCCCAAGTGTCAAAAAAAGAAGAGGCCTTCCTTTCTCTATTAAACATGGTCTCCACCCAATCCATTCTGAAGATAAATCGCAGTTTTTCTTTATACAATGTGAAGGTTATGGGAGTGAGTGGAATGGATCCATTCCTGTAAGATAGTTTTCTTACCTGCAGCACTTATTGCTATCAACAGTTTTCTGCTGCCTTGGGTAAGTCTCTGCCCCCTTGGGAAAATACCCAATACCGCCCATTCAGGTGTGAAGGGTACGTAGTTACTAGGTGTCGTTCAGCGTCTTGTTTGACTTTTCTCCAAAAGCCCTGGCCTACTGGACATTGCCATATGCAATGATATAAGTCTGCCTCTATTGTATCACATCTAGGACATGTATGAGTGTCTGACAGACCCATTCTGTATCTTCTATTGGGAGACAGATAAGTTCTATGGTAAATGTTTAAAATGAACTCATTGTATGTACTAGCACTCAGCAGTGCAGGTGATCTTGATAGCCCTCGTACCAGGTCTTTCATTGTGAGGGTTGGGAATTGACTCAACCATTGTCGCACACCTTGGCTAACCAATGCATGATCCAATTCTTCGCCAAGAAATGTGTAATATATGGATATGGCCTTCTTACTGGGATTCTGTCTACCTATTAATCTGTCTAATGGATTATTCCAATCAGAAGGTGAGAATACCCGCGTTATTGATGTGATATAATGTTTTGCCTGGAAATATGCCAGGGGATATGCCCTTAAAGTCTCAAATTTTTCCGTTGCCTCTAGGAACGTCCGGGGTCTTTTCTCATTAAATTCCAACAAATTACCTATATTATGCACCCCTGCGGCCCTCCAAATTGTAAAGGGATATGTTGCCTTTCCTTCTTGAAAATCCAAATTACGCAGTAATGGGAGATATATTGATTGGTATGCTTTGAGTCGTTGTTTGTGACGTAATATATGCCACAAACGTCTAGTTGTCATGAGCAGAGGGTTATCTTGGATTTCTATTGGTACTTCTTGATCATGTATGTGTAAAAAATATTTTAAATCCATAGTGGGAAGGAATTGTGACTCTATTGATGTATTAGTGTAAACCTCCCTATCATACAGCCAATCTATCAATATCCTCAGCGGTGATGAGTGATTGTAATCAAGAATATTTGGGAAGTTTATTCCTCCGTTTGCCTTAGGTTGACATAACTTCCTTTAACTTATCCGGGCCCTACCATTCTGCCATGTAAAAGACCTAAATAGTTTATTAATAAGTTGAATGACTTTTGATGTGAGTAAAATAGGTAATGGCTGTAGCACATATAGAAGGCGAGGAAATGTCATCACTTTTATTAAAGTCGCTCTCTCCAAGTATGAGAGAGTTAAGTGTTGCCAACTCCGAAGCTCTTCTGTAATATTTCGAATAGTACGAGTGACATTTTTTGCATATAAAAGAGCGGGATTTTTTGGTATTTGAATACCTACATAATCCAAATGTGAAGAGGCCCTGGAAAATGAGAATGAGGAACCCCACGACGGGATGTGTAGGTTAGGATGTAATAACATCGCAGTGGATTTGTTTTCATTAATTTTAAGCCCCGAAATATCACCAAACTGTTCGATCCTGCGTATAATTTTCGTCAAGGTAAATTGGGGATCAGCAATGTATAACAGAATATCATCTGCGTAAACTGTGAGTTTTATATTATGTGCGCCTATCTTAATCCCACAAAATTCTGGCCACTGCTGAAGGATACGGAGCAGTGGCGTAACTTCATCCCAGGTGCCCGGAGGCAAGATAAATGTTGGTGCCCCCTCAAACTAAAATGTACCACCCCCCCAGCACCTATGCCAGCCCCAGCTGCGCCGCCCCCCTTATGCAGTTCCTTTTATATAATGCTCCCAGTAGTGGTCCCCCTATGCAGTGCTCCCCAGTAATGGTCCCCCTATGCAGTGCCCCCTGTAGTGAGGCCCCTGTAGTTGCCCCCAGTAGTGAGGCCCCTGTAGTTGCCCCCAGTAGTGAGGCCCCTGTAGTTGCCCCCAGTAGTGAGGCCCCTGTAGTTGCCCCCAGTAGTGAGGCCCCTGTAGTTGCCCCCAGTAGTGAGGCCCCTGTAGTTGCCCCCAGTAGTGAGGCCCCTGTAGTTGCCCCCAGTAGTGAGGCCCCTGTAGTTGCCCCCAGTAGTGAGGCCCCTGTAGTTGCCCCCAGTAGTGAGGCCCCTGTAGTTGCCCCAGTAGTGAGGCCCCTGTAGTTGCCCCAGTAGTGAGGCCCCTGTAGTTGGCGCCAGTAGTGAGGCCCCTGTAGTTGGCGCCAGTAGTGAGGCCCCTGTAGTTGGCGCCAGTAGTGAGGCCCCTGTAGTTGGCGCCAGTAGTGAGGCCCCTGTAGTTGGCGCCAGTAGTGAGGCCCCTGTAGTTGCACCTTGTAGTTGCCCCCAGTAGTGAGCACCCTGTAGTTGCCCCCAGTAGTGAGCACCCTGTAGTTGCCCCCAGTAGTGAGCACCCTGTAGTTGCCCCCAGTAGTGAGCACCCTGTAGTTGCCCCCAGTAGTGAGCACCCTGTAGTTGCCCCCAGTAGTGAGCACCCTGTAGTTGCCCCCAGTATTGAGCACCCTGTAGTTGCCTCCAGTAGTGAGCACCCTGCAGTGAGCACCCTGTAGTTGCCCCCTGCAGTGAGCACCCTGTAGTTGCCCCCAGTAGTGAGCACCCTGTAGTTGCCCCCAGTAGTGAGCACCCTGTAGTTGCCCCCAGTAGTGAGCACCCTGTAGTTGCCCCCAGTAGTGATGGCCCCCACCGCGCGCACACACAAAAGAAGCAAACACTTACCTTTATCCCCGCTCCAGTGCTGCTGCCGTCCATCCCCGGTATCCGCTCCTTGGCACTATGGGAGTGATGTAATTACGTCACTCCCATAGTGCACTGCGGGACCCGGAAGACAGAGCTCACTCCTGAGCTCCGTCCCCGGCATCTGCTCCTCGGCACTATGGGCGACCGCACCTCTTGCACCCTCCGTAGTTACGCCAATGGAGGTGGAGCGCCGATCAGCGGCGCTCCTTCTCCATGCAGCTCCCGGGGACAATGGAGCCAGGTGCCCCCTTCAGGGCTGACGCCCGGCGGCAAATGACTCCATTGTCTCCGGGAGTTCCGCCACTGATACGGAGAAGAGGATCTATTGCAAGATTGAATAGTAAGGGTGAAAGTAGGCAGCCTTGACGCGTACCTCGACCCAGTTTTATCGGTGGACCACATATTCCATTTATTAGCAATGAGGTAGTGGGTGAATTATACAAAAACCGGATCAGTCTGATAAAATCGGGTAAATTGTCTTCAAGAAAAAATTTCAAATAAGTGTGGCCAAAGGACCGTATCGCACGCCTTATGAGTGTCAGGGCTGAGAAGTATATTTTGAGCGTTAGGTAGTTTGCTAGATGCAATAATAGCGGCTAAAGCAGCACGAATACCCTTCACTGAATGTCAGGGATATTTAAATTTTTAATGAAAATATCCCTGCTATGTACTAAGTGAAATTCGCAGGGACAGCTGTAGTAATAACCGCGGTCCCTGCGAGTTACTTCCCTGGCGTTTTGGGGGAGTCTTTCTCATTTGTGAAATACTCCTCTGGGGGATCAGACACTGCCCACGTAAGAGCAAAGTGAGTGACCTGGGAGAAGAGATGTGGCTGTGGGTGATCTGACACTGCCCATGTAAAGTGAGTGACCTGGGAGAAGAGATGTGGCTGTGGGTGATCTGACACTGCCCATGTAAAGTGAGTAACCTGGGAGAAGAGCTGTGGGTGAGACTCGCTGCCTGTCGTCATCCGCAAGGCAATGCCACTTTTCAAGCGATCAGTGCACAATCAGTTAAATGTCTCTTCCCCCGGCTCTCTCATACCCAGGTGCTGCAGATTAGAGCGAGTCCTCTGTCCCAGCTTCAGCGCTTGTTGCTAGGCAATGGTTTCCTTTCTGCGTCAGAGTACACAGCACAGGTGCTTCTTCTTAGTTATATAACATGTGCTCCTGGGGCTGACCCTCCAGACTCTCTCCTAATGGTTCTCCAAACTTATTAAGGCTTCCTCTCATATACTAGTTATAGTTTAGTCAAACCTCGGGGCATATTCAATTGGGTGTGAGGTTTAGCGAGGAAAAAAACCTTGCGCCCAATTTTGGATTATCGTGGGTATGCGTGCTCCCGATACCTGTGGTATCCAATAAGAAAAAAGTGGCAGTGTAAAAAAATAAAAATAAAAAAAAAAGTTTCTTACCTGTCTGGGGGTCTCCTGTGGTCGCTGCGGCTCCTTATGGCCTCCCATCAATCTTCTCACTGGGGAAGGGGCTGCTAGGAGATGTAGCTCTCCCAGCGCCCAATACAGGGGGGCATACTTACACTGGGGACATGCGCACACTCACATAAACACGCACACACACTGACATACTCTATGCAGGAGACTAAGTCCCGAAGCTGGATGCAGAAGACGGCACTTCAGAAGGTGAGTATTACTGACTAAGCTAATTGGAAACCCTCCATTTGCTTAATTAGTCATTAGGAGGGGTGCCGCCGGGGACCCAGAGCATTTCCCAGCGGAAAAATTGGTCGTGCTCTGCAGGTGCACCAAAAAAAAAAAAAAAACCTCCCAGTGCTCAAAAAAAATCAAAAACCCGGCTCCTAATTGCATAGGAAAAATCCCGGACATGCAGGCTAAACCCCCGCGGGTGAGGGATTATCGCTATTCTCGCCCCCAATTGAATATGCCCTCTGGTGTATTGATCCTGACTTCCTGTGAATCTTTCCCTGTTGTGACCTGGGACTGTCTCCAGTTTCTGATTCTGCCTCCTGGCCTGATGATGTCTTATTATTGGACTTACTCTTAGTTGGTGCCTGCCCCTGACCTCGGATTGGACCTGCTCTTGTTTGCTACCTGCCCTCACCATTCTAAAGCGGGCCCTACACTTTAAGATTATCTGTCCAACCATCCAACTAGTTGGCTGGTTTGAATGTAAATCTTGTGATGTATGAGAGCAATTTACAATAGCCCATTTGTTCCCAAACACCTGCAGACAGTTGTTCAGACAAATAGGTTAAATCAAATAGATTTACCAAATTTGTCACGATTTTGTTCACAGTTTTTTTTGTAATAGGTCATCTCTATTTACTTTCGTATTTTGCAAAAATATAATAGATACAAACCATAAAGGATTGTTCTGCTATATACAACCGTAATCTGAAGCGGTTGTATATAGCAGTGGTTCCCACACGGGGTGCTGTAGGGCGCATGCAGGGGTGGTGCCATGGGTTGGTGGCTCAGGGCCAAGTTATTTGCGGGTAATGTTATTGGCAAAACCAGGGCTGGTAGTGGCTGATCGTAAATATGTGGACAAACACAAGCGCGCAGCCCTGGCCACCACCACATAACTGAGCCTAAATTCATTTAATATTTTTTTTCTGAATTTCTCCATAAACTACTTTTGGCCATTGGGGTTTGAGAACCGCTGGTCCTTAGCACCTATTGCAGAAGTCACACAGCAGCCTCGGCCTGGACATCATTTATCAGAATCGGACAAGTTTCTGATGTTTGACGTGTGCCTACAAGGGAACCGGTATGACATACAGACGGAGGAGATACCGGATGTCAGTACACTCCCGCCAGGAGAACAGTAATGTTCCCCTGTCCTATTTACCCCCTAACCCTCCTTTATTGTACCCGAACACTAACCCTCCCTACCCCGCACCCTTACCCTCCTGATAAGTGCCTAAACCTTACCCTCCCCCCTTATTCCCTAACCTCCCCCCTCCCGCAGCCTAATCCTAACTTCTCCTGGGGTGCTTAATCCTTGGGATATTAACGACATCCCCCTACAACAAGTGACAAGCTATGAGGAACCGTGATGACTCCCAAATCATCCCAATAATGAGTCTTGATGTTGCTGAAATATAATATTAGCGATATAGAAAGTGGATAAAGTTTCCATATGTCACAATGTCTTTCTTTTGTCCTCTGCTGATGACCCAAGTTTTATCTGTATTATTTGTAATACATTTTTTTTTTAGATATAGCCCCTCAAACACCCCTTCACCAAATTAACATGGCAGAATTGGGGGGGGGGGGGGGTTTGCAGTCAGCCTTCATGTAAATGCCCTAATAATGAATACAGAGAGGGGCATAACTAGAATTGTTTGGGCCCCATAAGCTAATTGGTGATGGGGCTCTTTACGCACAATCATGGGTCATAACTATCACCCCTTTACAAGTAATAGCTGCTAACGCAATTGGAGTAATTTGCCTATTTATTTATATACCATTTGGGTTCAGTATATTATGTCGGCAATGACCACGGTGACATTGATAATTGTATTATTATTATTTTGTTCTCGGGGGCGTTGTTCCTCCTCACTAGCAGGGGTACGGCACCGCACCTTCAACCACGAGATATGAATCTGCATAATTGCAGGGACTTACTATATGTGCCCAGCCCCTCCCACTTACTATATGTGCCCAGCCCCTCCCACTTACTATATGTGCCCAGCCCCTCCCACTTACTATATGTGCCCAGCCCCTCCCACTTACTATATGTGCCCAGCTCGTGGGGAGATCCAGCTGAATGTAATCAAATGAAATCACTGGGAAGTGAAGCCTCAGAGAAGCAGCTGTTACATTACGGATTTGCTGAGCTGCTCAGGTTCATGAGCGAAACGGCATCTTCAGCGAGACGGCCTAGTGCACCAAAGGCATCCCACCAGTATCCAGCCCTGTGCTATATTGTGCTCACCTGTACATTATTTATTATTGCACACAATGTGCAGCGCTTTACCAGGGAATATTAAGTCATTCATAGTAATCCCTGCCCCAGAGGAGCTTACACTCTATATCCCCTACTGCATGTAGACACGTGTACACTGGGGTTAATTTACCTGTATGTTTTTAGGGTGTGGGAAGAAATCAGAGTTGAAAACTGGAGCAAACACGGGGAGAACATAAAAACCCCACTTCAGATTTTGTACAGGTCAGGAATTGGGCTCATGACCTCAGGGTCGTCCACATTTAGTACCCCGTCCCCAGCACAGTCACACCTCATATAAATTCACACCAACTATTAGACATATCTACAGAAGGAATCCTCTCATTGGTCACGTTGCCCGCGCCTCCTCCATTGGCTATTCGCTGCTAATATTTACCTCACATTAAAAGGGAAAAAATTTCTGCTCTCACACTCTAATATTCTGTTTTATGGTATATAGCAGAGGTTCCCAAACTCTGTCCTCAGGGCACCCCCATCACCACCATACACCTCACCCCCAACACTACTATACACCTCACCACCAACACTACTATACACCTCACCACCATCAGGGCCGTACACCTCATCCCCAACACTGACATGCACCTCACCCCCAACAGGGCCGTACACCTCATCCCCAACACTGTCATACACCTCATCCCCAACCCCGCCATACACCTCACCCCCAACACTGCCGTACACCTCACCCCCAACACCGCTATACACCTCACACCAACACTACTATACACCTCACCCCCAACCCCGCCATACACCTCACCCCCAACACTGCCATAAACCTCACCCCCAACACTGCCGTACACCTCACCCCCAACACTGCCGTACACCTCACCCCCAACAGTGCCGTACACCTCATCCCCAACACTGCCGTACACCTCACCCCCAACACTGCCGTACACCTCACCCCCAACAGGGCCGTACACCTCATCCCCAGCACTGTCATACACCTCATCCCCAACCCCGCCATACACCTCACCACCATACACCTCACCCCCAACACCGCTATACACCTCACACCAACACTACTATACACCTCACCCCCATCACTGCCGTACACCTCACCCCCATCACTGCCGTACACCTCACCCCCAACACTGCCGTACACCTCACCCCCAACACTGCCGTACACCTCACCCCCATCACTGCCGTACACCTCACCCCCAACACTGCCGTACACCTCACCCCCAACAGTGCCGTACACCTCACCCCCAACAGTGCCGTACACCTCACCCCCAAAACTGCCGTACAGCTCACCCCCAAAACTGCCGTACAGCTCACCCCAACACTGCCGTACACCTCACCCCCAACACTGCCGTACACCTCACCCCCAACACTGCCGTACACCTCATCCCCAACACTGCCGTACACCTCATCCCCAACACTGCCGTACACCTCATCCCCAACACTGTCGTACACCTCATCCCCAACACTACTATACACCTCACCCCCAACCCCGCCATACACCTCACCACCATACACCTCATCCCCAACACCGCTATACACCTCACACCAACACTACTATACACCTCACCCCCAACCCCGCCATACACCTCACCCCCAACCCCGCCATACACATCAGCCCCATACGCCTCACCCTGACACCGCTATACACCTCACACCAACACTACTATACACCTCAACCCCAACCCCGCCATACACCTCACCCCCATCACCACCATACACCTCACCCCCAACACTGCCTTACACCTCACCCCCATCACCACTATACACCTCACCCCCAACAGGGCCGTACACCTCATCCCCAACACTACTATACACCTCACCCCCAACCCCGCCATACACCTCACCACCATACACCTCATCCCCAACACCGCTATACACCTCACACCAACACTACTATTCACCTCACCCCCAACCCCGCCATACACCTCACCCCCAACCCCGCCATACACCTCAGCCCCATCACTGCCATACGCCTCACCCCGAACACTGCCTTACACCTCACCCCCATTACCACTATACACCTCACCCCCAGTACTGCCGTACACCTCACCCCCAGTACTGCCGTACATCTCACCCCCAGCACTGCCGTACACTTCACCCCCAACAGTGCCGTACACCTCACCCCCAACAGTGCCGTACACCTCACCCCCAACAGTGCCGTACACCTCATCCCCAAAACTACCATACACCTCAGCCCCAACCCCGCCATACACCTCACCCCAACACTGCCGTACACCTCACCCCCAACACTGCGAAACACCTCACCCCCAAAACTACCATACACCTCACCCCCAAAACTACCATACACCTCACCCCCAAAACTACCATACACCTCACCCCCAACCTCTCCATACACCTCACCCCCCCCCCCCGCCGTACACCTCACCCCCCCCCGCCGTACACCTCACCCCCAACCCCGCCGTACACCTCACCCCCAACCCCGCCATGTTACCAGGACACGTCCCCGCCCTACCTCCAAACACCGCAGAATGTTAATGCTCCAGCCTGGTGGGAGGGGTCTGCGAGCGAGATCACAGGACCCGTTCTGCACATGCACAGTCCTTATACCATCGGAGATGTACGCTAACCATCGTGCTAGCGTACCATTCTGAATCAGGTTTCATATGTCTCCCCCTCTATCTCTCCACTTTATCTCTTTCCAAGATTTGATACATCTCCCCCTGAGTTACTTATCAGGGTTTTCATCATGTCTGCCAAGGTCATGTCCTATAACTATATTACAACAATATTCAGCAGACGGCTTACAGATCATTCATAAGGGGCTGCGGGCCGGCAGGATACAGACCACCCTCCGCTGCCGTACATGCTGCGTTACATGAAGTCTCCATTTAAGCCTTTGCCACAAGCACATGTATTGGCTGTGCCCTCGCAGTATATTCCTGCCTCGTGCACGCCATTCATTTCCAATCTCCATTCCCATTTTGTCAGCTTGAATTTAACAAGATAAAGAATTGTTGTTCCTTCTCAGTCCATTAAGTGTGCTTTATGTGAGAGCTGCTTATTCATATTTAAATTGCTAATCTGGGTCTTAAGATAACTGGCTTTCTGCCTCGTTCTCTCATCATTACGCTGGGTGAGCGGGATCAGATTGAGGGAGGATTTTCTTGAGCATACAAAACGCATTAAAAAAAGATGAGACACAATCTGCGCGGCTTCTGTAGCACCTGATAATAGACTCAGGAGCTGTAAAGTGAGCGGATATCTTGCGCTCGCTGAGATACGACTGCCTCTCCTTTGTTGCCTCTGTAATCATATCATGCCTGGCGCCCTATTCATTACATGACAACACTGCCAGCGCCTTTTGTACAAGACCAATAACCGGCTGATTGTCAAGTGGTGTAATCACCTTCATGATCAATTCCTTTTGTTCCTGCCTTAGTCCTGATCCCTCATTTAATTAAAGATGAAAAGCAAAGTTAGTTTTCAAATTATTCAGCGAATGTCATTTCCGTCGCTTCTTGATCCGCAATCTTACGATTCAGCAATTTAGGGGGTTTTTTTGTTTACATCTGAAGGAGATTTCAACATATAAAGGTCAGAAGCAAAGTGAATCACTGGTTCTGGGCTGAGATATTTTATTAAGTCAGCGGGACCTGGCGTTTACGCATATAAATATTCCTTTATGTTAATGATAAGAAACACCAAAAACTATTAGATTTACACATTAAGGAAAATAATTTAGTCTAAAAAATGATTACAACTACAAATTCATGATTGCAGCAGTGTCTGGCATTGAGGTATATGGAGCTGCCTACTGTATCCCGTAAGCTAGTCCCAAAGGGGGCTAGTAGTCCCACATCTTCCAATGAACTAAGATCCGTCAGCAATTTAGCTACATGTAAAATAAAAAGGATACGCCTAATATGCTGACGCATGGGATGCCGACATTTCGAATCACGACCCCCAGCATCCAGAAGGTAAGTAGCAGGGTTGGGGGGAGGGTAAGGGGTTAGGCACTGGGGGGGAGGGTTAGGATACCTACTGACAAGTGTCGGTATCCTAACCCTGTCAGAGGGCGGCGGCGGGATTTTAACCGCCGGGATCCCGAGCATCGGCATCCTGTACCCATCCTGTAAAAAACTAATGTACACCTGCAGTGATTCAGTTTGAATGAATTGGAATGCCAACACTCCTAAAGCCCCCCCCCATATACACAGATGGGGTCCTCGTGCCGTGCTTCAGGATAAATTAGCACAGGCCTGGCCAACCTGTGGCTCTCCAGCTGTTGTGAAACTACACGTCCCAGCATGCCTTGCAACCGTTTTAGCATACCCTATTAGCAAAACTGTAGCAGGGCATGCTGGAACGTGTAGTTTCACAACAGCTGGAGAGCCACAGGTTGGCCAGGCCTGAATTAGCAGATACTCTATCACCAAATAAGGTAAGCACTGATCGATCAGAGCAGCGGAGTCCATCCATAAGATATTATTTATTAATCATCATGTGCCCTGGTAAAAGCCCGTCACTGCAAAAAGGGAAAAGTGCAGTAAGGTGGTAGCTAGCTAAGTGCGCAGCCAGTGGACAGAGCTTGAGCGAGCATTAAAGGAATTACATTAATGTAATCTACAGGATACAATGGCGTTAGCTTTTGGGGAAGGGGGGGGTTTGGGGCAAAAGCCCTGAATGCTTTGTACATTTGCCGATTTCGCAGTCCCTGGAGAAACCTATGAGTCCACTCCTAATGCATTCCTGCAAAACTTCCAGGTTAGCAAACTGCATTTTGGAGGATTTTCTGCAAAAAAACGAATAAATCTTCCTCCATATCCCCAATGTTGGAGCTATGAATTTAGGTCCTGGAGATGAAAACTTTGATCCTTACATCCCATGCACTCACTAGTCTGACTTCTGTAACTCTCCAGCTTCACCAGCTTTGTTATGGAGTCAATTAAAGTGTCACTAACCTACACAATTCACCCCTTCACCAGTTACACTCACATCAGTGGATTTGTCTCCTTTCTTTTACTAGAGGAAGATGAAATCTGTTCTGTGGGTATAAAACCCCTCCTGCCCTTAGATGAGGCCCTGCCGCGCTTAATACAAAATCCGTCCCTGTGATCTCACATCAGGACCTGTTCAATGAACACCGATATGATGTGTTTTCCTGTGTCTTTTAAATGTTTGTTTTTATTATATTTTAATGTACAAGAGCAGATGGTACAAATTGCACTTTACATACAGAATAAGAGAAATTATACTCAATAATTAGTCCAGTGGTTCCCAAACTGTGCACCGTGGCACCCTTGGGTGCCTCAGGTTGGTGGTCCAGCACCAAATCAAATTATGGTCAGTGTCATGTAAATATGTGGAAAAACATAAGCGCAGACCTGTCCCCACCACATAACTGACCCTAAGGGTGACAGGTCAGCACATCCCTGTCCCCACCACATAACTGGCCCTAAGGATGACAGGTCAGCACATCCCTTTCCCCACCACATAACTGACCCTAAGGATGACAGGTCAGCACATCCCTGTCCCCACCACATAACTGACCCTAAGGATGACAGGTCAGCACATCCCTGTCCCCACCACATAACTGACCCTAAGGATGACAGGTCAGCACATCCCTGTCCCCACCACATAACTGACCCTAAGGGTGACAGGTCAGCACATCCCTGTCCCCACCACATAACTGACCCTAAGGGTGACAGGTCAGCACATCCCTGTCCTCACCACATAACTGACCCTAAGGGTGACAGGTCAGCACATCCCTGTCCCCACCACATAACTGACCCTAAGGATGACAGGTCAGCACATCCCTGTCCCCATCACATAACTGACCCTAAGGATGACAGGTCAGCACATCCCTGTCCTCACCACACAACTGACCCTAAGGATGACAGGTCAGCACATGCCTGTCCATGACCACATAACTGACCCTAAGGGTGACAGGTCAGCACATCCCTGTCCTCACCACATAACTGACCCTACGGATGACAGGTCAGCACATCCCTGTCCTCACCACATAACTGACCCTAAGCGTGACAGGTCAGCACATCCCTGTCCCCACCACATAACTGACCCTAAGGATGACAGGTCAGCACATCCCTGTCCTCACCACATAACTGACCCTAAGGATGACAGCTCAGCACATCCCTGTCCTCACCACATAACTGACCCTAAGGATGACAGGTCAGCACATCCCTGTCCCCACCACATAACTGACCCTAAGGGTGACAGGTCAGCACATCCCTGTCCCCACCACATAACTGACCCTAAGGGTGACAGGTCAGCACATCCCTGTCCCCACCACATAACTGACCCTAAGGATGACAGGTCAGCACATCCCTGTCCTCACCACATAACTGAACCTAAGAATGACAGGTCAGCACATCCCTGTCCTCACCACATAACTGACCCTAAGGATGACAGGTCAGCACATCCCTGTCCCCACCACATAACTGACCCTAAGGATGACAGGTCAGCACATCCCTGTCCCCACCACATAACTGACCCTAAGGATGACAGGTCAGCACATCCCTGTCCTCACCACATAACTGACCCTAAGGATGACAGGTCAGCACATCCCTGTCCTCACCACATAACTGACCCTAAGGATGACAGGTCAGCACATCCCTGTCCCCACCACATAACTGACCCTAAGGATGACAGGTCAGCACATCCCTGTCCCCACCACATAACTGACCCTAAGGATGACAGGTCAGCACATCCCTGTCCTCACCACATAACTGACCCTAAGGATGACAGGTCAGCACATCCCTGTCCCCACCACATAACTGACCCTAAGGATGACAGGTCAGCACATCCCTGTCCTCACCACATAACTGACCCTAAGGATGACAGGTCAGCACATCCCTGTCCCCACCACATAACTGACCCTAAGGGTGACAGGTCAGCACATCCCTGTCCTCACCACATAACTGACCCTAAGGGTGACAGGTCAGCACATCCCTGTCCCCACCACATAACTGACCCTAAGGATGACAGGTCAGCACATCCCTGTCCCCATCACATAACTGACCCTAAGGATGACAGGTCAGCACATCCCTGTCCTCACCACACAACTGACCCTAAGGATGACAGGTCAGCACATGCCTGTCCATGACCACATAACTGACCCTAAGGGTGACAGGTCAGCACATCCCTGTCCTCACCACATAACTGACCCTACGGATGACAGGTCAGCACATCCCTGTCCTCACCACATAACTGACCCTAAGCGTGACAGGTCAGCACATCCCTGTCCCCACCACATAACTGACCCTAAGGATGACAGGTCAGCACATCCCTGTCCTCACCACATAACTGACCCTAAGGATGACAGCTCAGCACATCCCTGTCCTCACCACATAACTGACCCTAAGGATGACAGGTCAGCACATCCCTGTCCCCACCACATAACTGACCCTAAGGGTGACAGGTCAGCACATCCCTGTCCCCACCACATAACTGACCCTAAGGGTGACAGGTCAGCACATCCCTGTCCCCACCACATAACTGACCCTAAGGATGACAGGTCAGCACATCCCTGTCCTCACCACATAACTGAACCTAAGAATGACAGGTCAGCACATCCCTGTCCTCACCACATAACTGACCCTAAGGATGACAGGTCAGCACATCCCTGTCCCCACCACATAACTGACCCTAAGGATGACAGGTCAGCACATCCCTGTCCCCACCACATAACTGACCCTAAGGATGACAGGTCAGCACATCCCTGTCCTCACCACATAACTGACCCTAAGGATGACAGGTCAGCACATCCCTGTCCTCACCACATAACTGACCCTAAGGATGACAGGTCAGCACATCCCTGTCCCCACCACATAACTGACCCTAAGGATGACAGGTCAGCACATCCCTGTCCCCACCACATAACTGACCCTAAGGATGACAGGTCAGCACATCCCTGTCCTCACCACATAACTGACCCTAAGGATGACAGGTCAGCACATCCCTGTCCCCACCACATAACTGACCCTAAGGATGACAGGTCAGCACATCCCTGTCCTCACCACATAACTGACCCTAAGGGTGACAGGTCAGCACATCCCTGTCCTCACCACATAACTGACCCTAAGGGTGACAGGTCAGCACATCCCTGTCCCCACCACATAACTGACCCTAAGGATGACAGGTCAGCACATCCCTGTCCCCATCACATAACTGACCCTAAGGATGACAGGTCAGCACATCCCTGTCCTCACCACACAACTGACCCTAAGGATGACAGGTCAGCACATGCCTGTCCATGACCACATAACTGACCCTAAGCGTGACAGGTCAGCACATCCCTGTCCCCACCACATAACTGACCCTAAGGATGACAGGTCAGCACATCCCTGTCCTCACCACATAACTGACCCTAAGGATGACAGCTCAGCACATCCCTGTCCTCACCACATAACTGACCCTAAGGATGACAGGTCAGCACATCCCTGTCCTCACCACATAACTGACCCTAAGGGTGACAGGTCAGCACATCCCTGTCCCCACCACATAACTGACCCTAAGGGTGACAGGTCAGCACATCCCTGTCCCCACCACATAACTGACCCTAAGGATGACAGGTCAGCACATCCCTGTCCTCACCACATAACTGAACCTAAGAATGACAGGTCAGCACATCCCTGTCCTCACCACATAACTGACCCTAAGGATGACAGGTCAGCACATCCCTGTCCCCACCACATAACTGACCCTAAGGATGACAGGTCAGCACATCCCTGTCCCCACCACATAACTGACCCTAAGGATGACAGGTCAGCACATCCCTGTCCTCACCACATAACTGACCCTAAGGATGACAGGTCAGCACATCCCTGTCCTCACCACATAACTGACCCTAAGGATGACAGGTCAGCACATCCCTGTCCCCACCACATAACTGACCCTAAGGATGACAGGTCAGCACATCCCTGTCCCCACCACATAACTGACCCTAAGGATGACAGGTCAGCACATCCCTGTCCTCACCACATAACTGACCCTAAGGATGACAGGTCAGCACATCCCTGTCCCCACCACATAACTGACCCTAAGGATGACAGGTCAGCACATCCCTGTCCTCACCACATAACTGACCCTAAGGATGACAGGTCAGCACATCCCTGTCCCCACCACATAACTGACCCTAAGGGTGACAGGTCAGCACATCCCTGTCCTCACCACATAACTGACCCTAAGGGTGACAGGTCAGCACATCCCTGTCCCCACCACATAACTGACCCTAAGGATGACAGGTCAGCACATCCCTGTCCCCATCACATAACTGACCCTAAGGATGACAGGTCAGCACATCCCTGTCCTCACCACACAACTGACCCTAAGGATGACAGGTCAGCACATGCCTGTCCATGACCACATAACTGACCCTAAGGGTGACAGGTCAGCACATCCCTGTCCTCACCACATAACTGACCCTAAGGATGACAGGTCAGCACAATTACTTCACTGTACTAATTTTCTTTTCTGAATTTCTCAATAACAAACTTTTGGCCGTGCCGTGAAAACAATGCTGATACTCTAGGGCGCCATGATTCAAAAAAGTTTGGTAACCACTGAATTAGTCTATAAAATAGGGACATTTCCACAGGCAATAACATCCACTGCCGCCTTTATAAGTCTTGCGACTGGCCCTATGCAGTTATGGAGTCTCTTACCACCAAAATCATAATATCTCATTTATACAGATAGATAGATATGAGATAGATAGATACTGTATGAGATAGATATGAGATAGATAGATATGAGCAGTGACGTAACTAGCGTATTTGGAGCGCAAGGCAAGATGAAAAATGAAGGCTCCCGCCCCCCCTATGTATGCGGGCCAAAAAATGGGCGTGGTCGTATGTCACAAGGGGCGAGGCCACTGAAAACGGGCGTGTCAACATGACACACCCCTTTGTCGTCACTCTGGGAACATTCCCTTCCATACCATATGCACCTTGATGCCCTGAGTAGTAGTGCCCCTCTTGCAATGCCCACTGTAGTAGTGCCCCTTATGCAATGTCCCCAGTAGCAGTGCCCCCAGTAGTGCACCCTTATGCTGTGCCCCCCTATGGAGGCCCCCAGTAGTGGTCCACCTTATGCAGATCCCCAGTAGTGCCCCCAGTAGTGATCCCCCCTATGCAGTGCACCTTATTCAGTGCCCACCAATAGTGATACAGTGCCCCCGGCCAGTAATGCATAACACCCACACACAGACATACACACAGACATACATACATACACACAGACATACATATAGACATACACACAGACATACGTACATACACACAGACATACATACATACATACACACAGACATACACACAGACATACATACATACACACAGACATACATACAGACATACATACATACACACAGACATACATACAGACACACAGACCATACATACATACACACAGACATACATACAGACACAGACATACATACATACACACAGACATACATACAGACATACATACATACACACAGACATACATACAGACACACAGACATACATACAGACACACAGACATACTTACATACACACAGACATACATACAGACATACACACAGACCATACATACATACACACAGACATACATACATACACGCAGACATACATACATACACACAGACATACATACACACAGACATACATACATACACACAGACATACATACAGACACACAGACATACACACAGACATACATACAGACACACAGACATACATACAGACATACAGACACACAGACATACTTACAGACACACAGACATACTTACATACAGACACACAGACATACATACAGACACTCAGACATACATACAGACACACAGACATACATACAGACACTCAGACATACATACAGACACTCAGACATACATACAGACACACAGACATACATACACACAGACACACAGACATACATACATACATACACACAGACATACACACAGACATACATACAGACACACAGACATACACACAGACATACATACAGACACACAGACATACTTACATACACACAGACATACATACATACATACACACAGACCATACATACATACACACAGACATACATACAGACACACATACATACATACAGACATACATACAGACATACATACAGACACACAGACATACACACAGACATACATACATACACACAGACCATACATACATACACACAGACATACATACATACAGACATACATACAGACACACAGACATACACACAGACACACATACATACACACAGACATACATACAGACACACAGACATACATACATACATACACACAGACATACATACAGACACACAGACATACACACAGACATACATACATACACACAGACATACTTACAGACACACAGACATACATACAGATACACACAGACATACATACAGACACATACATACATACATACACACAGACATACTTACATACACACAGACATACTTACATACACACAGACATACAGACAGACATACATACACACAGACATACATACAGACACACAGACATACATACATACACACAGATATACATACATACACTCAGACATACATACATACATACATACAGACATACATACAGACACACAGACCATACATACAGACATACATACATACACACAGACCATACATACATACACACAGACATACATACAGACATACTTACAGACACACAGACATACACACAGACCATACATACAGACCATACATACAGACCATACATACAGACACACAGACATACATACAGACACACAGACATACATACAGACATACATACAGACATACATACACACAGACCATACATACAGACACACAGACATACATACAGACACACAGACATACTTACATACACACAGACATACACAAAACACTGGTTTACCTGAATCCCTGCTGCGCCCAGCGCTGTCTGCTCCTCCATCCTCCCGCTCGGTACTATGGAAAACGTCTCTCCCATCACCCACTGCATGAGTGAGCTCCCCCCCGGCTCTGGCAGTAGGCGCAGCAGCCAATGAGAGTCTGTCTGACGCTCATTGGCTGCTGAAACACACACATCGCCGCCAGGTAGTACGAGTGTGCTACCCAGCGCCGGCGGCTATGTGTGTGTAACCGTGTAGTGCGGACCGCACTCACTGCAGTCCGCACTACACTGACTGACTAGGGCGGACCTGTACCATGGCCACCGGTGCGTTTTCCCCCCCCCTCCCTTGCCACAGATCCCATGGCGCCCAGGGCACGAGCCCCAGCGCACCTGCCCATGTTACGCCACTAGATATGCGATACTGTAGATAGATACATTTATGAGAGAGATAGATAGATAGAAAGACATGTATAAAATAGATATAGAGATAGATATGAGATAGATACAGTAGATAGATAAATAGATATGAGATAGATAGATTGGAATGGGTATGAATTACCGCCAGACCAGAGCCCGGCGGATGAAATACTGACACCGGAAGGCCAGCCTAACCCTCCCCACCCCCTGCCAAACCCTCCCTTATGGGTGCCTAACCCTAACCTCCCCCCCATAGCCTCCCCCCAGGGTTGCCTAAACCCCCCACCCTGCACCCTAGCCCTCCCGGGGGGGTGCCTAAATCTAATCTCCCCCCGGTGGTGCCTGACACTAATCCCCCCTTCCCTTCTCTTATCCTAACCCTCCTCCCCCCCCCCCCCCCCCCACACGGCCATGTGCTCCCGACGCCTGGCTTCGGTATGCCGAGCATCGGGATTTCGGCATGGGGCTTATGATAGGCGACGGTATTTAGACGCCTATCATTATTAGTCCCATGCCGGGATTTCACTGTCGGGAAGCCGGCGGTCGGCATTTCGGCCGGTTTCCTGACTACATCACGATAGATGATGGATGGATAGATAGATAGATACTGTATGAGATAGATAGATATTAGATAAATAGATAGATAGATAGATATGAGATAGATAGATACTGTATGAGATAGATAGATAGATAATATATATTAGATAGAAGAGATTGACATATATATACATACACAACACACATGTGTACCCCTGAAGAGATGTGCTGCAGGGGCTGTTATGCAGCAATGAAGCGGTATATAGAATGTGCCCCCCAGCACTTTCTCTGAAGACCCCGTTTCTAGGTCATCTCTCCCTGTGTCAGTGGAATTGAGAAAATTAAACTTTGCTCTTAATTGCAGTTTCTTGCCTCCCATTTGTATTAACCACCTCCAGATACAATTTCACAAATCCATCACTTACCAGGAGAAGTGTCAGCGCGCTGAATTTGCATTCTGCGAGATGAAAAGGTGAAACGTGTCACTGGCAATTATACTCTGGTGATTTGTGATCAATTCTAGAGTTATAAATGGCAATTAACTGACAGGAGGACAAAAAGAATTGACCTTGAGTGTATTTCAGTGTATATGCACAAAGCATGTTATTAAGAATAACAGCGGAGGCGCCTTTCATTCCTCGTTCTCTCCTGAGTACTTTAGCGCTGATAACACTAATGATCTGTTGGAGAGTGACACAGATAAACCATTTATGGCGGTAATGGATTTTGTCACAGGCCTCCACAAGTACTAATGGAAAAGGACGTTTTCTAGTAAAGTGACAAGAGTGTTGTGCTGACCATACAGTATGTGGCGATGTGGCCCAGTGTCGCGGCAGCTATACCGGAAAAGCTACCGGGACACTGGATAATAGGCCGATTGGTATCGGTCAGATCATTATTGGCAATATTGGTGAATGACTGTTATTAACCTGTGTATCCTACTATCTTCCTACCACACTGACCGGCCCCAGTGGCCCTAGAAGGGATCTGACCTCTCCACCCAGGGGGTTAAATGGACCTGGTCCAGTTTCGTCATCGGTGTGGGTGTAGATATTGACCATGTGCACCATCGTTTGTGTCACTGACCGATGTATAGAGACCTTTGTGAAGAGCCAACATCTCTTTATATCCTTGTACTAAGGGACTTATATATTTCTCTTATAAAGGATTTATGTTTCTCTTTACAGTATGTATTAGTCTTTTATATATATTAAAGGATAGATCCACTTAATTTCCATGTACTATTTCCTCAGCCTGATTTGCATTTTTGCTAATTTCATTTTGCAACATCACTGATACATTTTATGAATGAACTTATTTGATACAATGTATTGCAGTTCATTCACACCCCACATGCAGTCTGTATACAAGTAGCCAATCATGTTGTACGTTCCCCGTTATGAGAAGAGCCTGTCATTGCCTGATGCTGGTCACCGCCAGGGCCGGAGTAAGGGTCACATAGGTCTGCCGCTGAAAATGATCAAGGGCCTACTGTGAAAAATTGTTAGGGGTGTGGTCAGTGCTATGTGGGTGTGGCCTGCGCTGTGTGGGATTGGTCTGTTCTGTGTGGGTGTGGCCTGTGCTGTGTGGCTCTGACCAATGCTGTGTGGGATTGGACTGTGCTGTGTGGGTGTGGCCTGTGCTGTGTGGGATTGGTCTGTTCTGTGTGGGTGTGGCCGGTGCTGTGTGGCTATGACCAGTGCTGTGTGTGATTGGTCTGTTGTGTGTGGGTGTGGCTGTGCTGTGTGGCTTTGGCCAGTGCTGTATGGGATTGGTCAGTTCTGTGTGAGTGTGGCCTGTGCTGTGTGGCTTTGACCAGTGCTGTGTGGGATTGGTCAGTTCTGTGTGGGCGTGGCCTGTGCTGTATGGCTGTGACCAGTGCTGTGTGTGATTGGGCTGTTCTGTATGGGTGTGGCCTATGCTGTGTGGCTTTGACCAGTGCTGTGTGGGATTGGTCAGTTCTGTGTGGGTGTGGCCTGTGCCGTCTGGCTGTGACCAGTGCTGTGTGGGATTGGTCAGTTCTGTGTGGGTGTGGTCAGTGCTGTGTGAACGCCTCCCTCTGACCGGCCACACCTCTCTCCCATATTCTCTATTCAGTATGTAGGGAAAGTGAAGGTTTGGAAATATGGCCCTCATTCAGAGCCGTTCGCTATTTGCGTTCGTTCGTTCAAAAACAAGGGGTGGCTATGCAAATGATTCGTTCGCACATTGCAGTCTGTTCACACCTCTAAGTCTGAACGAGCGAGCAAAACATACGCTCTTTTATTTCTTAAAAACACCCCCTGGCCGCTCGCACCATACGTCATGTCCGCTATTTATTAGATTAAGCGAGTACATCGCCCAGCGTATGAACTGCTCGCTATTCTTGTGGTTGGTTTTTTCAACCACTATTTTGCGAGCAGTTCTGAGTTAAAAAAAAACAAGTGACGTGGTCATTGACGCTGCTGTATTAATTATGCACACCCATAAAACGCCCGTTTTGACCTTTAAGCACGCCTGCGAACGGATCTCCACTCCCCGTTTTCAAGCACCTTCCCCTGTTACCACCCACATACGCCTCATTCTGTCACTCAAAATAGCAGGCACTCGCTATATTGCGTACAAATGATTTTCGGCCGCACTGACTGGTTCGCGCATGCGTACTAAAAACCGTACGCATGCGCAGATGTGCGAACATCGCTCGGAACGAGCGTACTGCCGCTAGCGACTGGCTCTGAATGAGGGCCTATGTCCCAAAAATCCTGGCTGATCATGGCAATCCCTAAAAATCAGGACTAGCATGATGAAACCTGGTGAGCTGAGACGTAACTCATATCAGGCCACATAAATGTGCAGCCTCAATATCGGAGAGTCCCATGGGGGCCAAAAAGAATGAGAAACAGAACATTAAATCTCTCACTCTGAATTCACATTTCGTACCTTGTTGCTGACTCCCCAGTAACCCTGACCTGCTGCCCGCCTGGTGCACTGTCTGTCATTAGAGTAAATGCATTTATTATGAGGATTATTGCGTGTAGCTGCTAATGATAAATGGTATAAACCTATATAAGCACTTACTGATAAATATACCACTGTAATCTCTGATGACAAATTCTAGGTACATGTTACCCACAGTGAGGAATAACCTTTGCTCTTAATCAACTCAGTGAATTATCTGACCTCCTGCCCTCAGCATAGGGAAGGACCACTATAAAGGAAAGGGTCCCCAGCACTTAGGAGGTGTGAATATAAAAATGAACAATAAACTATATATAAACACAGCCGCTGCTGACGTCCAAAAATAAGACACAGACTAATAGAATAAAGACCTTTATTCCATATGTACCTGATCTTCTGATGGGAAATGGAGGGTGGGGTGGGAGTTGTATTGGAGCATTTCCCAATCCCTTGATCGCCTGTAATTACTCCTATGTGTATTTTCCTTCATACAGGGGGGACATGATGGAAGCTGGAGTCCTGGAGCCCGGGGACGGATTGGGTGCTGGGGGGTAAGTCACTGGTGATCAGAACACTGTGATGTCATTATTACTTCAGATGTATCACTGCAGCATCCTCCTTATAGGGTGTAATCATTCTATATCCTGATTTCTGATTGGCCATAGTTGTTGTTGATGAATGTATGCAGGGCCGTAGAGATCCGCCCCGGGGGGAGGGAGCGGGGTCTAATCCTGGGAGGCGTCGCCATGCCCACTTAGAAAAAAAAAAAGTATTTGCAGCGCCACGAAGCAGGACGCTTTGAGCCCCTCATCCTGGTGCAAATCCATGTGGGGGATGCGATAAGTGTGATTGCTCCCCCCCCCCACAGGCAGATGGGAGGAGGCTGATGCTGTTGCTGCTCAGCGGCAGTGAGCAGTCTCCCTGATCTCACACTGCAGCACAGCACACAGCAGCGTGTATGGGGCAACTAACAGGTAAGAGGGAGAGGGGGGCGCCGTCTGACCCGGGCCCAGGTAATTAGTACCCGCTCCCCTTCTCTCGGCACCCCTGGGTATATGGGTGACTCTTCCATTGTTTGTCTAATTGCTAATATATTTGGGGAACTACAGTCTCTGCAGAACAAGACATTAGGCTGACTGTACCCTTATGGGACTGTGGCACTTTGCCCTTACCCACTGTGCTGCCATTATATGCTGATCCAAGCTTGCTGTACTCTGGTGACTTTGAGCACTGACTAAGGGCCTGATTCAGAGGTGGCGCCGAATTTGTACACAGCGGCTGTGCGAAAATGTGCAAATGTCGTAGCCACCGGAGGCATCGCAAGCGTGACTGCAAAGATGCATCACCGGACGCAGATCAGCCGATTATCAGACGTAAGCCTATGGTCGCACAGAATGGCAGCTATATATAACTATACTAGTAAATAAATTGACCTGCAGCGTTTACACCCTCCCGTCCCATTATACAAGACCCCCGTTCCCATCCCTCTACCGTCCCGTCACTGCAGCACGCGCATGCACATCACCGCTATCGCGCACGGCACGCAGTGGTCGCTGGGGCACATGCTGTGCAACTTATGTGTGTAGTGTCCATGCGCGTGCCCTAGCCGCCATTAGGTCATCAGGCAAAACGTGATGACTTCATTTTTATCAGGCTACAATTTTATTCTAATAGATGAGTATAATCCCCATCAGGTCTCCCTCTGTGTATGTCCTGCGTGTAGAAGACTATGGAGAAATTGTAATGAAGAACAATTTTGGCATCTAAATCTCCAGATATAGGCGCTGATTCAGACCCACTCGCGAGTGGCTGTCCGCTCGCAAGTGGGTCGATGGTCTGCACTGAGCATGCGCACGACGGAGGGAGCTCCGTCGTGCGCATGCGCCAGACGCGACGAGCGAAGGACTTTCCTTCGCTCGTTGTGTCTGATCAAAGGGGGCGTGCTGTCGATGTTGATTGACAGCACGCCCCCTTTGGTGGGCGTGCCTCCCTGACGGGGGCGTTCCCAAGGGAACGCCTACCGTCAGAAGCCGGCCCACTGACATCACTAGTGATGTCAGTGGGAGTGATTTTGGCTCTGATAGAGCCAAAATCACTCCGGGCCTTGCGGTTGAAAACCTCAACCGCAGGCTCCGGCTCGCAGTGGCGATGGTCGCGATGGTCAAGACCATCGCGGCCATCAAACTGCACGCTCATATAGGCTGTGGGTGGTGACCCACAGCTATACGAGCGTCCAGGAGGACGCTCCATAATTATGGAGGGCGGCCCTCAATCAGAGCGTGCGCTCTGCTCAGAGCTTACGGCTCTGAATGAGGGCCATAGTGTCCAGCCTCAGCCAAAGTGCAAATTGCGGGTGATGTGCGATGAATTGCTACAGGTTTGTAAGGCTAAAATCAAATGCGATATGATCCAAATACCCCCCGGAAACTGGCTCTAGCAGGCGAAATGGCGACACATGAGGAATTTGTGTCTATCCGGTTCTGGCGGTGCTGCCGGCTTACACCGATATTAGCAGCCGGTTGGTCTGCAGACCCTTCTCCTGTGTTATGCTGCACTTTGAATGAATGCACTGATGCTCTTTGCTGACGTCGATATTCCCTCTGATCTCCATCTTAGCCCCCGTGACTCCAGCAGCCGCGCTGTTCTGGCCACTGAGGCTCCCTAATTACACTGCACAACAATGAAAATGTTTCCGATGTGAAAATAGTTACTTCTAATTGATGTCAGCATGCAGAGAATGAATATGACATGTAAAACTCTCAGTTAGCTCTGAGTTCTGAGATATAGCCCATGTATGACGATGTTGGGGTATTCCTAGTGACATGGGCAGAATGGAGAGAATCTCACCAGCAATCTGCGTTCCGCGCAGAGGGGGCGGGGCCTAATGACCCAATTAAATGAATCAGTTATTTGTCCCCTCCCCTTTTCAAATATATGCGATTCACGGGATTAACCACACATGATAACTGTGGTGCACTGAGTGACAGCATAGGGAGCGATTCCACCAAGACATCTCAGCAATGGAACAAAGATATCAGGGTAGGTGACAGTGACAAGAGATGCCCCAGAGGAGGAGTACAAGCGACAAGCAAAGAGAAAGCACCCCCATGAATAGGCCACTATATTACATAGTACTTTCCTATGCTGTATGTATGTTTCCTATGCTGTATGTTTGTTTCCTATGCTGTATGTTTCCTATGATGTATGTTTGTTTCCTATGCTGTATGTTTGTTTCCTATGTTGTATGTTTGTTTCGTATGCTGTATGTTTGTTTCCTATGCTGTATGTTTGTTTCGTATGCTGTATGTTTGTTTCGTATGCTGTATGTTTGTTTCCTATGCTGTATGTTTGTTTCGTATGCTGTATGTTTGTTTCCTATGCTGTATGTTTGTTTCGTATGCTGTATGTTTGTTTCCTATGCTGTATGTTTGTTTCCTATGCTGTATGTTTGTTTCCTATGCTGTATGTTTTTTTCTTATGCTGTATGTTTGTTTCGTATGCTGTATGTTTGTTTCCTATGCTGTATATTTGTTTCGTATGCTGTATGTTTGTTTCCTATGCTGTATGTTTGTTTCCTATGCTGTATATTTATTTCGTATGCTGTATGTTTGTTTCGTATGCTGTATGTTTGTTTCCTATGCTGTATGTTTGTTTCCTATGCTGTATGTTTGTTTCGGTTTGTGTTCTTATTTGTGATTGAATTAAAACAACTGTTATTTATTTTCTATCAAGAAAATATCAGATTATTTTAAAATAGCTTTTCACTATGACTATATTACTAATGTACATACAGTATAGTGCAAGTAGTGTAGCTCAAAAAAATAGAGCTAGTAAAAACATTCTGAAATCATTTTAGTTTTTCTTGACCTCAAATTAGTAATGTATGACTATCTTTAGAAAGGAAACAAATTAAAAGTATTAATTTGTTGTACAGTGTTATAATCAACCAGGGCCGGCAAGTATTTTTGCACCCTGCTGGGATGATATTGGTTTTAGAAACCTGTGAGCCCTGGCTGTAAATATGCTTGGTGCCCCCCTTGCCCTCTTGCCCAGGTGTTTGTTTTCTGTCCATTTCCTGCCTTTATATTATTTATTCATATTCAGGCATCTGGTGCATCAGACATTTCACTTTCAAGCTGAACAAGAGGCCAATCCGCCATGTTTGCAAAGTGTCCAAAGTTTCCTTTCTCCTTAAGCATAAAATGTAAATCTAACAATTCCTGTGGTTCCAAACGACTTTCACACAAACTTTGTGGTAAATGAATGTAGCTTAAAGTATAGTAATTTAACAAGAAGGGTCCAGACCTGGTTGAATGAGACACATTTTTAACGCGGCCGTCACAATCTATCTCAGACAAGCAGATAGCATCTTTTGTGAGGAGAGGTAGAAAAAAAAGAAACATTAGGAAATAAAGATCAGCCTGAACAAGTGAGAGACGCTGAGGAGTGTGTCAGAATATAAATAAAGCTACTGACTGCGAAATCCATTTTCTCCTTGGATGATTTTCACTTGGAACACATTGCAACTCCGAAGACGCTGAGTACCAATCACAAGGAGCGGCGAGATTGATTATTGTAATGGCGCTTATGAATGCGGCCGCTGCTGATGAATGGGGTTGTACCGCGTGCATCTAGTCCATCTGTGATTAAACACTTTAAGATATAGATGTCTGCTCGCCGCGTCCTCTAAATGAATTAGCGAGTTGCGGCTCTGCGGCTCACCTTGATTATTAAACGTTTGAGGACAGCTTTTCATTTGATGTCTTTGCTGCTTGGGAAAATTAAGTCCAGTCTGCCGGAAAATTATAAGATATATATTAATTATATACTAATCAGCTAAGGCCCTGCAGAGCGTCTTTAAATTAAATATATATGAAGGGACACTGTGCTGAAACACTTTATTCAAAGGAAAAAATACAAGTTACTCTTTTACCAAAAAAGAAAGGATGACCCAATATTTTATACGCTGATCATTATTACTGACATGTAGTATGCTGCAGAACTGTAATATTAGAATGCCAGACTTTTTGGACTGAAAGGGAAGTTCATGGGCCAAGAAGGGGGCTGTGTGATGATGGTGAACAGACAGGTAATCCAGGAGGGTGGCCTCCAATAGTGGGAGTCTAGGAGGGCTACCGGAAATTCTCAAGTCTCTCTGACATGCCGGTAGGGTAGGCAAACAAGTACAGTAGGTCGCCCACTGTGGAGAAAACTTACAACTTTAGAAAATCACAATCTTAACTTTTTTTCTTTGGTCTCCCTTTGGCTAGTACAGTGGTTCCCAAACCATTTGGAATCACGGCACCCTAGAGTATCAGCATTGTTTTCATGGCACCCCGGGCCAAGAGTTTATTAAAAAATTCAGAATAAAATGTAGTAAAGTAAATTGTGTCATCCTTATGTTCACTTATGTGGTGGGGGACAGGTTTGTGCTTCTGTTTACATTATATTGACCATAAATAATTTGATTTAGTGCTGGATCACCAACCTAAGGCACCCCTGCAAGTGTCCCGAGGCACCCCAGAGTGCGAGGAGGCACTTTCAGCACCTCTCACTAGGTGTGTATCTAGGTATTCGAGCGCCCCTGGCAAGGTAATGGACTGGCGTCCCCCTCCCCACATAATTTCAGGAAGTGCCCCCAGTAGTAGTAGTCCCTATACAGTGCTCACAGTAGCGGCCATCCCCCCCATAGCATGCCCCCAGTAGCCCTCCGCATAACGTGCCCCCAGAAGCAGCCCCCCCCATACAGTGCCCCGTAGTAGCCACACTCCCCCCCTGTGCTGTGCCAGAAAAAAATACAGAAGAAAAAAAAAGCAACTTACCTGATCCCCGCTCCTGCCGACGTCCGCCACTGTCCACTCCTCCGGGCCTTCTCTCACTCTGCACTATGGGATGGGAGAGACGTCATGATGTCTCTCCCATCACCCGCTGCGGGGGGGGAGCCGGAAGGCGGAGCTCATGAGTGAGCTCCAGCCAGCTCCCTCCGTAGACGCAGCAGCCAATGAGAGTCTGTGTGTGTGTTTGTTACTGTGTAGGGCAGATTGCTCTCACTGCGGTCTGCCCTACACTTGTGGGGCCCGGGGGACTAGAGGGGCTAGTTCAAGCCCCTGGGGTAGTCCACCCATTGCCTGTTGGTGGCATTGAAGGGCGGCGCCGTCCCTTTGGCCAACGCCCCTGGCGAGTGCCATTCTGGCCAATGGGTAGATACTCCCCTGCCTCTCACCTTGCTCTAGAGTAGGAGCTTCAACATTATTCAGCTTTAACCATCACATCAGCTGTGCCCCAGATCAGGGGAGCCCAGCTGGTAATCCAGGAGATGGAGAAAGACCCCCAAAGTTTTAATAGCTTTCTCTAAGGACCCTCGTAGACTCTACTTTATGACTTGCTTTTTCCTGATGGAACTAGGCCAGCAACCATGTGGTAATAGAATTTATGTGGCCATCTTGGTAATAACCCTCGCACAGCTTTATTGCAGAGCCATGGCATAAACGGCTGTAACATTCACAAAATCAGCTTTCAAATAATAAAAAAAAAATAAATGCTATTTAAATCTGGTTGCTTTGCTGAGCGGCGCATTCAGCTGCCTCAGACAAGTGGATGAAATGAAGCTGGATTGTAAAACACAGGCTCCGGAAGGGGAGCGCGATTTCATGAGGACGGCAGGGAAGAATTAGGGTGACAAAGCGCAAATGTTTCAGTACTAGAAATACCATAGCACTTTACATAATTTCTCCATGATGCTAATGCATTTCATAACTCAGACACTTAAGTGCCTCGCAGTTACCTGAAAAGGTTTATGGTAAAAGATTTCCGTAAATGTCACATCTTCTGTCACATTATAAAGGCAGGAAAAGCATTTGTTTTCTCCGCAGCTTAGTCCTGTAACATTCTCCGATGTCTGAGTCCTACCGTATAATTTCCATGATTCTATGGAGGGCGTCGTGTCCTGCTGATGTACGATTCGGTTCCCGGGGGAATGAAGAGAGATTCAGCGGAAGTTGGTGCTAAAGTTAAAATCCGTTCAACGCAGCTAAGAAAATGCGCTAATGTTTGCAAAGATCCCCTGAGCATAAAGACGGCCACTGTTGCCTTCTTACCTGCATAGATATCGGTACCATCGACGCACATCGGCAGCCATCTTGGCCTTGCGGCAGATTTGAGTAGGGCTCTTATGCTGTATATGCTCTCGCAGTGGCTAGTTTATGCACGGCCATGTAAAAGCGTTTAATCGGACAGGCACGTCTGCGTTTTTTTGACCACTCCCCCATTACCACCCCCAAATGCTAACAGTCTGTCACTTACTTTGCGATGGATTCCTCTGTGCGTTCATAATTGCAGTGCGATTGCTGCGTATGTGCAGTGCTGCTTTTGCACAATGGCAAACAATCACTCGACCTGCGTGGAAATCGCATTAGTGTCCATTTCTGAATCGGCTCCTAAGGCTTTCACCATATAATATTGAAGAAAATATACTATCGACCATTTAAAAATATTTATAATAAATACCAGTGATGTACAACTTACAAATTATATTCAGCAAATAAAATTGTTTTCCCACCTAAATTCTTGATGTTCACATAATTAAAATACTTATAAATGAAGATTTCACACTGTTGTAGTTTTAAAGTCTTTTGTAATTCTCGTTAACATGCTAAACAGTCTTCAACATAGATTCTTGTTAACATGCAAATTAATCTTGTTAACAATCACTAACATTGAACATGTACACATCAGTTTGGTAAGATACAGATATTAATGTCTCGTGTTACTCTGGGTGTGAGGCTTTTTCATTGTATGTTATAAGATTGTCCCATGACAGGTGTATAACAGGTGTGTCTTACATACGCCTAGTGGGATATTCGTCATATAACAAAGACTCCCACATATTCTAGAACAGTTGATACTAGAGCAATATTCCAAACTAAGGGTCTGATTCAGACCCCTTCGCTATATGCGTGCGCTCGCAAGCGGCCCGATGTTCTGCGTACGCGCATGCTTCGATCTGCGCGTGCGCGAACTACTCACTGCGATCGCATACCGCTCGCTCGCCCTGCAAAGACAGCCCAGTGTAATGAGTGACAGGAGGGGCCGTTTGTGGGTGGTTACAGGGGCAGGACACTAATAACGGGGGGTTGGAGATGCGAACGCAGGTGTGCCTGAGTGTTTCAGCGCCGTTTCAGAGGCGTGCATAATTAACTGGCAGCGTCATAGTACACGTCACTTGGCTTTTTTTTACACTGAAATGCTCGCAGAGCTTGCAGTAGGGTAAGGCTACCACAAGCGCTTGCGTTCACATCCGATGGTCCTCGATGTACCAATGTTTTAATACACTTCCTGGAGATGACGTGCGCTAGTGGGCATCTCTACATACGCTAAGGGGTGTCTGCATACGCAGAGCGATCGCTCGCACCGCCAAAGTGGGTGTGCTTATGCCTTGGCGAGCGATCGCATCCCATGACGTCAATTTGGAAAACTCAGTGCGAGCGTACACATCTAGCAACCGGGTCTGAATCAGGCCCTAACTCCTATACAACCAATGAGTTTTCATATTTCACTATTACACAGATATAACTATATGTATATAAAACAGCAGATTGTTAAGAGAACATGTTTTTCCAGTTATCACCTTACAATCTATATGAATACCTGCTATATACCCAACTATATTGTCTTCCTAATACTAATGTTTCCTTATACATCTTTGAAGCAGTCGCACTAAAAGCCCCTCTTGGCGCGCCAGGTCCTGTGACATTCTGTTAGCGCCATTTGTCTTTTTTGTGTGTAACTTGCAATGCGATGCGACTAGGATGCTCCGGCAGGAAAAGGTGAATTTGCAGTGCGCTAATCTGGAGTAAATGGGAGCTGATAAAAGCTGGAGGTCACCACTATCCCATAAAAAGAGAATAAGGAAAAATCAGCTTGCGCTCAACCTCATTAGTGCGGTTAGGTGATAACTGGAACATTAATTAAGTATTCACAATGATAGTTTAGTAAAGATGTAAATTCATTTTATTTTAACTCATATGAACAAATTTAGGACAGACAGACCAACATGAATAACATAGGGAGGGGTAGTGAGAGGAAAAGGGGGGTAGGGTGGATAAGAAAAAAAAAATCAAAAATATAAAAAAGTACAAAAAGAGAAATAAAAAAATGAGGGAGGGGATTACAAAATAAATCATTGAGATGATATGTTAATTCCGGTCCAATGTTTATTAAAAACCAAATTAAAAATGAAAAACCAACTTGTCATGGAGTACCCAGGAAAATAAATGATAAAGGAACAATGCATCAATCGAGATTAATGTGTCCAAACATTTGAAAGTTACTTTCCATGAAGGTTCCTCCTGCCCATGTGGGCACTTTTTAGTGCAACTGGTGGTCTATGATGACAGAGATAATGTATGAGAATATCAACTGCACAGACCCTTAGGAGAACCGGACCCCCATGCTGCTTATGCAAGTGGGCTGTCAGTTCTGCAGTGGCTGGCAGTCTCTCCCAGAGACGGCAGGGTGGTGAGGGTGAGTGCACTTGCAGAGTTGCACGGGACCTGGCGGCTCACTCATGCCAGGCAAGTTGCGCTGCGTGGCGTATTGAGGCTGTCACACGCCAGCCTGGAGACCCCAGAATCAGACCCCGTCGCTTACCTGTGCGGGCGCTGACCCGCGCTGTCTTCCGGCTCCCGCGCTGTACGCTCCTTCCTCTTCTCCCAAGGCAGTCTCCGCTGTTGTCCTCTGGAGGGTCCCGCTGCTGTGCTGCTCCCACGCCGGCTCCTGCTCACCGCTGGTCCCCGCTGACTATCTCCAGGAAGCGCTGTCCTCCGGTCCATGGGCGCGGCCATCTTGGATTGCCCATGTGACTCCACTACCACCAATGAGGAGCCTTCTCCTTCTCTCTCAGCCTGTCAGCTCCCAGTGTCCACTATAAAAGGATCCCCAATGCTCACACAAGTTGCCAGTGCAACTAGTTTCTTAGTTTAGCTCAGTAGCCTTCCCACTGCGCTCCAGCCGCTCCACGTAGCCGCTCAGCTACCAACGTCTACCCACGGCTATCCAGCCGCTCCACGTAGCCACTCAGCTACCAACGTCTACCCACGGCTATCCAGCCGCTCCACGTAGCCACTCAGCTACCAACGTCTACCCACGGCTATCCAGCCGCTCCACGTAGCCACTCAGCTACCAACGTCTACCCACGGCTATCCAGCCGCTCCACGTAGCCACTCAGCTACCAACGTCTACCCACAGCTATCCAGCCGCTCCACGTAGCCACTCAGCTACCAACGTCTACCCATGGCTATCCAGCCGCTCCACGTAGCCACTCAGCTACCAACGTCTACCCACGGCTATCCAGCCGCTCCACGTAGCCACTCAGCTACCAACGTCTACCCACGGCTATCCAGCCGCTCCACGTAGCCACTCAGCTACCAACGTCTACCCACGGCTATCCAGCCGCTCCACGTAGCCACTCAGCTACCAACGTCTACCCACGGCTATCCAGCCGCTCCACGTAGCCACTCAGCTACCAACGTCTACCCACGGCTATCCAGCCGCTCTACGTAGCCACTCAGCTACTAACGTCTACCCACGGCTATCCAGCCGCTCCACGTAGCCACTCAGCTACCAACGTCTACCCTAGGCTATCCAGCCGCTCCACGTAGCCACTCAGCTACCAACGTCTACCCTAGGCTATCCAGCCGCTCCACGTAGCTTCCTAGCTATCTCGTTACTGCCGCATTCCTCAAACTCCTGTCAGTTCGCTGCACCCTCTCATGCGGAGAAACTTCATTAAGCCAAGCCTCCTCCAGCGAGCGTCTGCGCCAAGTAATACAGATCCAAGGCCCAGTCCGGGAACACAGCTCCTAAATTCCACGCTTGTGACAGTTTGCACTGGCCAGATGGACTCGGCAAGTGGTCAAGGATCTGGGATAGAAGCCTCGCAGGATGTACTATCCCGTCTGGAAAGACAGGAGACCTCTCAGGCTCAGCTGATCCAATTTATCCAAGATATGTCGTCACGCCTGGACAACATTCAGTCCTTACTGGCTCATCCCGCTCCCGCTGGCTCCCAAGCCGCCTCTCCTCCTGTGGTGTCACCTGCTCCTCCGGTTCTACCTCCTGCTCGTCTTCAGCTCTCCCCTCCGAGCAAGTTCGATGGCAACCCCAAATTATGCAGGGGTTTTTAAATCAATGCGAAATCCAATTCGAGCTTCAATCCGCCAACTTTCCGATGGCCAGAACCAGGGTGGCATATATCATCTCTCTACTCTCTGGCCAAGCACTCGATTGGGTCTCGCCCCTTTGGGAGAAGTCGGATCCCCTGCTCTCCAACTACCCCGAATTTGTTGCTACATTTCGCAAAATCTTTGATGAACCCGGAAGAACAAACCTCCGCATCAGCTGATATTCTACGCCTCCATCAGGGCAGCAGGACCGTCGGCCAATACGTAGTCCAGTTCCAGACTCTGGCTTCAGAACTCAATTGGAACGAGGATGCCCTCATCGCTGCCTTCTGGAGTGGCCTTTCTGAAAGGCTCAAAGACGACCTAGCTTCCCGTGACCTTCCAACCAGTTTGGATGGGTTAATCTCCCTCTGCAACAAGGTGGATCTCCGTCACAGGGAGCGTGCCTTGGAAAGAGGCAGATTTGATCGTGGAAGGCCACGTCCAGTTTCCCGCTTACCCTCTCCTCCTCTGGGCGAAGAACCCATGCAGGTCAACCGCTCTCATTTATCGGCTGAGGAGCGTCAGAAAAGGCGGAGGCAGAACCTCTGTATGTACTGCGGATCTCCTCAACATTTAATTAAAACTTGTCCCATTCGTCCGGGAAACGCCTCCTCCTAACTTATGAAAGAGAGGTTAAGTTAGGAGTTGCCATTGAATCACAAAAGAAGTCTGATTCCACCATCCAGGCTCATTTAAAGTGTCCTCGAGGTTCCAAAGCTGTATTAGCTCTCCTGGATTCCGGAGCGGCAGAGAACTTTGTCACTACTGAATTTGTCCTGAAGCATCAAATCCCCATGGAAGCGTTGCCTCGAGTCATCACTTTAACCGCCATCGATGGTAGTCGCATTTCTAGTGGAACCATCACCCATCGTACAACACCACTTAAACTTACCATTGGGGTGCTCCATTCCGAACAATTATCCTTCCTAGTGATTCCCAAAGCCTCTCATTCTTTAGTCCTCGGATTACCCTGGCTACAGAGACATTCACCTCAAATCGATTGGACCACCATGCAAATAATCTCCTGGGGTTCCAATTGCTTCAAAGGTTGCCTTCAGCGGGTAATACCTATCAGATCTTCCATTGTACGGGATTCTACAGACCTGCCCAAAGCCTACGATGGGTTTCAGGACGTCTTTAGCAAACAGAGCGCAGACCTGTTACCTCCCCATCGTGATTGGGACTGTCCCATAGATCTGATTCCCGGGAAGAATCCTCCTAGGGGCCGAACCTATCCTCTATCTCTCCCTGAGACTCAGGCCATGTCGGAGTACATTACGGAAAACTTAAATAAAGGCTTCATTCGACCTTCCACGTCTCCAGCAGGGGCTGGATTTTTCTTCGTAAAAAAAAAAGATGGTGGCTTGCGCCCGTGTATTGACTACCGGGGTCTTAATGAAATAACTATTAAGAATCGCTACCCTCTTCCTCTCATTACAGAGTTATTTGATAGAGTCAAGGGAGCCACAGTTTTTTCCAAACTCGACCTAAGAGGAGCCTATAATTTAATTCGTATCCGTCCAGGCGATGAATGGAAAACGGCCTTCAACACCAGGGATGGGCACTACGAGTATCTCGTTATGCCCTTCGGCCTCTGTAATGCTTCGGCCGTCTTCCAGTTTTTCGTCAATGAAACTTCCGGGACCTCTTGTACAAGTGTGTGGTCGTTTACTTAGACGACATTTTGATTTTTTCTCAAGACCTCCAAACTCATCGAGACCAGGTCAAACAAGTCCTTCTGAGGTTGCGGTCCAATCAACTGTTTTGCAAATTAGAGAAGTGTCTGTTTGAGGTCTCAAGTGTACCATTCCTGGGATACATTATCTCCGGAACAGGCCTTCAAATGGATTCGTCAAAACTACAAGCCATTCTTGATTGGTCTCTTCCTTCTTCCTTAAAATCCATACAAAGATTCCTAGGATTTGCCAATTACTATCGCAAGTTTGTAAAAGGTTTCTCGACTCTGGTAGCTCCGATTACAGCCCTCACCCGCAAGGGAGCAGATCCAACTATATGGCCCGTCGAAGCTACCTCTGCATTTCAACTTCTTAAACAAGCCTTCATCTCCGCTCCCATCTTAAAGCAACCAGACTCCACCCGGCCCTTTATCCTGGAGGTGGACGCATCCTCTGAAGGTGTCGGTGCAGTGCTCTCCCAGCGATTTAAAGATGAAAAACTTCATCCCTGTGGTTTCTTTTCCCGGAAGTTTTTGCCTGCAGAGAAGAACTACACCATTGGAGATCAAGAGTTACTCGCCATGAAACTAGCCCTCGAAGAATGGCGATATCTTCTAGAAGGAGCTCATTACCCCATTACCATTTTTACTGACCATAAGAACCTCCTTTATCTTAAATCTGCAAATTGCTTGAACCCTCGTCAAGCCCGGTGGGCAATGTTTTTCTCCAGATTTAACTTCAAAGTCTCCTATCGCCCCGGTTCACAAAACCTCAAAGCCGACGCACTCTCCCGTTCCATGACGAGCAACCCTGATCTACCCATGGAACAGCCCCAACCAATCTTGAATTCCGCTTCCTTCGCCTCTACCCAATTATCTTCTATACCCCCGGTTGGGAAGACTTTCGTCGCTCCGGAACTCCGCAAGAGGTTACTGCATTGGGCTCATGCTTCCCGGTTCTCTGGTCACCTGGGTATGGATAAAACCCTAGAATTTATCCAGCGGTCCTATTGGTGGTCTTCGATGAAAAAGGACGTCAGGTCTTATGTGTCTTCATGCATCAAATGTGCCCAACACAAGATACCTCGGCGGGTTCCACACGGTCAACTCCAACCTCTTGCAATTCCATCTAAGCCATGGACTCACCTATCTATGGATTTCATCACTGATCTTCCTCCATCTCGGGGCCACAACACAATTTGGGTTATCGTGGATCGTTTTTCTAAAATGGGTAATTTCGTACCACTTACTGGGCTTCCGTCTGCACCTCTACTCGCCCAGAGCTTTATAAAAGAGATCTTCAAGCTCCACGGCCTTCCTCAAGAGATCATCTCCGACAGGGGAGTACAGTTCGTAGCGAAGTTCTGGAGGTCACTCTGCTCAGCCCTTCAGGTAAAACTCAAATTTTCTACCGCTTATCATCCCCAGACCAACGGTCAGACCGAAAGGGTCAATCAAGACCTGGAACAGTTCCTGCGCACTTTTGTCTCCTCCTCCCAAGATGACTGGATTGAACTTCTTCCTTGGGCCGAATTTGCCCACAATAATCATTATCACACATCCACCAGCTCAACTCCTTTTTTTACAGTTTTTGGTCAACATCCTCGAGTGCCAGATTTCCTTCTTCTTCCCACATTAGATGTGCCTGTGGCCAAAATGTCCCTTCAACGATTCTCCAACATCTGGGAAAAGGTTCGTTCCTCTCTGACTAAAACGTCAGCCCGGTACAAGAGATTTGCTGACCGCCAAAGACGAGCGGTTCCAAATTTCCGACCTGGGGATATGGTCTGGCTCTCTACCCGAAACCTAAGGCTCCGAGTACCCTCGATGAAATTTGCTCCGCGATTCATTGGTCCATTCCCAATCATCAAAGTCTTGAATCCTGTGGCTTACAAGTTAAAGCTTCCTCCATTTCTTCGCATTCCAAGTTCCTTCCATATTTCTCTTTTAAAACTACTAGTCTTAAACCGATTTCAGAAGGTCCTGCCTAAAGCTTCTAGTGTTCAAACACAGCAGGGAGAGGAGTTCGAAGTTGACAGAATCATAGATTCCCGTTGTCGATACAACCGTCTTCAATACCTTATCGACTGGAAGAATTATGGTCCGGAGGAACGAATCTGGATAATTGCCTCCGATGTCCATGCACCCCGTCTGGTCAAAGTGTTCCATATGAAATTTCCTCATAAACCAAGGAAGTGTCCGGTGGCCACTCTTGAAGAAGGGGGTACTGTCACACGCCGGCCTGGAGACCCCAGAATCAGACCCCGTCGCTTACCTGTGCGGGCGCTGACCCGCGCTGTCTTCCGGCTCCCGCGCTGTACGCTCCTTCCTCTTCTCCCAAGGCAGTCTCCGCTGTTGTCCTCTGGAGGGTCCCGCTGCTGTGCTGCTCCCACGCCGGCTCCTGCTCACCGCTGGTCCCCGCTGACTATCTCCAGGAAGCGCTGTCCTCCAGTCCATGGGCGCGGCCATCTTGGATTGCCCATGTGACTCCACTACCACCAATGAGGAGCCTTCTCCTTCTCTCTCAGCCTGTCAGCTCCCAGTGTCCACTATAAAAGGATCCCCAATGCTCACACAAGTTGCCAGTGCAACTAGTTTCTTAGTTTAGCTAAGTAGCCTTCCCACTGCGCTCCAGCCGCTCCACGTAGCCGCTCAGCTACCAACGTCTACCCACGGCTATCCAGCCGCTCCACGTAGCCACTCAGCTACCAACGTCTACCCACGGCTATCCAGCCGCTCCACGTAGCCACTCAGCTACCAACGTCTACCCACGGCTATCCAGCCGCTCCACGTAGCCACTCAGCTACCAACGTCTACCCACGGCTATCCAGCCGCTCCACGTAGCCACTCAGCTACCAACGTCTACCCACGGCTATCCAGCCGCTCCACGTAGCCACTCAGCTACCAACGTCTACCCACGGCTATCCAGCCGCTCCACGTAGCCACTCAGCTACCAACGTCTACCCACGGCTAACCAGCCGCTCCACGTAGCCACTCAGCTACCAACATCTACCCACGGCTATCCAGCCGCTCCACGTAGCCACTCAGCTACCAACGTCTACCCACGGCTATCCAGCCGCTCTACGTAGCCACTCAGCTACCAACGTCTACCCACGGCTATCCAGCCGCTCCACATAGCCACTCAGCTACCAACGTCTACCCTAGGCTATCCAGCCGCTCCACGTAGCTTCCTAGCTATCTCGTTACTGCCGCATTCCTCAAACTCCTGTCAGTTCGCTGCACCCTCTCATGCGGAGAAACTTCATTAAGCCAAGCCTCCTCCAGCGAGCGTCTGCGCCAAGTAATACAGATCCAAGGCCCAGTCCGGGAACACAGCTCCTAAATTCCACGCTTGTGACAGAGGCTAGCTGTATGAGGATACATCTGTACATAAACATATTATACCCTATTTTATATGGAAACAGCCTAATAGCCTACAATGCACACAGTGATATAAATAGTACAATGCATATGGACTGGATAGAGCCATTAGATTGGGGGCGAGTGACATTGTAAGGGAAGGGGATGGAGATGCTGCCCATTTCTATAGACCAACATGGCCAACTCTTTTTATAACCCTTGATCTGCTGTTAATCCGACTGCACACAGCCTTATTGCTCAATATAAACACACTGCAAATCGTCTATAACTCAGGCACAGACTCCTATATTGTGCCACGAGGCTGCACATCTCCATTGCTAACTCCAGATACAACCCGAAACGAAATAAACAAATTACCCTTTAAACAATCCTCACTACAGCCAATTGCTCCCCTGTCAGGTGTGTATGTTACTGACGGGGTACCCAGGCATGAGCACAATCCCTAAATGCTTTTAAGCAAAGTGGTAAGTGCTATTTGCAAACTCTCTTCCATTGTCTGACTGGGGGGGGTGCTGGTTCTCTGACAGGGGAGAAGATGTCACATTATAAGCCACTTCCATGGCTCTCATGGCTCTAAGAGGTTTCAGGATGACAGACATTGTACGGTGGTCCCGGGGGGCCTAAGCGGCTCATTCATTTCCCTCATTGCCTAACATGCATTGGCCATGGGTAACAATTCCTAGGCACAGTAGGTAATGAAGATCATATTCCACTTTGTGTAACACATTGCTAGCCTTGGGCACAACGCCTGGGTGTTCTCCATAATGTCGGGTTTCCCTTGTGTAACATGTACATTTAATTCCATGACTCCAAAACATGCAGGCTGCCTCCAGTCCCTATGCTCTGCCTTTATACAGCTCACCAATAACGTAATAATAACTAGACAGTAATACGTAGTATGTACAGTCAGGTGCATAAATATTGGGACATTGACAGAATTTTCATATTTTGGCCTCTATTCACCACCACAATGGCTTTGAAATGAAACAAACAAGATGTGCTTTACCTGCAGACTTTCAGATTTAATTTGAGGGTAATTACATCCAAATCAGGTGAACGGTGTAGGAATTACAACGGTTTCTATATGTGCCTCCCACTTTTTAAGGGTCCAAAAGTAATGGGACAAACTAAACAATCCTTTGCAGGCAATTACAGCCTGAAGTCTGGAACGCATAGACATCACCAGACGCGGTTCTAATTCGAGTTGCGGTTCTAATCTCCTGAGGAGATCCGGGTAAATCCTGGTTGCGGTTCTGATCTTTTTGCGGTTCGGAATTCGGATTTTAAATTGGATTGCTTAAATTACACGATTTTAGCTGTTTTTAAAACTTTTTATCTATTTTTTAATTAAAAACTCCAGATCTAAAAACCAAAACACTTGAGGGTGGTTTGCGAAACCAAATCCAGATCTAAAACCTTGAAGGAGGTACAGATCCAAAACCAAAACACGGGGGTCGGTGCACATCCCCCACTCCTCACTTTACAAATACGAAAAGTCAAGGCTTAGTAAATAGACCCTTCAATGCAGATTGCATCATCAAGCTCCCAGAACTCTCACTACACTGGGGAAGTGGGTGGGACCCAGATAGGAAGCATACTGCTAGGTTTATTGGCTTCTGATGAAAAAAATTACTGTAGGGTGTGTGCATTCGTGTGTGTGGCAGTGTATGTGTGTGTGCGTGTGTGGCAGTGTATGTGTGTGTGTGTGGCAGTGTATGTGTATGCGTGTGTGCATTCGTGTGTGTGGCAGTGCGTGTGTGTGCATGTGTGGCAGTGTATGTGTGTGTGTGTTACAGACTGTAAGCTCCTCTGGGGCAGGGACTGAGGTGAATGACTAAATACCCTCTTTAAAGCACTGCTGACTATATGTGCACTATGTAAATATTTGCTTATAAATATATAATAATATTACTAACCAGCAAGTCACTGTTGTTAGTTCACCATTCACCAGCACCCCGTACACATTACTTAGTATTATGACCATACAGAGAGCGAGGTGACAGATTTTACCCAGCAAATAAATTTTTCATAGATGAGGTATCCCGAGGACCCGTACAAAATTGAATATTTGAATAATAAAAAGTAAATAACAATGAAATATTATTCCAGTAACCAGAATGGAAATACGGCATATGTGAATGTCACTTTTATTAAACCTGCTGGGTTTTCACTCTCAGGAAAGAAACTTCCATTTCATGCATTTGGAGGCAGTGAAATTGGGACGCAGACACTGACTTTACAGATGAATTCACCTAATGGCTTTTTGTCACATGTATTTGAATTCTGCATTTTTGCTGGAGAAGTAAAACTTTTCCTCTCCGCACTGTAATGCAGAATGTGTCATTACAGAGCAATCTCCTCTCTCCTGCAATATGTTACCCATGAGTTAACTCACCCTTTGCTTTTCTTAACCTTGTTGAAATCAAAATGAAGTTGTCTGGTTAATAGGACTCCCGGTAGCACCATGCCTGAGATTTATGATATTGTGTCACATAAATGTTTCTGATAATAGAGATAAACCATTTCCTCTGCCAGACACTTTTCTAGGATGTTTTGTAAGTTTTCTAGCAGGAGAGCAATTGTGTAACTTTACATCTGGAAATGAAGCTATGTCCTTCTAGAAGCCATAGTTAGATAGATATATATATATAATGATACCAAGTGTTTATAGTAATGATTTAGCACAGTTATATCTTTCATGAAAACACAGCATTTAGGTGTTATCCTGAATAATAGAGTCTGAAGCTTTCAGGATAGAAATGGGCGGACAGGGGGCCTGATAAGTTGCTTATACTGACCGACTGCCTATACCGAATATCCGTCCTTCTCCATGCGGGAGGCCGGGCCGCCTACTGTTTTACCATCCACATCCGTAATCATTAGTATAGGGGCTTACACCCACCCCATGCTGAGGGCAAAAGATCTGTCTGACACAGATGCCCCATCTTCATTCGCACGCCACAAATGGGCATGGAAGTCGGCCTACGCACCCACGACACTCCCATGTCACTCCTAAGAGAAGGATCAGCTCCTTGCAATTGCATGGTTCCCACTCCGCCCACACACACGCCAATTTCATAGTAAGAGTGATCCATCAGCATACGGATTAATCAGTCCGCACTTTCACTCTCCATTTATGTGTGCAGATGGCGACTGCGTTCTACGGCACATTAACGCAGTTTGCAGATATCCCGCAGGCTTTGTCCACATTTGGACTTTGTGCCTGGCCTAACATTGTCTAACCCTAACCTCCCCTTAGTGCCTAACCATAACCATCCTACCAGCGTCTAACTCTAACCTCCCCCCTAGTCCCTAGCCATGACCATCCCAGCGGCGTCTAACCCTACCCTCCCTCTAGTGGCATATAAGATGCTGCTCTTGGTGTACAAGAAGGTGTTCTTGGCGTATAAGTAGGTGTTCTTGGTGTACAAGGAGGTGCTCTTAGCGTATAAAATGCTGCTCTTGGTGTATAAGAAGGTGCTCTTGGCGAAGAAGAAGGTGCTCTTGGTGTATAAGAATGTTATCTTGGCGTTTAAGATGCTGGTCTTGGCGTTAAGAAGGTGCTCTTGGCGTATAAGAAGGTGCTCTTGTTGTATAAGAAGGTGCTCTTGGAGTATAAGATGCTGCTCTTGGTGTACAAGAAGGTGCTCTTGTTGTATAAGAAGGTGCTCTTGGCATATAAGAAGGTGCTCTTTGTGTACAAGAAGGTGCTCTTGGTGAATAAGAAGGTGCTCTTGGCATATAAGAAGGTGCTCTTGGTGTACACGAAGGTGGTCTTAGCGTATAAGATGCTGCTCCTGGCATATAAGAAGGTGACCTTGGCGTATAAGAAGGTAATTTTGGTGTATAAGAAGGTGTTCTTGGCGTGCAAGAAAGTGATCTTGGCATATAAGAAGGTGATCTTGGCGTATAAGATGCTGCTTTTGGTGTATAAAAGGAGCTCTTGGCATAGAAGAAGAAGCTCTGGCTTTTAAGAAAGTGCTCTTGACATATAGGAAGGAGCTATTGGTTTATAAGAAGGAGCCCTTAGTGTATAAGAAGGTGATCTTGGCATATAAGAAGGTAATCTTGGCGTATAAAAAGGTACTATTGGCATATAGGAAGGTGCTCTTGGCGTATAAGAAGGTGCTCTTGGCAAATAAGAAGGTAATCTTGGCGTATAAGAAGGTGCTCTTGGCGTATAAGAAGGTGCTCTTGGCGTATAAGAAGGTGCTCTTTACAAATAAGAAGGTAATCTTGGCGTATAAGAAGGTGCTCTTGGCAAATAAGAAGGTAATCTTGGCGTATAGGAAGGTGCTCTTGGCGTATAAGAAGGTGCTCTTGGCGTATAAGAAGGTGCTCTTGGCGTATAAGAAGGTAATCTTGGCGTATAAGAAGGTAATCTTGGCGTATAAGAAGGTACTATTGGCATATAGGAAGGTGCTCTTGGCGTATAAGAAGGTGCTCTTGGCAAATAAGAAGGTAATCTTGGCGTATAAGAAGGTGCTCTTGGCGTATAAGAAGGTAATCTTGGCGTATAAGAAGGTAATCTTGGCGTATAAGAAGGTACTATTGGCATATAGGAAGGTGCTCTTGGCGTATAAGAAGGTGCTCTTGGCAAATAAGAAGGTAATCTTGGCGTATAAGAAGGTGCTCTTGGCGTATAAGAAGGTAATCTTGGCGTATAAGAAGGTAATCTTGGCGTATAAGAAGGTAATCTTGGCGTATAAGAAGGTGCTCTTTACAAATAAGAAAGTAATCTTGGCGTATAAGAAGGTCCTCTTGGCATATAAGAAGGTAATCTTGGCGTATAAGAAGGTAATCTTGGCGTATAAGAAGGTAATCTTGGCATATAAGAAGGTGCTCTTGGCATATAAGAAGGTGCTCTTTACAAATAAGAAAGTAATCTTGGCAAATAAGAAGGTAATCTTGGCGTATAAGAAGGTACTATTGGCATATTAGAAGGTCCTCTTGGCAAATAAGAAAGTAATCTTGGTGTATAAGAAGGTAATCTTGGCGTATAAGAAGGTACTATTGGCATATTAGAAGGTCCTCTTGGCAAATAAGAAAGTAATCTTGGCGTATAAGAAGGTAATCTTGGCGTATAAGAAGGTAATCTTGGCATATAAGAAGGTAATCTTGGCGTATAAGAAGGTAATCTTGGCGTATAAGAAGGTCCTCTTGGCGTATAAGAAGGTAATCTTGGCGTATAAGAAGGTAATCTTGGCATATAAGAAGGTGCTCTTGGCATATAAGAAGGTAATCTTGGCGTATAAGAAGGTAATCTTGGCATATAAGAAGGTGCTCTTGGCATATAAGAAGGTAATCTTGGCGTATAAGAAGGTAATCTTGGCGTATAAGAAGGTCCTCTTGACGTATAAGAAGGTAATCTTGACGTATAAGAAGGTAATCTTGGCGTATAAGAAGGTGCTCTTGGCATATAAGAAGGTAATCTGGGCAAATAAGAAGGTATTCTTGGCGTATAAAAAGGTACTATTGGCATATTAGAAGTTCCTCTTGGCAAATAAGAAAGTAATCTTGGTGTATAAGAAGCTAATCTTGGCATATAGGAAGGTAATCTTGGCATATAGGAAGGTGCTCTTGGCATATAGGAAGGTGCTCTTGGCGTATAAGAAGGTGCTCTTGGCGTATAAGAAGGTAATCTTGGCGTATAAGAAGGTAATCTTGGCATATAGGAAGGTGCTCTTGGCATATAAGAAGGTGCTCTTGGCGTATAACAAGGTAATCTTGGTGTATAAGAAGGTAATCTTGGCGTATAAGAAGGTGCTCTTGGCGTATAAGTAAGTGCTCTTGTCAGGACACATTGTGAATCAGCATTTTGTCGCTTGTAGAGGACCCTGAATGAAACAGTGATCTCAGGAGATAAATTAAGCTGTTGTTTTTATTGCACATCTTCTGCCTTTTTGCAGTGGATACTTTCTAAAATCCGAGGGGAAACACACAGTCATTCCCTGACATCCTCATAGACTTCCTCTGTTTCATGAATGCAGTAAGTGAACATCATCCAGAAAAATGAACTTGGTGCCCGACGGTGCGTTATTAAATAAAGTCGCCGTAACATAAGCAACGATTCCTGCACACCAGGGAGGCTTAAATAATGCATGCTGAGTCTTATTGATTATCTGTCTACATTGATTGGCACTAATTTTAATTATTTGTGACCCTTATCCCATGCAGACCTTTTTTCTATTAGCGGAAAATAAAATAAACTTGATGTGCATGCAAACGTTACCATAAATAAAGACTTAAACATAAGCTAATTAATCAAGTGTCTGCCTTGGTTTACCAAGGGACGTGAGTCTACCCAGCACACTATTTTCAGTATGATAAGTAAAGAAACTATTACTGAACGCGGCTTTTATGATATTTATTCTGCTTTATGATCTTCTGTTTCTTTAATATTTTGGGGAATATTTTGATTTTTACGAAGCCCTCCTAACCAGCCACAGGAGAGTCCTTAGGGTGACAGGATGACCTCTGGATGTAATTAGGTCTGTCACTTTACAATCTCAAGGTGCTTCAGTGATGTTCCTGCTGTCAGGAGCGTGCTGCAAATCAGGATGCGTCAGACATTTTAGAAATAGGTTATTATAAGCGTTAGTGAACATTGCAGTCTTATATACTGGGGAATGTAGTCATTATATCGACATACAGATTGTCAACGCCAGAATGCTGACATGGTTGAAATGTTGACATGGCATTATGTTGACATTGTGAATGTCGACTGTACAGGGTTAGGCTGCGGTAAGGGTTAGGGGAGGGATGCGCTTTGGGGTAACAAAGCTTTCGAGCTGTGCTGACCCCACCAGCACTGGGAAGGGGATGTAGTTTATAGACCGTCGAACTAAATGCCGCCTGTCTAAATCCGGATAGCAGAAGCCAAACAAGGGACTTAAGAAATACCGACGCCTATCTTAATCCCGACACCGGAATGCTGAAGAATGCCGGGCCGATTGAGGTAAGTCCTTAGCACTTAGCCGAGGGGGTGGGGGGTTAGGTTTAGGCACTCCCGGTGGTGGGACTTAGGGCTAGGCACCCCCTGGGAAGGGTTAGGCTAGGGGAAGGAGGGGGTTAGGGTTAGGCACCTCCCCCGGGAGGGTTAGCTTTATGGGTAGGGTTAAGTTTAGGCACCCTGGGGTACTTAGGGTTAGGCACCACCCCGGGAGTTTTAGGGTTAGGCACCCCTAAGGGAGGGTTAGGGGTAGGAGCAGGGTAAGGTTAGGTTATTTACATGCTCCGTAGGGATTTGCCTCTGTCGGGCCTCCGGTGTCGGCATTTCATCCTGGCGGCTATTGAGATGGCAGGATTTCATACTCAACCCCTGGGAAGTGCAGCACTGCCTGGATAGTCCTCAGCAGCTGTACTTACAGGCTGCGGGCAGGCACTGCCGCAGTGATACTGGCTGCAGGGTGCCATTCCAGACACCCTGCTAGCCAGAAGCAAGGGCCGTGGCGCTGCGACACTGCCGCCTACAGAGCCCTGAGTTTATTGTACGGTGGCACCAGTTACACAGCGCTAGCTATGGCCCTGGCGTTAGGGCTTTAAAACTTGCTGTGTAGACATGCCAACTATCGGCGTGTCGCCATAATGTCCATGTCAACATTCAGACCATGTAGACATTTTCAATGTCAACATAAACATACCACACCCTATGCCGGGGCATCCGTCCCTATTTAGTAACAGTGACCTAAAGGGTCTTCAACTCCAGTCCTCAAATGCTCCCAGCTGATATTTTCAGGGATTCCTTCAACCCTCGTCCATTGCTATATATGGTCTCTGGATATCTTTATTCCGGTTTGGCCTTGGTGATGCCCGGATATTGTTGGTCCCCTACTAGGAACCCAGCTGACCATGGCACCACCAGGTTGGGTGATGTGGCTAGGAATGGAAGTGTTACTTTTGGCTTCTGGCCAATGAGCGCTGCGCACAACATCCAAAATTAGCGAAGAGGAACCCAACTGCTGCAATGAGACATTTCTGCTCTCCGCTGTCTGCTGCCCTGATAAATCTGCTACAGAACATCACAGAATAAGGGGTCTATTTACTAAGCAGTGTTAGGAGACAGAGTGAAAAGTGATAAGAAAGTGATAAGGTGCCAGCCAATCAGCTCCCAACTGTCATTTTTCAAACACAGCCTGTGAGATGACAGTTAGGAGCTGATTGGCTGGTACCTTATCACTTTTCACTCTGTCTCCTAACACTGCTTAGTAAATAGACCCCTCAATCTCCATTTTGTTTTTCATTTACTGCATATAGGCCCTCATTCAGAGCCGTACGCTCTGAGCAGAGCGCACGCTCTGAATGAGGGCCGGGCTCCATTTTCATGGAGCGTCCTCCTGGACGCTCGTATAGCTGTGGGTCACCACCCACAGGCTATACGAGCGTGCTTTGTGATGGCCGCGATGGTCGAGACCATCGCGACCATCGAAATTGCGAGCCGGAGCCTGTGGTTGAGGTTTTCAACCGCAAGCTCCGGAGTGATTTTGGCTCTATCAGAGCCAAAATCACTCCCACTGACATCACTAGTGATGTCAGTGGGCCGGCTTCTGACGGGAGGCGTTCCCGTGGGAACGCCCCCGTCAGGGAGGCACGCCCCCGGCACGCCCACCAAAGGGGGCGTGCTGTCAATCAACATTGACAGCACGCCCCCTTTGATCGGACACAACGAGCGAAGGACTTTCGTTCGCTCGTCGCGTCTGGCGCATGCGCACGACGGAGCTCCCTCCGTCGTGCGCATGCTCAGTCCATAACATCGACCCACTTGCGAGCGGACAGCCGCTCGCGAGTGCGTCTGAATCAGGCCCATAGTCATTCTACTTTGGATGCAGTCAGCAGTATGGACCTGATTCAGAGCCGAACGCTCTCACCAGAGCCCTCGCTCTGAATCAGTGCCCTCCTCCATGAAAATGGAGCGGCCTCCTGGCCGCTCGCATAGCTGTGGGTGACCACCCACAGCATATGCGAGCGTCCATGATGATGGTCGCGATGGTCTTGACCATCGCGACCATCGGGCTTGCGACAGAGACCCTGCTGCCGCAAGCCCTGGAGTGATTTTGGCTCTATCAGAGCCAAAATCACTCCCACTGACATCACTAGTGATGTCAGTGGGGACGGCTTCAGACGGTAGGCGTTCCCATGGGGACGCCTCCGTCTGGCAGGCACGCCCCCGGCACGCCCACCAAAGGGGGCGTGCTGGCAATGAACATCGACAGCACGCCCCCTTTGGTGCGAGACCCGGAGCGATGGAGAGCCCATCGCTCGCCGGGTCTCGCGCATGCGCATGACGGAGCTCCCTCCATCGTTCGCATGCGCAGTGGGGGAACATCGACCCACTTGCGAGCGTCCTGCGCTCGCGAGCGGGTCTGAATGACCCCCTATGTTTGTAAGATACCGGCCACAGGTTTGGGTGTATTCTGGGAGATACAAGGAACATATTTGCTGTAGTTAAATGACGTCTATTGAATGGAAGGATGCACTGAGCTGTGATACCATAAAATTCTGCACGATTAGCAAACATGCCAGCAACCTGAGGATAATTGCTTAAGGCTTATAAAATATTAGAGATAACAGCTTATGACACCACAGTGACAGTGGAGAATTGCAATTATTTGTATTTATAAGAAGTTAATAGACACGTAGTACTCAGGGTCACTTCTTTGATGAAAGCTTTTATTCACAAGTGAATGCAGATACAATTGCGATATTTACATGCAGTAGAAAGAAATGACCCACCAGGATAGGCTTAGTCAGGGGTGTAGCCATGGTGCCCAGAGCACGTACATTCTGTGCCAGTCCCCACCCCCTGGTCCATCCAGTGTAGCCTTGCCAGAAGAATAGAGGGCCTGAATCAGAGCCGCTTGCTCTGACAGAGCGCTCGCTCTGAATCAGGGCCGGACTTTTTTATTTTTGTAGTGGCCTCTCGGCCGCTCGCATAGATGTGGGTTACCACCCACAGCTATAGCGAGCGGCCATGATGATGGTCGCGATGGTCAAGATGAGACCCTTGTGGTAGGGTCTCGTTCATCGCAAGCCCCAGAGAGCTTTCGGCTCTAACAGAGCCAGAAGTTCTCCCATTGACATCACTTGTGATGTCAGTGGGGCCGCCCCCAAACGGCAGGCGTTCTCATGGGAACGCCTCCATTTGGGCAGCCATCCCCCCAGCCCGCCCAACAAAGGGGGCGAGTTGTCACTCAACATCGACAGCTCGCCCCCTTTGGTGCGAGACCCGGAGCGACGGAGTGCTCGTCGCTAGCCGGGTCTCGCGCATGTGCACGACGGAGCCGGCTCCGTCGTGCGCATGTGCTGTGGGCCACCATCGACCCGGTTGCGGGCGCTCAGCGCTTGCGACTGGGTCTGAATCAGGCCCAGCGTGTGGAGAGCTGCCCCTAAACATGAAGTTGCAGAGACGCCTGATACAGGGAGCATCCTGCTGCTACTTACTTTTTGCTGCCTTCGAACAGGTCATCTTCCCCTCCACCTCCTCCTCAAGTGCCCTTTCCTCAGTGCCCCACTCTAGGGATGGCCATCAACCATTGAAGGCTAACACCCATCAATGGTTAACCACCTATGGCCGATGGTTTTGCCATCGATGGCGGAGATCCAATGGTCCACCACCATCAATGGTACAGAGCTAAGCAATGGGTTTTTTTTCCTCCATGTCCTGGAACATGGAGCTTAGCTTTACTTCCATAGACAGCCCCGGAAGCCTCGTCCCCACTCCCTGACTGGCACGCTGCCCAGCCAGTAGTAAAACAGGGATGACCATCAGTGGATGAAACCATTGGTTCACAGCTAATGGTTTCAGAAAACTGATGTCAACCACCAATTGTACCATCTATGGCGACCATTGATGGTTAACCTACCAATGACCATCCCTACTTCTCTCTCCCCTGACTGCTGAAACACAGGGGGTCATTCAGACCCGCTCGCGAGCGCAGGACACTCGCAAGCGGGTTAATGTTCCCCCACTGTGCATGCGCACGACAGAGGGAGCTCCGTCGTGCGCATGCGCGAGACCCAGCGAGCGACGGGCTCCATCGCTCTGGGTCTCGCACCAAAGGGGGCGTGCTGTCGATGTTGATTGACAGCACGCCCCCTTTGGTGGGCGTGCCGGGGGCGTGCCTGCCAGACGGAGGCGTTCACATGGGAGCCAAAATCACTCCTGGGCTTGCGGCAGCGAGACCCTACCGCAGGGTCTCCGTCGCAAGCCCGATGGTCGCGATGGTCAAGACCATCGCGACCATCACCATGGACGCTCGCTTATGCTGTGGGTGGTCACCCACAGCTATGCGAGCGGCCAGGAGGCCGCTCCATTTTCATGGAGGAGGGCACTGATTCAGAGCGAGCGCTCTGGTCAGAGCGTTCGGCTTTGAATCAGGCCCACAGTCTCTGTTAGCACCAAGCTGGCACCACATTCAAGAATTTTGTGTTGTGAAAATGGGTGTACACCGATCAGCAGACCAAGGAACACATCTTCCCCCGTTATTCTGTTGTATTACATTCGCTGCCTCAATGGTTGGTGCAGATTTTGCCACCCATGTACTAATCTATGTACTTGCCATCTAAGTACTGTATACCAACAGGCACAGATGTTTTCTCTGAGCGGTATCAGGATAAATCAGTGTCTGAGAGGCTGAATGCGCCCGTTATACGACTACAGACATGTAACATTGCTGATTGGTGCCCTTACGTTCCATGTGACTGTCCTCATTCGCCAGTCTGCCGCTATTTGGTGATCAACTCACGAAAGAATGAGTTGGCTTTTTGTCTTTGAAATACACCTTTCTCTAATAACTAAGTAAGTAAATATGAAAGACATTATGGGCTAGATTTACTAAAGTGTGCGATTTGAGAAAACCCAAATATTTTGGTTTGCATTTTAGAAACCGCGCAATTTACTAAAAAAATCATAGTTTTCCAAAGCACCACATTAGTAATCAAATGATATTGCCTCCATGACATAATTCACGCGTAATATTGCCCTCAGCATGTTAATAAAATAATAGAATAATCTGCCCCTCTGATAAATATTAATGGGCTTTGCCCCTCAATAAACAGATAACGATTGTCCTCATAGTAAGTGCGCTGTGCCTCCTCCTGTGCCTCCTCCTGTACTGATGGGTGTGCTATGTTAGGTCAAAGTAACGTCCCTGGTGGCCCAGCGGTCACTTCCCTGGTCCTGGTGGCAGCGGTGTCTCCAGCATCCTCTTCCAGGTCCTGGCTATCATGTGACCGTCAGTTCTGGGGGGAGTGATAAGTATACTCACCCTAACCCTAGTGTCCAATGCTAAATCCCCCCCCTCCCTGCAGCCTAACCATAACTTCCCCCTGCAGCCTAACCCTAACATCCCCCTGCAGCCTAACCCTAACTTCCCCCAGCAGCCTGACCCTAACCTCCCCCCGCAGCCTAACCCTAACTTCCCCCCGCAGCCTGACCCTAACCCCCCCCGCAGCCCAACCCTAACCTCCCCCCTGCAGTCTAACCCTAACTTCCCCCCGCAGCCTAACCCTAACTTCCCCCTGCAGCCTAACCCTAACTTCCCCCTGCAGCCTAACCCTAACCCCCCCGCAGCCAAACCCTAACTTCCCCCTGCAGCCTAATCCTAACTTCCCCCCGCAGCCTAACCCTAACTTCCCCCTGCAGCCTAACCCTAACTTCCCCCCGCAGCCTAACCCTAACTTCCCCCTGCAGCCTAACCATAACCCCCCCCCCGCAGCCAAACCCTAACTTCCCCCTGTAGCCTGACCCTAACCTCCCCCCTGCAACCTAGCCCTAACTTCCCCCTGCAGCCTAACCCTAACCTCCCCCTGTAGCCTAGCCCTAACCTCCCCCTGTAGCCTAACCTCCCCCTGTAGCCTAACCCTAACCTCCCCCCTGCAGCCTAACCCTAACTTCCCCCTGCAGCCTAACCCTAACTTCCCCCTGCAGCCTAACCCTAACCTCCCCCTGTAGCCTAACCTCCCCCTGTAGCCTAACCCTAACCTCCCCCCTGCAGCCTAACCCTAACTTCCCCCTGCAGCCTAACCCTAACTTCCCCCTGCAGCCTAATCCTAACCTCCCCCTGTAGCCTAACCCTAACCTCCCCCCTGCAGCCTAACCCTAACTTCCCCCTGCAGCCTAACCCTAACCTCCCCCTGTAGCCTAACCCTAACTTCCCCCTGCAGCCCAACCCTAACCTTCCCCTGTAGCCTAACCTCCCCCTGTAGCCTAACCTCCCCCTGTAGCCTAGCCCTCCTGGCAGCACCTAATTGTTGGTATTCTGAGTGTGTCAGCTTGGTCACATGCTGATTGGCTGATAGTTGTGCCAGCTTTTCCAGCATGTTTTACCCCTCTGTGGTTTTGCAGATTTGAAAGTGCCGGTTTAAATAGTTTAAACTGGCGGTTTAAATAGTTGCCTCCAATTCACTGGACAATAATTCAATAGTTTGGAGGTGAAATCTATCGGCCATGTGTGTAGGTTTGAAACCTCAATTTTTTGTAAATTTTACCATAGGCCTAAATACAAACCATTGTGCATTTCAGCAATTAGTACACATGGTTTATACAAATAGTGATACTGTAGTCAGGAAGTCACAGCTTCACTCTCAGCTATGACCTGGAAGAACCCCTATAATGCAGATTTAGGGTGTTGGACATTACATTTTGAAAATAACATTACTGAAAGTTGACATGTCGGTGATGTAGCCATCACTGTACTTTTCCTAACCATGTCTGTATTCACCGGCAATAATCATGTCAGTATTCACCGGCAATAACCATGTCTGTATTCACCGGCAATAACCATGTCTGTATTCACCGGCAATAATCATGTCTGTATTCACCGGCAATAACAACCATGCCTGTATTCACCGGCAATAACCATGCCTGTATTCACCGGCAATAACCATGTCTGTATTCACCGGCAATAATCATGTCTGTATTCACTGGCAATAATCATGTCTGTATTCACCGGCCATAACCATGTCTGTATTCACCGGCAATAATCATGTCTGTATTCACCGGCAATAATCATGTCTGTATTCACCGGCAATAACCATGTCTGTATTCACTGGCAATAATCATGTCTGTATTCACCGGCAATAACCATGTCTGTATTCACCGGCAATAACAACCATGCCTGTATTCACCGGCAATAACCATGCCTGTATTCACCGGCAATAACCATGCCTGTATTCACAGGCAATAACCATGCCTGTATTCACCGGCAATAATCATGTCTGTTTTCACCGGCAATAACCATGTCTGCATTCACCGGCAATAACCATGCCTGTATTCACCGGCAATAACCATGTCTGTATTCACCGGCAATAACCATGTCTGTATTCACCGGCAATAATCATGTCTGTATTCACCGGCAATAATCATGTCTGTATTCACCGGCAATAACAACCATGCCTGTATTCACCGGCAATAACCATGCCTGTATTCACCGGCAATAACCATGCCTGTTTTCACCGGCAATAACCATGTCTGTATTCACCGGCAATAACCATGCGTGTTTTCACCGGCAATAACCATGTCTGTATTCACCGGCAATAACCATGTCTGTATTCACCAGCAATAATCATGTCTGTATTCACCGGCAATAACCATGTCTGTATTCACCGGCAATAACAACCATGTCTGTATTCACCGGCAATAACCATGTCTGTATTCACCAGCAATAATCATGTCTGTATTCACCAGCAATAATCATGTCTGTATTCACCGGCAGTTACCAATGTCTGTATTCCTAGGCAATAACCATGTCTGTATTCACCGGCAATAACCATGTCTGTATTCACCGGCAATAACCATGTCTGTATTCACCGGCAATAATCATGTCTGTATTCACCGGCAATAACAACCATGCCTGTATTCACCGGCAATAACCATGCCTGTATTCACCGGCAATAACCATGCCTGTTTTCACCGGCAATAACCATGTCTGTATTCACCGGCAATAACCATGCCTGTTTTCACCGGCAATAACCATGTCTGTATTCACCGGCAATAACCATGTCTGTATTCACCAGCAATAATCATGTCTGTATTCACCGGCAATAACCATGTCTGTATTCACCGGCAATAACAACCATGCCTGTATTCACCGGCAATAACCATGCCTGTATTCACCGGCAATAACCATGCCTGTTTTCACCAGCAATAACCATGTCTGTATTCACCGGCAATAACCATGCCTGTTTTCACCTAAAATAACCATGTCTGTATTCACCGGCAATAACCATGTCTGTATTCACCAGCAATAATCATGTCTGTATTCACCGGCAATAATCATGTCTGTATTCACCGGCAATAACAACCATGCCTGTATTCACCGGCAATAACCATGTCTGTATTCACCGGCAATACCCATGTCTGTATTCACCGGCAATAACCATGCCTGTATTCACCGGCAGTTACCAATGTCTGTATTCCTAGGCAATAACCATGTCTGCATTCCTCGGCAATAATCATGTCTGTATTCACCGGCAATAATCATGTCTGTATTCATCGGCAATACTGTATTGACCATAATTGTTAATAGACTGAGGTGCTCCCATCCTTAGCAGTAAGAGTAGATCAGATGGACTAGGAATATTTATAGATCCACAATGTAGTTTAGGTTTGGAAGACTGTACTGGCTACAGCCCGGTAGTTGTTATTATGAGTTTAACAAGATTATTAGAGGATTCACATAAACAAACTAAAGAATAGAAGCAAATCTAATGTATGCAATTGGGTGGGAATAGCCGATAGATGTCAATCCCAAGGGGGAGAATTTACGAAGCAGCGGCTTAGCTTCCCGGCGGATTGCAGGTGAATTTTTTAAATGGTACTCGGAGTTGGTGTAAAGCCTTGCGTGGTCTACCTTGACTTCAGGTGCCGTTTTAAATATGTACCCGCAATCCGCCGGGAAGCTAAGCCGCTGCTTTGTAAATTCTCAGAAATGGACAACACTAAAGGGACAATTATACCTTTTTTACACCAGAGCTAAAACCCAGGTTATAGCAGGGTTAAGATGGGTAGCGCCTTGGTGTAAAAGGGTAAAGGGTTGGATTCCTGGGTGGAGTGACCCGGCAATCCAACCCAGGTAACTTGCACGGTTTAACACAGGAATAACCCGTGAAACCCTGCAGTATAAACGGCGCGTTCCGGGTCACGATGACCTGGAGCGCGCGCGCATGGCGGCCGATTGGTCCGGCTTCAGTGGCGCTTGGAGATGACGTCATTTCCAAGCGTTCACTTCAACGCCGGAAAAGCCGGGTCAATGCAGAGCCGGCTCTGGTGTGAACGGCGCCAACTCAGGAATATCCTGGGTCAGTGCTGCGGAAATTCTGGGTTTGATCTGGGTTGGAACTCTGGGCCTGATTCAGAGCCGCTCGTAAGCGGCCGCTCGTTCGTTCCTACCGATGTTCGCAAAACTGCGCATGCGTACGGATTTTAATACGCATGCGCGAACCAGTCAGTGCGGCCGAAAATCGTGTACTCGCTAAATAGCGAATGCCTGCTATTTTGAGTGACAGGATAAGGCGTATGTGGGTGATAACAGGGGAAGGTGCTTGAAAACGGGGAGTGGAGATCCGAACGCAGGCGTGCTTAAAGGTCAAAACGGGCGTTTTAAGGGTGTGCATAATTAGCAAAGCAGCGTCATTGACCACGTCACTGGGCTGTTTTATAGTCAGAACAGCTCGCATGATTGTGGTAGGAAAAACCAACCACAAGAATAGCGAGCAGTTCAGAAGCCTTTCGATGTACTCGATTAATCTAATAAATAGCGGAGATGACGTATGATGCGAGCGGCCAGGGGGCGTTTTTTTCAAAATTACGTTCGCATGTTTTGTTCGCTTGTTCAGACATAGAGGCGTGAACAGACCGTAAAGAGCGAACGGTTCATTTAAATAGCCACCCCTTTTTCTGAACGAGCGAGCGCAAATAGCGTCCGGCTCTGAATCAGGCCCTCTGTTCCAACTCCGGGTCAGACCCGGAATGTCAGTGTAAAAGTGGTATCACAAAGATGAGGCCCTTGTCCACAAACCACCTCTATACATCATGTAAGCTTGTGGTTCCTGCCGCATTGAGCTCGTACAGCACAAGGTGGAACCGGCGACAAGCATCATTGTCTGGGGGCTGTGATATTGGTGCCCCAGCTCACACTCCTAACCCCCGCCGGAAGTCATTGTACATTGCATCGTACATGTTATCACTTATGATACATAAGGCTTGCGTATATATATATATATATATATATATATAAATAGATTCTTACAGAACTTTTCAAGATTGAATTAGGAAAATGACTTCAATTTTGATTTAAACTCTTTATTTTTCCAAAGTACCAAGTTGCTGACAGCTGATCGCCTCAAGGTGACTTTTAAAATAAAAAAGCATGACTGAAGTTAATATCAGATTCAGTTTTCCAAGGAAAAAAACTCAGATACACGGTGACAACTACGGGTTATATTTAAATGTCTGTCTTCTTTCCCACCCCAGTCCCCTGGAAACCCATTGTCATCGCCAATTAAAACTAAATAAGTTCTCAACCTGGTAATTAAAAAGTTGACTGACGCTCAGTAAAAAGTGCCAAACAGTTGATTTACTTGATTGACTCTTTTTAAATGCATTAACGAGTTCAACATTCAGTTTTGTCTATTTGATGCCAATTTGCCAGATAAAACGGATCTGCCCGCCCTGTGGATTCTCATTCGTTAGCGATATATTGTAAATCACAGTCATACAAAGAGAGTAATTAGCTTTTACAAGTTGGTTCATAGTATAACTTTTGTAACTTTGTAAAGGCAAAAAGTAAGTCTCGCCCCTCGCACCTCTACGAAGATCTCACTCTTCATTTTCATCATAATTACCCCTTGATTGGGGGCTAAACTCTCTATGCAGCAGTCAAGAGGAAATCATTATCTTTTTATCATATCCAAAGGGAATTAATTCCACTTGTTTACTGATATGTGTGTGAGACTGAGGGAAATGGTTTCTAATTAGCATATCTGAAATAATTATTGGTCTATGTGGAATCATAATTAATGCATTACGAAGAATTTACAATGTGTTGAGGCAAAATATATTAGCATAAACAAGCTTGTTTTAGTTGCTGCGTGTTTGGCAGTATGTCTTCTGTTCTACGGGAAGAGATGACATGCCATTAATTTCCTAAATTCTGAGCTGAAGGAAGGAACAGGCAACAACAAGACCAATCGCCTGACGAACAAGTTTACGAGCTAGTACTTATCGCTTTTGATGAGCAAGTATACATCTATCGGAAATCATATACATTGTGTATACTCTTGTGTTCCCTGACAGCCACTCACTGCTTTATAAGTGCAGAACATCATCTGACTAGGACGTACAAGGGTTTCTCTTTCTTAGAAAATGCTAAGTGCTGTTGTTGAATATGACGCCTGTTTTGCTTTTCGTTTGTCTGTATGCTCGTTATAAACGTCTATATGGCATGGTTCCTCGAACCTGGCCCCGAAGCAGGTCATCTTAGGACAATTTCATTAGTGGGAACAGGTAACGTAATCAGGGCCGGTGCAAGGTTTCTTGGCACCCTAGGCATAGCTGCAGCCTAGCGCCCCTCCCTCGGATAACTACACATAACTACCAATGCAGTGCCCCCAGTAGTGGTCCCCCTATGCAGTGCCCCCAGTAGTGCCCCTTATATAGTGACCCTTATACAGTGCCACCAGTAGTGGTCCACCCTATGCAGTGCCCCTTATACAGTGTCCCCAGTAGTGGTCTCCCCTATGCAGTGCCTCTTATACAGTGTCCCCAGTAGTGGTCTTCCCTATGCAGTGCCCCCAGTATTGGTCTCCCCTATGCATTGCCCCTTATACAGTGTCCCCAGTAGTGGTCTCCCCAATGCAATACCCCCAGTATTGGTCTCCCCTATGCAGTGCCCCTTATACATTGCCCCCAGTAGTGCTCTCACCTATGCAGTGCCCCTTATACATTACCCCCAGTAGTGCTCTCCCCTATGCAGTGCCTCTTATACAGTGTCCCCAGTAGTGGTCTTCCCTATGCAGTGCCCCCAGTATTGGTCTCCCCTATGCAGTGCCCCTTATGCATTGCCACCAGTAGTGCTCTCCCCTATGCAGTGTCCCTTATATAGTGCCCCCAGTAGTGCTCTCCCCTATGCAGTGCCCCTTATATAGTGCCCCCAGTAGTGCTCTCCCCTATGCAGTGCCCCTTATATAGTGCCCCCAGTAGTGCTCTCCCATATGCAGTGCCCCTTACACACAGACAACAACAAATAACAGAAAACTTACCTGAATCCCCGCTACTGCGTCCGCCACTGTCCGCTCCTCCGTCCTCCCACTCGGCACTATGGGAGAGATGTCATGATGTCTCTCCCACCACCCACTGCGGGAGCCGGAAGGCGGAGCTCATGAGTGAGCTCCGGCAATGATCGCAGCAGCCAATGAGAGTCTGTCTGACTCTGATTGGCTGCTAAAACAAACACAGTACGAGTGTACTACCTGGCGCCGGTGTGTTTGTTGCTGTGTAGTGTGGACCGCACTCTACACACTACACTGACTGGGACCACGGACATGTTTTTTTTTTCTAGACCCAGTGGCGCCCTCCAGTGGCCGGCACTCACGGCAGTTGCCAGAGGCCTATTTCACACTTGCCGGTTTTGACCGGGCGGCAAAAGGCCGCCCGATTTTTTACTGGTGTGAAAAATAGTGGTGGCTGAAAGCAGATGCCTTCTTTCACACAGCACGGGCACGGCACGGTCGCCGTGTTACAGCCAGGAATATCCACTGTGCAGGACGGCTGCCGTGCCGTATCCGTCCCGTCCCTGCACGCCAGTGGTGTATAGGAAACGATGTGCAGCAGCTGTGCATGCCCAATAGATTAAAAACAAACACATTGAAAACGGCTCAAAGCCGCTGCTTGTGAAAGTCACCGAATGCCTGAAAGAACCCAGCCGGCTACCGCCTGTATCTTGCCTAGCCGGTCAAAACCGGCAACTGTGAAATAGGCCTAAAGCTGCCCAATGGTAGCGCCGGCCCTGAGCGTAATTACTGACCAGTGAGATGATTCCCATACACATGATTAATTCCACAATACTTCAACTGGCGGAGGTACCTGAGAAGGGGAGTGATTAGGAGTCTATGCCGCATCCCTTAATTTCTAAAAAAGTACATAAAAATGTGCAGATTCACCGAGGCCGTTCATTATATGAGTAATGTACGAGATATCACTGCTTACATCCCCGATCTGGCCCCCTGCCCCCATACACTAGTATCACAGATATCTCCTGCTTAACTTCCTCTCCCGGAATGGCCGCTGTCCCCATACACTAGTATCACAGATATCTCCTACTTACCTTCCTCTCCCAGAATGGCCGCTGTCCCCATACACTAGTATAACAGATATCTCCTACTTACCTTCCTTTCCCGGAATGGCCGCTGTCCCCATACACTAGTATCACAGATATCTCCTGCTTACCTTCCTTTCCCGGAATGGCCCGCTGTCACCATACACTAGTATCACAGATATCTCCTACTTACCTTCCTTTCCCGGAATGGCCCGCTGTCCCCATACACTAGTATCACAGATATCTCCTACTTACCTTCCTTTCCCGGAATGGCCGCTGTCCCCATACACTAGTATCACAGATATCTCCTGCTTACCTTCCTCTCCCAGAATGGCCGCTGTCCCCATACACTAGTATAACAGATATCTCCTACTTACCTTCCTTTCCCGGAATGGCCGTTGCCCCCATACACTAGTATCACAGATATCTCCTGCTTACCTTCCTCTCCCAGAATGGCCGCTGTCCCCATACACTAGTATCACAGATATCTCCTACTTACCTTTCCCACCCCGGAATGACCGGCTGTCCCCATACACTAGTATCACAGATATCTCCTGCTTACCTTCCTTTCCCGGAATGGCCCGCTGTCCCCATACACTAGTATCACAGATATCTCCTGCTTACCTTCCTTTCCCGGAATGGCCGCTGTCCCCATACACTAGTATCACAGATATCTCCTATTTACCTTCCTCTCCCGGAATGGCCCGCTGTCCCAATACACTAGTATCACAGATATCTCCTACTTACCTTCCTCTCCCGGAATGGCCCGCTGTCCCCATACACTAGTATCACAGATATCTCCTACTTACCTTCCTTTCCCGGAATGGCCCGCTGTCCCCATACACTAGTATCACAGATATCTCCTATTTACCTTCCTCTCCCAGAATGGCCGCTGTCCCCATACACTAGTATAACAGATATCTCCTACTTACCTTCCTTTCCCGGAATGGCCGTTGCCCCCATACACTAGTATCACAGATATCTCCTGCTTACCTTCCTCTCCCAGAATGGCCGCTGTCCCCATACACTAGTATAACAGATATCTCCTACTTACCTTCCTTTCCCGGAATGGCCGTTGCCCCCATACACTAGTATCACAGATATCTCCTATTTACCTTCCTCTCCCAGAATGGCCGCTGTCCCCATACACTAGTATCACAGATATCTCCTACTTACCTTTCCCACCCCGGAATGACCGGCTGTCCCCATACACTAGTATCACAGACATCTCCTGCTTACCTTCCTTTCCCGGAATGGCCCGCTGTCCCCATACACTAGTATCACAGATATCTCCTGCTTACCTTCCTTTCCCGGAATGGCCGCTGTCCCCATACACTAGTATCACAGATATCTCCTATTTACCTTCCTCTCCCGGAATGGCCCGCTGTCCCAATACACTAGTATCACAGATATCTCCTACTTACCTTCCTCTCCCGGAATGGCCCGCTGTCCCCATACACTAGTATCACAGATATCTCCTACTTACCTTCCTTTCCCGGAATGGCCCGCTGTCCCCATACACTAGTATCACAGATATCTCCTATTTACCTTCCTCTCCCAGAATGGCCGCTGTCCCCATACACTAGTATAACAGATATCTCCTACTTACCTTCCTTTCCCGGAATGGCCGTTGCCCCCATACACTAGTATCACAGATATCTCCTGCTTACCTTCCTCTCCCAGAATGGCCGCTGTCCCCATACACTAGTATAACAGATATCTCCTACTTACCTTCCTTTCCCGGAATGGCCGTTGCCCCCATACACTAGTATCACAGATATCTCCTATTTACCTTCCTCTCCCAGAATGGCCGCTGTCCCCATACACTAGTATAACAGATATCTCCTACTTACCTTCCTCTCCCGGAATGTCCCGCTGTCCCCATACACTAGTATCACAGATATCTCCTACTTACCTTCCTTTCCCGGATTGGCCGTTGCCCCCATACACTAGTATCACAGATATCTCCTATTTACCTTCCTCTCCCAGAATGGCCGCTGTCCCCATACACTAGTATAACAGATATCTCCTACTTACCTTCCTCTCCCGGAATGTCCCGCTGTCCCCATACACTAGTATCACAGATATCTCCTACTTACCTTCCTCTCCCAGAATGGCCGCTGTCCCCATACACTAGTATAACAGATATCTCCTACTTACCTTCCTTTCCCGGAATGGCCGTTGCCCCCATACACTAGTATCACAGATATCTCCTATTTACCTTCCTCTCCCAGAATGGCCGCTGTCCCCATACACTAGTATAACAGATATCTCCTACTTACCTTCCTTTCCCGGATTGGCCGTTGCCCCCATACACTAGTATCACAGATATCTCCTATTTACCTTCCTCTCCCAGAATGGCCGCTGTCCCCATACACTAGTATAACAGATATCTCCTACTTACCTTCCTCTCCCGGAATGTCCCGCTGTCCCCATACACTAGTATCACAGATATCTCCTACTTACCTTCCTCTCCCAGAATGGCCGCTGTCCCCATACACTAGTATAACAGATATCTCCTACTTACCTTCCTTTCCCGGAATGGCCGTTGCCCCCATACACTAGTATCACAGATATCTCCTATTTACCTTCCTCTCCCAGAATGGCCGCTGTCCCCATACACTAGTATAACAGATATCTCCTACTTACCTTCCTTTCCCGGATTGGCCGTTGCCCCCATACACTAGTATCACAGATATCTCCTATTTACCTTCCTCTCCCAGAATGGCCGCTGTCCCCATACACTAGTATAACAGATATCTCCTACTTACCTTCCTCTCCCAGAATGGCCGCTGTCCCCATACACTAGTATAACAGATATCTCCTACTTACCTTCCTTTCCCGGATTGGCCGTTGCCCCCATACACTAGTATCACAGATATCTCCTATTTACCTTCCTCTCCCAGAATGGCCGCTGTCCCCATACACTAGTATAACAGATATCTCCTACTTACCTTCCTTTCCCGGAATGGCCGTTGCCCCCATACACTAGTATCACAGATATCTCCTATTTACCTTCCTCTCCCAGAATGGCCGCTGTCCCCATACACTAGTATAACAGATATCTCCTACTTACCTTCCTTTCCCGGATTGGCCGTTGCCCCCATACACTAGTATCACAGATATCTCCTATTTACCTTCCTCTCCCAGAATGGCCGCTGTCCCCATACACTAGTATAACAGATATCTCCTACTTACCTTCCTTTCCCGGAATGGCCGTTGCCCCCATACACTAGTATCACAGATATCTCCTATTTACCTTCCTCTCCCAGAATGGCCGCTGTCCCCATACACTAGTATAACAGATATCTCCTACTTACCTTCCTTTCCCGGATTGGCCATTGCCCCCATACACTAGTATCACAGATATCTCCTATTTACCTTCCTCTCCCAGAATGGCCGCTGTCCCCATACACTAGTATAACAGATATCTCCTACTTACCTTCCTTTCCCGGATTGGCCGTTGCCCCCATACACTAGTATCACAGATATCTCCTATTTACCTTCCTCTCCCAGAATGGCCGCTGTCCCCATACACTAGTATAACAGATATCTCCTACTTACCTTCCTTTCCCGGAATGGCCGTTGCCCCCATACACTAGTATCACAGATATCTCCTATTTACCTTCCTCTCCCAGAATGGCCGCTGTCCCCATACACTAGTATAACAGATATCTCCTACTTACCTTCCTTTCCCGGATTGGCCGTTGCCCCCATACACTAGTATCACAGATATCTCCTATTTACCTTCCTCTCCCAGAATGGCCGCTGTCCCCATACACTAGTATAACAGATATCTCCTACTTACCTTCCTTTCCCGGAATGGCCGTTGCCCCCATACACTAGTATCACAGATATCTCCTATTTACCTTCCTCTCCCAGAATGGCCGCTGTCCCCATACACTAGTATAACAGATATCTCCTACTTACCTTCCTTTCCCGGATTGGCCGTTGCCCCCATACACTAGTATCACAGATATCTCCTATTTACCTTCCTCTCCCAGAATGGCCGCTGTCCCCATACACTAGTATAACAGATATCTCCTACTTACCTTCCTTTCCCGGAATGGCCCGCTGTCCCCATACACTAGTATCACTGATATCTCCTGCTTACCTTTCTCTCCCGGAATGGCCCGCTGTCCCCATACACTAGTATCACAGATATCTCCTGCTTAACTTCCTCTCCCGGAATGGCCCGCTGTCCCCATACACTAGTATAACAGATATCTCCTACTTACCTTCCTCTCCCGGAATGTCCCGCTGTCCCCATACACTAGTATCACAGATATCTCCTATTTACCTTCCTCTCCCGGAATGGCCCGCTGTCCCCATACACTAGTATAACAGATATCTCCTACTTACCTTCCTTTCCCGGATTGGCCGTTGCCCCCATACACTAGTATCACAGATATCTCCTATTTACCTTCCTCTCCCAGAATGGCCGCTGTCCCCATACACTAGTATAACAGATATCTCCTACTTACCTTCCTTTCCCGGAATGGCCGTTGCCCCCATACACTAGTATCACAGATATCTCCTATTTACCTTCCTCTCCCAGAATGGCCGCTGTCCCCATACACTAGTATAACAGATATCTCCTACTTACCTTCCTTTCCCGGAATGGCCGTTGCCCCCATACACTAGTATCACAGATATCTCCTATTTACCTTCCTCTCCCAGAATGGCCGCTGTCCCCATACACTAGTATAACAGATATCTCCTACTTACCTTCCTTTCCCGGATTGGCCGTTGCCCCCATACACTAGTATCACAGATATCTCCTATTTACCTTCCTCTCCCAGAATGGCCGCTGTCCCCATATACTAGTATAACAGATATCTCCTACTTACCTTCCTTTCCCGGAATGGCCGTTGCCCCCATACACTAGTATCACAGATATCTCCTATTTACCTTCCTCTCCCAGAATGGCCGCTGTCCCCATACACTAGTATAACAGATATCTCCTACTTACCTTCCTTTCCCGGATTGGCCGTTGCCCCCATACACTAGTATCACAGATATCTCCTATTTACCTTCCTCTCCCAGAATGGCCGCTGTCCCCATACACTAGTATAACAGATATCTCCTACTTACCTTCCTTTCCCGGAATGGCCCGCTGCCCCCATACACTAGTATCACTGATATCTCCTGCTTACCTTCCTCTCCCGGAATGTCCTGCTGCTCCCATACACTAGTATCACTGATATCTCCTGCTTACCTTTCTCTCCCGGAATGGCCCGCTGTCCCCATACACTAGTATCACAGATATCTCCTGCTTAACTTCCTCTCCCGGAATGGCCCGCTGTCCCCATACACTAGTATAACAGATATCTCCTGCTTACCTTCCTCTCCCGGAATGGCCCTCTGTCCCCATACACTAGTATCACAGATATCTCCTGCTTACCTTTCTCTCCCGGAATGTCCCGCTGTCCCCATACACTAGTATCACAGATATCTCCTGCTTACCTTCCTCTCCCGGAATCGCCCTCTGTCCCCATACACTAGTATCACAGATATCTCCTGCTTACCTTCCTCTCCCGGAATATCCCGTTGTCCCCATACACTAGTATCACAGATATCTCCTACTTACCTTCCTCTCCCGGAATGTCCCGCTGTCCCCATACACTAGTAGCACAGATATCTCCTACTTACCTTCTTCTCCCGGAATGTCCCGCTGTCCCCATACACTAGTATCACAGATATCTCCTGCTTACCTTCCTCTCCCGGAGTATCCCTCTGTCCCCATACACTAGTATCACAGATATCTCCTGCTTACCTTCCTCTCCCGGAATGTCCCGCTGTCCCCATACACTAGTATCACAGATATCTCCTGCTTACCTTCCTCTCCCGGAGTGTCCCTCTGTCCCCATACACTAGTATCCCAGATATCTCCTGCTTACCTTCCTCTCACGGAATGACCCGCTGTCCCCATACACCAGTATCACAGATATCTCCTGCTTACCTTTCTGTCCCGTAATGGCCCGCTGTCCCCATACACTAGTATCACAGATATCTCCTGCTTACCTTCCTCTCCCGGAATGGCCAGCTGTTCCCATACACTAGTATCACAGATATCTCCTACTTACCTTCCTCTCCTGGAATGTCCCGCTGTCCCCATACACTAGTATCACAGATATCTCCTGGCTACCTTCCTCTCTCGGAATGGCCCGCTGTCCCCATACACTAGTATCACAGATATCTCCTGCTTACCTTCCTCTCCCGGAATGGCCACTGTCCCCATACACTAGTATCACAGATATCTCCTTCTTACGTTTCTCTCCCGGAATGTCCGCTGTCCCCATACACTAGTATCACAGATATCTCCTACTTACCTTTCTCTCCCGGAATGGCCTGCTGTCCCCATACACTAGTATCACTGATATCTCCTGCTTACCTTTATCTCCCGGAATGACCCGCTGTCCCCATACACTAGTATCACAGATATTTCCTGCTTACCTTCCTCTCCTGGAATGGCCCGCTGTCCCCATACACTAGTATAACAGATATCTCCTGCTTACCTTCCTCTCCCGGAATGGCCCGCTGTCCCCATACACTAGTATCACAGATATCTCCTGCTTACCTTTCTCTCCCGGAATGGCCCGCTGTCCCCATACACTAGTATAACAGATATCTCCTACTTACCTTTCTGTCCCGGAATGACCCGCTGTCCCCATACACTAGTATCACAGATATCTCCTGCTTAACTTCCTCTCCCGGAATGGCCCGCTGTCCCCATACACTAGTATAACAGATATCTCCTGCTTACCTTCCTCTCCCGGAATGGCCCTCTGTCCCCATACACTAGTATCACAGATATCTCCTGCTTACCTTTCTCTCCCGGAATGTCCCGCAGTCCCCATACACTAGTATCACAGATATCTCCTGCTTACCTTCCTCTCCCGGAATCGCCCTCTGTCCCCATACACTAGTATCACAGATATCTCCTGCTTACCTTCCTCTCCCGGAATATCCCGTTGTCCCCATACACTAGTATCACAGATATCTCCTACTTACCTTCCTCTCCCGGAATGTCCCGCTGTCCCCATACACTAGTATCACAGATATCTCCTACTTACCTTCCTCTCCCGGAATGTCCCGCTGTCCCCATACACTAGTATCACAGATATCTCCTGCTTACCTTCCTCTCCCGGAGTATCCCTCTGTCCCCATACACTAGTATCACAGATATCTCCTGCTTACCTTACTCTCCCGGAATGTCCCGCTGTCCCCATACACTAGTATCACAGATATCTCCTGCTTACCTTCCTCTCCCGGAGTGTCCCTCTGTCCCCATACACTAGTATCCCAGATATCTCCTGCTTACCTTCCTCTCACGGAATGACCCGCTGTCCCCATACACCAGTATCACAGATATCTCCTGCTTACCTTTCTGTCCCGTAATGGCCCGCTGTCCCCATACACTAGTATCACAGATATCTCCTGCTTACCTTCCTCTCCCGGAATGGCCAGCTGTTCCCATACACTAGTATCACAGATATCTCCTACTTACCTTCCTCTCCTGGAATGTCCCGCTGTCCCCATACACTAGTATCACAGATATCTCCTGGCTACCTTCCTCTCTCGGAATGGCCCGCTGTCCCCATACACTAGTATCACAGATATCTCCTGCTTACCTTCCTCTCCCGGAATGGCCACTGTCCCCATACACTAGTATCACAGATATCTCCTTCTTACGTTTCTCTCCCGGAATGTCCGCTGTCCCCATACACTAGTATCACAGATATCTCCTACTTACCTTTCTCTCCCGGAATGGCCTGCTGTCCCCATACACTAGTATCACTGATATCTCCTGCTTACCTTTATCTCCCGGAATGACCCGCTGTCCCCATACACTAGTATCACAGATATTTCCTGCTTACCTTCCTCTCCTGGAATGGCCCGCTGTCCCCATACACTAGTATAACAGATATCTCCTGCTTACCTTCCTCTCCCGGAATGGCCCGCTGTCCCCATACACTAGTATCACAGATATCTCCTGCTTACCTTTCTCTCCCGGAATGGCCCGCTGTCCCCATACACTAGTATAACAGATATCTCCTACTTACCTTTCTGTCCCGGAATGACCCGCTGTCCCCATACACTAGTATCACAGATATCTCCTACTTACCTTTCTCTCCCGGAATGGCCCGCTGTCCCCATACACTAGTATCACAGATATCTCCTACTTACCTTCCTCTCCCGGAATGGCCCACTGTCCCCATACACTAGTATCACAGATCTCTCCTGCTTACCTTTCTCTCCCGGAATGGCCCGCTGTCCCCATACACTAGTATCACAGATATCTCCTACTTACCTTCCTCTCCCGGAATGGCCCACTGTCCCCATACACTAGTATCACAGATATCTTCTGCTTACCTTCCTCTCCCGGAATGGCCCGCTGTCCCCATACACTATGATGATACTGGATCAGAACCTCTATATACCCCTGCCTGTACCTTCTAAAATCCTACCTATAAACCTCTAAGGATGACGCCAATTTGCGTACGCAGTCATACAGTAAATAAAAGACTCCAGACTTGGAACGTGTGGTTCCGAAGCACAAAGTATTATTTAAGTAGAAAATACAGTCAGTTACACGCTATTGATCCAGACACAGTTAGACGCAAAGGAATTATACAGACCCCAAGTACAGTATACATACGCAGCGCTTTCTGGTCCAGATGTTAGGTATCAGCGAGAAACCCCTTCGTCATTCAGCATTCAGCAAGAAGACTAAGAACCCAGTGCTTGAGCACACATATTTATACCCCCCCAGAATAGACAGGACAATAGAGAAGTTTCTTGCTTATGCCATTGGTTCCCAGGGGGGAAGCATCTGTTACAGAGCGTTTAACAGGCTGGTTCAAATAGACTCATCCCAGCCTCTAACAACTGGGGGTCTCTGCCCTCCCACCCCATGCAATCATCCTAACAGTTGTTCATATAATATACATTTTGTTGCTTGAAGTCTCTGCGGTCCATAAGTTGAGAATGCATGATGCGATCTCCACACCGATAATACTGGAATTCTGTTGAAAGAGTACGCATCAATACGAAACCAAACACGGCTTTCTTCGCATGTATAAAACCTTAGTTATCAAATATCTTTATTTCACAGCATTTATACTAACTGAACAAACTTAAATCTTATACCTTAAAGCTTATTAAACCTTATGTGTGAATATGTAATGTGTGAGTATGCGGGGTGTGATGTAAAGACGCTAGTTAACTTGGGGCAGATGCGTGCGCATGAAGCTAACAACCAGCGTTTTCATACAGGATCTTATGCATTCGCTAATATGTGATTAGTTACCAGCGCAATTGTGCGTATTAATGTGTGTATGAGAAATGGTGCACTTAAATCTCACTTACTAAGTGAACACCTAGCAGTGTGGATTGCTGAGCATTATAGTTCCACATGCCCCCTATCTCAGCAGCACCCACCTTGCCCAGGCTCAAAAGAAAAAGCTCTTTATTCTCCCAGACTCTTGTGTGGTTGCAAATTAACCCAGCTACAAGAGTCAAACCTAAGATAACACTCTAGGCTTTAAAGTTATTTCATTGCAGGAAGCTTGCTAATGTAAGGTGTTTATTCTAGCCGGGCCACCTGGAGTGAGAGCAGACGTTATCCAGGAAGCTTATCTACACAATGCTAGTTGTCACTTTGCCATTTGCTCTTTTCAGCTAATGCAATCCAATTTTGACATACTGTAAAGCCATTTCTGAAATATATCCTTTATAGTACGTAAAGTCATGAAATGGGCTTTTGGTGAATCGCCGTAACTTATGGCGATGGTCACGGATGCAATCGCATGATGCTAATAGTATTATCGCCACATGTACTAAAGTGTGAGTTTATCTAAAATGGCGCTTAGGTGGCCATTCGCAAAATGGCGTCTTGCGGCCAGTCGCAAGATTGTGTCACTGCGATTCAATTTTTAACTGATCTTGTCTCAGCCAATAATCCAGTTTCAACAACTAGTATCACAGATATCTCCTACTTACCTTCCTCTCCCAGAATGGCCGCTGTCCCCATACACTAGTATCACAGATATCTCCTACTTACCTTCCTCTCCCAGAATGGCCGCTGTCCCCATACACTAGTATCACAGATATCTCCTGCTTACCTTCCTCTCCCTGAATGGCCGCTGTCCCCATACACTAGTATCACAGATATCTCCTGCTTACCATTCATCCCCGATCTGGCTCGCTGTCCCCATACAATAGTATCACAGATATCTCCTACTTACCTTCCTCTCCCGGAATGGCCGCTGTCCCCATACACTAGCATCACAGATATCTCCTACTTACCTTCCTCTCCCGGAATGGCCGCTGTCCCCATACACTAGCATCACAGATATCGCCTGCTTAACATTCATCCCCGATCTGGCTCGCTGTCCCCATACAATAGTATGGGGACCTAAATTCATCAAGCTCCGAAAATACTATATTTCCTGAACTTGACAGCAGGAACTTTCACCATGTACAGATGACACCTCTGCTCCTGCCTATGGGAAGAATGGATCTTCTTCCCGTAGGCAGGAGCAGAGGTGTCATCTGTAGGTTTGGGAAGAGGGATCCAATTAGATCACTCCACCCCTGTTTGGCTCCTCCTGGCGGATTCAGGGTTCTTGTGCCCATGTGTGAGCACTACAGAGTCAGATTGGGCAATGCTGAGTGTCACCACTACTAAAGTGGCAGTGATGGGAATCGTGGGGACAGGTATGTGCACTGGAGCAATGTTGAATTGATTCAATGGTTTTGTGTTACCGCAGCTATTCGCACCCAGGTCCCAATAATTAACATTTGGAATAGTTCCCGTAAAGTCATCACTATTCTAGACCCTACTGTATTCGATGACCAAAATCACTGCTACATTAAGGGACATTAACATAACATTGTGCTCTTTGCTGCCTTTATGGCCAAAGGACAGCACAAAATGAAGTACACACACTGATTAAAGGCCAAAACTATGGCAGCTCATACCTGCTTTATATTATCCCAATAAATAATGACATTTCCAGTGACAACTATTGGCTTCCAAACACCAGATAAACCCAATTTCTGACACCTTTTAACTACCCCAAATGTTACCAATTGGATGTAGTCAGGATCCCGACGATGAGTATTAGGGTGAGTATTAGGGTTAGGCACTAGGGGAGAGTTAGGTTAGGGCGAGTATTAGGGTTACGCACTAGGGGAGAGTTAGGTTAGGGTGAGTATTAGGGGTAGGGGTTAGGGTTTGGAACTAAGGGAGGGTTAGCTTAGAGTGAGTATTAGGGTTAGGCACTAGGGGATGGTTAGAGTGAGTATTAGGGTTAGGCACTAGGGGAGGGTTAGGGTGAGTATTAGGGTTAGGCACTAGGGGAGGGTTAGGGTGAGTATTAGGGTTAGGCACTAGGGGAGAGTTAGGTTAGGGTGAGTATTAGGGTTAGGGGTTAGGGTTTGGCACTAATGAAGGGTTAGCTTAGAGTGAGTATTAGGGTTAGGCACTAGGGGAGGATTAAGTTAGGGTGAGTATTAGTGTTTGGCACTAAGAGAGGGATAGGTTAGAGTGAATATTAGGGTTAGGCACTAGGGGAGGGTTAGGTTAGGGTGAGTATTAGGGTTAGGCACTAGGAGAGAGTTAGGTTAGGGTGAGTATTAGGGTTAGGCACTAGGGGAGAGTTAGGTTAGGGTGAGTATTAGGTTTAGGGGTTAGAGTTTGCAACTAAGGGAGGGTTAGCTTAGAGTGAGTATTAGGGTTAGGCACTAGGGGAGGCAGGGCCGGACTGAGGGCCACATGGGCCTGGAGCTGAAAATTACCAAGGTCCTATTATGAGAAGAGAGGAGGTGCGACCAGTGCTGTGTAGGTGTGGCCAGTGCAATGTGGGCGTGTACACCCCTATACTCTCAGACCCAATGTCTCCCTAAATATGTAAAAGAAAAAAATGCTTAATGTTGTGAGGTAAATAGAAATAGAATTTTTATACTTATGATTTATGGCCAACTTTGTGGAGAGCAGATGGCCAGTCAACATCATGTTGTCATGACAATGGGCCTATTTTTATGTGGAGGCCTGGAGCTGTAGCTCCATCCACCCCATTGTTAATCTGGCCCTGAGGGGGGGGTTAAGTTAGGGTGAGTTTTAGGGTTTGGCACTAAGAGAGGGTTAGGGTAGAGTGAATATTAGGGTTAGGCACTAAGGGAGAGTTAGGGTGAGTATTAGGGTTAGGCACTAGGGGATGGTTAGAGTGAGTATTAGGGTTAGGCACTAGGGGAGGGTTAGGGTGAGTATTAGGGTTAGGCACTAGGGGAGGGTTAGGGTGAGTATTAGGGTTAGGCACTAGGGGAGAGTTAGGTTAGGGTGAGTATTAGGGTTAGGGGTTAGGGTTTGGCACTAAGGGAGGGTTAGCTTAGAGTGAGTATTAGGGTTAGGCACTAGGGGAGGGTTAAGTTAGGGTGAGTATTAGGGTTTGGCACTAAGAGAGGGTTAGGTTAGAGTGAATATTAGGGTTAGGTACTAAGGGAGGGTTAGGTTAGAGTGAGTATTAGGATTAGGCGCTAAGGGAGGGTTAGGTTAGTGTGAGTATTAGGGTTAGGCACTAAGGGAGGGTTAGGGTGAGTATTAGGGTTAGGCACTAGGGGAGGGTTAGGTTAGAGTGAGTATTAGTTTTAGGCACTAGGGGAGGGTTAGGTTAGGGTGAGTATTAGGGTTAGGGGTTAGGGTTTGGCACTAAGGGAGGGTTAGCTTAGAGTGAGTATTAGGGTTAGGCACTAGGGGAGGATTAAGTTAGGGTGAGTATTAGTGTTTGGCACTAAGAGAGGGATAGGTTAGAGTGAATATTAGGGTTAGGCACTAGGGGAGGGTTAGGTTAGGGTGAGTATTAGGGTTAGGCACTAGGAGAGGCAGGGCCGGACTGAGGGCCACATGTGCCTGGAGCTGAAAATTACCAAGGTCCTATTATGAGAAGAGAGGAGGTGTGACCAGTGCTGTGTAGGTGTGGCCAGTGCAATGTGGGCGTGTACACCCCTATACTCTCAGACCCAATGTCTCCCTAAATATGTAAAAGAAAAAAAATGCTTAATGTTGTGAGGTAAATAGAAATAGAATTTTTATACTTATGATTTATGGCCAACTTTGTGGAGAGCAGATGGCCAGTCAACATCATGTTGTCATGACAATGGGCCTATTTTTATGTGGAGGCCTGGAGCTGTAGCTCCATCCACCCCATTGTTAATCTGGCCCTGAGGGGGGGGTTAAGTTAGGGTGAGTTTTAGGGTCTGGCACTAAGAGAGGGTTAGGGTAGAGTGAATATTAGGGTTAGGCACTAAGGGAGAGTTAGGGTGAGTATTAGGGTTAGGCACTAGGGGATGGTTAGAGTGAGTATTAGGGTTAGGCACTAGGGGAGGGTTAGGGTGAGTATTAGGGTTAGGCACTAGGGGAGGGTTAGGGTGAGTATTAGGGTTAGGCACTAGGGGAGAGTTAGGTTAGGGTGAGTATTAGGGTTAGGGGTTAGGGTTTGGCACTAAGGGAGGGTTAGCTTAGAGTGAGTATTAGGGTTAGGCACTAGGGGAGGGTTAAGTTAGGGTGAGTATTAGGGTTTGGCACTAAGAGAGGGTTAGGATAGAGTGAATATTAGGGTTAGGTACTAAGGGAGGGTTAGGTTAGAGTGAGTATTAGGATTAGTCGCTAAGGGAGGGTTAGGGTGAGTATTAGGGTTAGGCACTAGGGGAGGGTTAGGTTAGAGTGAGTATTAGTGTTAGGCACTAGGGGAGGGTTAGGTTAGGGTGAGTATTAGGGTTAAGGGTTAGGGTTTGGCACTAAGGGAGGGTTAGGTTAGAGTGAGTATTAGGGTTAAGGGTTAGGGTGAATATTAAGGTTAGGCACTAGAGGAGGGTTAGGGTGAGTATTAAGGTTAGGCACTAGGGGAGGGTTAGGGTGAGTATTAGGGTTAGGCACTAGGGGATGGTTAGGGTGAGTATTAGGGTTAGGCACTAGGGGAGGGTTAGGGTGAGTATTAGGGTTAGGTACTAGGGGAGTGTTAGGGTGAGTATTAGGGTTATGCACTATTGGAGGGTTAGGGTGAATATTAAGGTTAGGCACTAGGGGATGGTTAGGGTGAGTATTAGGGTTAGGCACTAGGGGAGGGTTAGGGTGAATATTACGGTTAGGCACTAGTGAAGGGTTAGGTACTAGGGGAGGGTTAGGGTGAGTATTAGGTTTAGACACTAGGGGATGGTTAGGGTGAGTATTAGGGTTAGGCACTAGGGGAGGGTTAGGGTGAGTATTAGGGTTAGGCACTATTGGAGGGTTAGGGTGAATATTAGGGTTAGGCACTAGGGGAGGGTTAGGGTGAGTATTACGGAAGAGTTAGGCTGCGGGAAAGGACGGTTAGGGTTAAAAAAAAATGTAATCCAGACATTTTTCTAAATTAATTAGAAACAAAAAACTGAAAATAAGATTGCATTAGTATTCGCACCCTTGCTATATACATACTAGGTTACCTCTGAGGCACCAGAGACTTTTTCTCACAATAGTAACATTGCTAATACTTTATGCGGTTGCCGTGCGTATGCATTAATTAGCATATATTCGCAATGGCCGAGTGCGTGCATGCGCACACTTGAATCAGGAACTCAGGACCTCATTCAGAGTCGGTCGTTGCGGCCGCACAGTCGTAAGGTAAAAGGGGCCGGATATACAAATGAAGCGCTCGCAAGTTGCGCCGTTAAAATGGGATCGTTAGCTGGACGAGCGAGGGTATGGATGCGGCCGTAAGACTAAAAATACGCCCCCTTCTCGTTCCCATTACATGTGATCTCCGGGCATATAGGGATTAATCGAGACCATAGGGAACCATCGGAGCTGCTCGCAGAGCTTAAGGTTGACCATACCCTCTCTTAAGCACTACGATCTAGTCAGTGTAAAAACCTCCCATGTCACATGTACCATGACACTACTTAGTTAATTATGCACTCCCATAAAACGCCGTTTGCATAGTCAGGCATGCCTGCGTTCGGATCTCCACTCCCCCGTTCACAAGCACCTTCCCCTGTTACCACCCACAAACGCCTCATCCTGTCACTCAAACTAACGACCTGGCCAAGTTCAAGGAGAGAGCAATTTCTGATCGTGATAGCTAGTTTGCGCACGTGCATTGCGAATTTTACGAATCCGCAGTTTAGCGAGCATCGGTGGCGTACGACCGAGCGGCCGCAACGACCGACTCTGAATGAGGTCCTCAGTCACTAATCTGGGTAGAAAGGCAGAGTTCCGATACAAGCCACCTGTGCCATGCCTCGTGCCTCAATGCCTCATTATCCTTCATCTGTGGCTTTATACCAATTCTCTTGTGACAAAAATACTAATCTAGTGTGCCCTGGTGCACTACAGAGGACTTTGTATGCGGCTACAATGTGAATAAGATGCAAAATTCAGAATAAAGTATGATTACTACTATGGCGCAAAAATACCAGGTGACTGAGGACAAATCTCTATGGGGATGTATACAGATCTATGGGGTTATATACAGATCTATGGTGTTATATACAGATATATGGAGGTATACAGATGTATGGGGATGTTTACAGATCTATGGGGTTATATACAGATCTATGGTGTTATATACAGATCTATGGTGGTATACAGATGTATGGGGTGTATACAGATGTATGGGGTTATATACAGATGTATGGGGGTGTATACAGATCTATGGAGGTATACAGATGTATGGGGGTGTATACAGATCTATGGAGGTATACAGATCTATGGGGTTATATACAGATCTATGGGGGTATTATACAGATGTATGGGGTGTATACAGATGTATGGGGTTATATACAGATGTATGGGGGTGTATACAGATCTATGGAGGTATACAGATGTATGGGGGTGTATACAGATCTATGGAGGTGTATACAGATTTACGGGAGTATACAGATGTATGGGGGTGTATACAGATCTATGGAGGTATACAGATGTATGGGGGTGTATACAGATCTATGGAGGTATACAGATCTATGGGGTTATATACAGATCTATGGGGGTATTATACAGATGTATGGGGGTGTATACAGATCTATGGTGTTATATACAGATCTATGGTGGTATACAGATGTATGGGGGTGTATACAGATCTATGGAGGTATACAGATGTATGGGGCTATATACAGATGTATGGGGGTGTATACAGATCTATGGAGGTATACAGATGTATGGGGATGTTTACAGATCTATGGAGGTATACAGATTTATGGGGTGTATACAGATCTATGGGGGTATACAGATCAATGGGGGTGTATACAGATTTACGGGAGTATACAGATGTATGGGGGTGTATACAGATCTATGGAGGTATACAGATTTATGGGGTGTATACAGATCTATGGAGGTATACAGATATATGGGAATGTATACAGATGTACGGGGCTATATACAGATGTATGGGGCTATATACAGATGTATGGGGATGTATACAGATATATGGGGATGTATACAGATGTATGGGGATGTATACAAATGAATGGGGATGTATACAGATATATGGGGCTATATACAGATGTATGGGGATGTGTACAGATGTATGGGGCTATATACAGATGTATGGGGCTATATACAGATGTATGGGGATGTATACAGATATATGGGGATGTATACTGATGTATGGGGGTGTATACAGAGGTATGGTGTTATACACAGATGTATACAAATGTATGGGGATGTATACAGATGTATGGGGTTATACACAGATGTATGGGGATGTATACAGATGTATGGGGATGTATACAGATCTATAGGGATGTATACAGATGTTTGGGTGTATACAGATGTATGGGGGTATATACAAATCTATGAGGGTGTATACAGATGTATGGGGATGTATACAGATGTATGGGGGTATATAAAAAATCTATGAGGGTGTATACAGATGTATGGGGATGTATACAGATGTATGGGGATGTATACAGATCTATAGGGATGTATACAGATGTTTGGGTGTATACAGATGTATGGGGGTACATACAGATGTATGGGGGTGTATGCCTATGTATGGGGATGTATATAGATGCATGGGGATGTATACAGATGTATGGGGATGTATACAGATGTCTGGGGGCGTATACAGATGTATGGAGAGAGAGAGAGACTCATCTGGTTGGGGCACTGGGGCAGGGACGTGCAGTCAGGGGAGGGGAGGCACTCACTCACCAGCTTTGTTGAGCTCCCTGGGACTGCAAGGAGAGGGGAGATGAGGCAGCTACAGCTCGGCCTCGCTTCTTTATAGGGATGGCCATCGACCATCATGATTCATAATCATCGATGGTGTATGGCTGATGTTGAATGCTTTTGCCATCGATGGGGGAGAACCAGATTTTTTTCCCTAGATCGATGTCTAAGCATAACGAAATGTTGTTTTTTGTTTTTTTTACAAGGTGTCGGGACACTGAGCATAGCTGCGCCCCCTGGCACCATCTAAATCCCGCCCTTAGGTTCTGATTGGCCCTTAGGCCAGTCAATAAAAAAAAGGGATGACCATCAGTTGGTGAAACCATCGATGGTCATCCATTGCATAGTTGGCAGCCATCGCTGGCTACTTGCAATTTTGCCATTGATGGTAACCATCGATGATAACCACACCGATGGCCATCCCCACTTCTGTACAGTCAGATACTGCTTTCAGAGTTGGGTGCGGGGCCACACCAGAGGCAGTAGGCTCCACAGAAAGAGAGCTAATAGAGGCATGCCTCTGAATAGGGGGGGGGGGGGGCGCGTGCCTGATGGACACCTTGGATGTGTCATGTGACCAGGAAGTGCACTGCAGTGTTTAGAGATTGGAGCTCAGTCGGCAGCACCAGGAGAAGATACAGTGATGCAGATAGGAGAATCAATGCACACTAAAGCTTAGTGTAGTGAGGGGAGAGTTACAGTGAGTAGGGGGTGTGACAGGCTCCCAGCACTCAGACCCATCTCCATGTGACCTCACGTCACTGCACTGGGGGAGGTGTATCAAAGCTTCTAAAGAGTGGTCAAGTTGCCCAAAGCAACCAATCAGCTCCTACTCCTGACTTTATAGAATGTGCTGGATAAATGCCAGTCTAGAAGCTGACTAATTGCTATGAGCACCTCCTCCCCTCTATGAAGCTTCGATACATCTCCCCCACCGTCGTAAGTATATAGGAGGTGATTTTCACTGTCTCTAATAGAGTGGGACATTAATACTCTATTACCATTTACATTCTAACAGCTGCCCCGGTGATCAGATCTGAAAGGATACTGTATATATTACTTTTATCCTTCATATACATTTCAATATTGCTGTAAGCAGTACAAGATCTCTGTAAGGATTTCATAAATAAGGCATAATCTGAGATATTAGCCCTAAGACACATTGCTGTTTATATTCATCAGCATTAATCTATTCTATCAGCAGGTAGTGTGCCCATAATGTATAATAATACCTCATTAATAAATACGTTTAGAGCCCTGTAATACAGCGTTTGGCTGACACGATGTAGAGCAGCACAAGCCCCAAGCAAGGAAAATGTCCTGTATACAAGGTTCCACTAGGAAAGAGTTTATCCTCCAGAAATAAATAAGTAATTAGATGCAGCAATAGCGGTTCCAGGCATGTAATGTCACTTAGGCCAAATACATCTGAATAATATGTTACTTGCAGATTGGAGTCACGTCATTATGCACAATTACTGTATGCGCTATACTCCTAGCGAGGAGACCTGGAGGATACAGCGCGCCCATACTAATCCTCTCCGGTGCCGGAAGAGGCCTCTGGCTGAATTGATTGATTTTTTATTTAATTTTCCCTTTTTTTACCGTTTCTGCTCAGTAGTTGAAGCGTTTGTGACTGTATAAGGAGTAATGAGGGTCTGCGTGTAACAAACAAATGCATCGGATATAAATGAAAATATTGTAACATTCACAAATAACGATATAGACATTTCCATACTGTCACAATGCAATGAAAGCGTAATTAGGGCCTGATTCACTACGGGACGCTATTCTGCTTATACGCCCGCAACGCAGTTGCTAAAATCAGCGGTGATATGGAAATGTGTGCATTCGCATTGCGATCGCAGCCTGACATAAGGACGCCCACTTCCCCTTACATCCGTATACTTGGCAACATAGCGAAACAATCGGTAGCATCGGACCCATACGCACAGATAAGGCAGGTCAGACCCTACTCCGGAATTGCTTACTTATGCACACGCTATGAGGCCTCAGGTTGCGCACTGTATCGCAGTGGCTAATTTATGCACGCCCCTGCAACGCCGTTGAAATGCACTGGCACGCCTGCGTTCTCCCGACCAACAAACGGCACTTCCTGTCAATCACACGCCATGTGACTGCATATCCTCTGCCATCGCAGTCCCAATCGCAGCGTCTGGTTCGGGCACGCACACTGGGATGTATACGCATGCGCAGTGCAAATTAATCGGCCAATTGCGTGCGTATAAGCAACTGCGACAATTGCTGAATCTTGGCCTTAGGGCCTGATTCAGAGCCGCTCGTAAGCGGCCGCTCGTTCGCTCCGAGCGATGTTTGCACAACTGCGCATGCGTACGGATCGTTATACGCATGCGCGAACCAGTCAGTGCGGTCGAAATTCATGTGCTCGCAAAATAGCGAATGCCTGATAATTTGAGTGACAGGAGGAGGCGTTTGTGGGTGGTAACAGGGGAAGGTGCTTAAAAACGGGGAGTGGAGATCCGATCGCAGGCGTGCTTAAAGGTCAAAACGGGCGTTTTATGGGTGTGCATAATTAATACAGCAGCGTCATTGACCACGTCACTGGGTTATTTTATAGTCAGAACTGCTCGCAAAATTGTGGTAGCAAAAACCAACCACAAGAATAGCGAGCAGCTCATACCCTGGTCGATGTACTCGATTAATCTAATAAATAGCGGACATAACGTAGGATGCGAGCGGCCAGGGGGCGTAGTTTCCCAAAAAACGACCGCAAGTTTTGTTCGCTCGTTCAGACCTAGAGGCGTGAACAGACCGGAAAGAGCGAACGGTTCATTTGAATAGCCACCCCTATTTTCTGGACGAGCGAGCGCTAATTGCATCCGGCTCTGAATCAGATCCTTAGTCCACTTCCATTGACTATTTAAATCAGGAGTGAGCAATAAGTAGCCCTCCAGCTGTTGTTGAACTACACATCCCAGCAGGGACTTATAATGGGTGCAGTGTGTGCGGGGCACACCCGCACCACACACCCTACACCCATATTATTAATACTTACCTCTCCAGAGTCCCACGTCAGCGCTGAAAAAATTGCCTGCAAAATGGCCGCCGTGCCATTTTCCTGGTGACCTGCGCAGACGCCGTAGACTCTGAGCATACTACTAGTCCCGCAGAGAGAGGAGGGGGCCCCGGACGGAGACTGCACATGGCCCCCTCCTCTTTTAATACGCCCCTGCATCCCAGCATGCCCTTCAACAGTATTAGCATGGTCAAATAGCAAAACTGTGGCAGAGCATGCTGGGATGTGTAGTTCTACAACAACAGGGGGGGGGTCCGTGTTTTGCCCACCCCTGATTTAAATACAGATTTTATTATTGTTTATTTATGGATCGCCATCATTTTTATTTTGAGGTTATAATCCAATTAGTAAGTTTTTAGGGCGTGAGACCACCCAGAGGAAACCCACACACAAACATGGGGAGGACATATAAACCCCACACAGATAGCCCATGGCTGGGAATTGAACTGTGAAGCAGCAATGCTAACCCTTACACTGCCGTGCTGTCCATGTATCTCTGAGATACAGTATACATCTCAATACTGAAACTCCCAGCGCAGGGTGGACGTAGCCAACGTATAACAGTGCGACGCTCCGCATGTCAGGATGAAATATGGACTCTGTAACGTTATTCATAGAGAAACCATTGTGCTCCGGCAGCAATGATCCTGTATCTCTGTTCCCATAATGACATACGCGCAGGGTACAGAGTTCTGTCATACTATAAATCACATGTCAATAACACCATTCCCATCACTGCGATTCTCAGCCTCAGCAACACGCTGCGAGCTTGGGGGGGTGCCAGTTATGCAAATATATACTGTATAATATCTGTGCCAGCTTATCTGTGCCACCACCAATGCCATTCCCCAGAAACGCTTTCCATTCTTCCGCCTAGATACAATTAGTACAAAGGGAACCCAATTGTTTGTTGCCGTTATTGTTTATCGTATTTAACGGAAAGTAAATTGAGGCTTGGTTGCTGCTTTTGATAGCCAGCAAATTAACTCTATCATGGCAGGTCGCGTTCATTCATACACATTCACATTCCAATGTGATGCAAACGATTTATAATGCATCAGGGGAAGTACGGCTCTTCTGGCCTTTGCCCTTCCCAAAAAACTGGTAAACCCCTCCTACAGGGGCGAAAACAGCTCCTTATGAACGCACCCCTGGTATTGTACTTGCACCTACAATGTATTAGTTGCACAAGGTGCCGAGCTCTAGTTGCTGGAATTAGAACTTGTTGCTGTTGGTCCTTTGACAAATTTAGGAATAATAAAAATCTGTGAATGCCCCATTGTATCTGCTTGTACGGAACGGCTCCTTATCCAGACCAATAGGACTGCAATAAAGGGGAACCCTCACTTCTTCATCTGTGTAAATTGTCCCCCCCAAATTCTTAACGTACACGCACTCACTGAATGTTGCTTACGTGAGATCGCCCCTTTAACGCCCAGATACGCCTCTTTCGCCATGAGTATAAACTGGTGCCAGCTCGATCCATGGGCCTAACTCAGCAATGCTAATCACATATTCCCGATGTTGGGGCGTCTGCGCTAGCACTCTGCAATAATGCATGGCGTTCAGCGGCAGACCTGCCGTTTCGGGGCGGGGATGGGGCAGCGACGGCCTCTGTTTCTCAAAATGGAGGTGTGTTGCCGCCGTTGGGGGGGGAGTAGGGACGCCGGGATCTCTGTCGGCTGACAGTGATTGGTGGCCTACAAGAGGGACCCCATGGTCACTAGATTCGATCACTGATGATCCGATGCTGAGTCCTTGGATGCAGCTCGGATCAGTAATGCATGCAGGCGGTGTGAGGCCTCTTGCTGCATTACAATATTGCAGCTGCGATAGCTCCTGGGTCCTCTGCTGAATCACCCCCCGTGATTGTTATGTCCACCAGATAAGCGATATACCGGCTGTTTTTATGTACAGAGCTGCCATTTGTTTTTACATGTCATTTACATTTATGGTAGGTCTTGTGCCCTTCTCTCTGTATATTTGCTGTACCCTCTGGATGAAGTAGAAGTGAGGGTTCCCATTCATTGCAGTCCTATCGTACGGCTAACAGCTAAGGCGCCCCGGACTTACCTCGTTCGGGCTGGCGTTATTCTGGATTTCGGCGTCGGGATTAAGATAGGCGTCAGTATTTCAACACCTATCTTAAGTCCCGTGTGGGGCTTCCCCCTTCAGGATTCAGACCGGCGGCATGCCATACGATGGTCAGATAACTACATCTTGTGTTTAGCCGAAAGCCTCCTTTTTCTAACGTTCTTTTATCAAAGGTGATTTACTAGTAAATCTGTCTTTTCAAACCAGGACCTGCAATAGTATTTGGTTCGGCGGCACGAGGCACCACATTATCTCAGCTCCAGCGTTTTAATCTCCCACTCTCAGCACGCGCAGTAACTCGCATTAGCTCTAAATCTCCCTTCTTACAGCGCCAATAATGAGGGCTACATAAGTATAAGGCAACACTTATATTATTATTACTTAATTTTCAAAATACTACAGCCATTATTTTCCTGTTGCCGAATCACTTTAGAACGTGAAATTAGGCAGTCTTCATTTTGCAGTACTTTACCTATTGTTTTCTTTAATAAAATAGGTCATTCCACAAACCACTCTCTATTCACTAAATGGGGAAAACATATAAAACGCAAACTTAAAACAACAGAGCACTTCTGCCGCTGGGAAAAACCTGCAGTGTTTAGGGGCTTTAGTTTTGCAAAAATCTCATTGAAGTGATGGAAGATTGGACGTGTGTTTTGTGTGCATCATGCAAGTTCTGTATTGCTTCAGGCGCGCTCCATGGAAAAACACCCGCAAGGACGCAAGCTTGGAATCGGTCCTAAGTATATCTCAAGTTTATGGCTTTGGTTTTTCCCACCGGCAGAAGTGCTTTGTTGTTTCAAGTTTACGCTTTATATGTTTTCCCCATTTAATTAATATACAGTACAGAAGTGGTTTGTGTTCTCGCATGCAATAAAATCCTAGCCAGCCGTAAGAGCGCTCTCCTCACTCCGAAGAAAATACAACTGTTTGACAAGTAAATCCTGCAAGTGTTCTGTTCCTTAACTGACACTGAAAACTAATGGTAATTTCCCCCTACAGCTGTTCTTTGTTTATTAAACAGGATTACAGAAATGTGGCGCTGCATCTGGCGCCCTCGGAAGATCGATTCAAAGTGCTTTTGGCATTCTCTAGTCGCGCTGTTTCACTGCGTGCGGAAGTACTTATAACGCTCTTTAATTACAACATTTTTGATTGACAGGGAAGACAGTCAATGAACGTCCTACATCAATTACCGCAACCAGTACGGCAAACAAGTACGACGATCGTACGAGTCTCAAGCAAATCGCTGCCATAAAAACAATTCCGTGCTGCAGTTTCGTTTCGTTCTGTCATTGCGGCTTTTTATGACCAAACTGGGAGCATTTCTTCCAGAAATAGCCTAAATATCAGCGGCTTTGTTGTTAGCGCTCCTCCGGGAGCTCGTCGTGAGATGGTAACACGGCGAACGCTTTGTGTTTGAGCCTCTTTTTTCTTTGCCTGTTATAAAGCGTGCGAGCGCTGCCCTAGTTACTTTGGAAATTTTTTAATGTCAATGCTCCAACAATATTCGGGGGAAATCAGAGAGAAGGCAGAAAACACAGCATTATAATTAAAATGCCTATATTAATCAGCGGCAACAAATGGATGAAAATGCTGCTGATATTTTTAACTCCGCTCAATTCAAAATGACCTCGTTTCCTAAATGAAAGGAGTGATTAATTAATTTATTTTCTTGATTGATGATCAAATGATTTTTCTTTTTTCCTGCTGTCGTCGGGTCTTTAGGCACTAACGTCAAAATACATTATTTTATTAGGATTTCTTTAGCCCTAGTAAAAGCATGTAAACAGGTTTGGTTCCAATGAACGCGACCCCAGTGGGTCACCAGAAAATGTATCGTGTTCCCTGCAGAGCTAAGGTTACCCGTTTTGCCGAGAGCTGGTACATTATGGTAACATAGTAACAGATGACGGTCACGCTCTAGTGTGAGGAACTAAGAGGTGACAGACTTTACTTAGTACATATATTTGTACAATGTGCTACATTTATCATTGATAGGAAGCCAGCGACCCTGCACATAAAAATGTGATCGCATTCGGCATCCATTGTGTGTCTGGAGCTGGAACGTGGGGATGGGGGTTCGTGGGGGGGGGGACGGGTCGGTGGGGGGGGAATGTTAGACTCCCCTCTGACCCCTTTGCAGTCACTCACAGTAAACATGAGCGAATAGAGGAGACAGTGATGAAATAGCTCTGCTGTCCAGAGGTGCGGTATGGGGGCATTGGAAGCCCATCCCTGTTACATGCTTATACTAGTATAAAAGATACACTTATTTTATTATTATTTTATGTACAGGCACCGACCGTATTATGCAGCGCTGTACAAAGAGCGGTATCGTTTAGTCCCTACGTTACCTGAATCAGAGACGTGCGCAGTAGCACAGCCAGGGCGTCTTTGTACACAGCTGTGCTACTATACGCTAGAAGCCGCTTGTGTAAATACACGCCTCCTGACGGCTTCTGGGATGCGCTGCAGAGTTGAACGTAAACCATCAGGTGCTAATAATTCCCATGACCACACTAATGGGCAGCACAGATGGTGCAGTGGTTAGCATTACTGCCTCACAGCACTGAGATCATGGGTTCGATTCCCACCACAGCCCTAACTGTGTGGAGTTTGTATATTCTCCCTGTGCTTGCGTGGGTTTCCTCCGGGTACTCCGGTTTCTTCCCACACTCCAAAAACATAAACTGGTGGTAGGTTAATCATTCAGATGTTATTAAGAAACAATAATCGCACTTTTGTGGCTTATTGTGTTTCACCTGCTGGCACGTGTGCTAACCTGCGGGGGCTGGGCGGCTTCTGTGGGGGGCTCAGACTGCGCATGAGATCTTGTGATGTTTGCGAGATCTCATGCAGGCGCACGATGCTGATGCATTGTGGGTCATGCACGGATAGCCAGAGGGGGAGTGTACTCATGCCCACTCCCGTGGCTGAGATGTTAATACAGCTCGGCCTTATTGCTTCATGCTTTACCGTGATAACTGGCAAAGCAGGAAGAGCTAGAGCGGCACCATAACTGCCGCTATCATATGCGCACGCAGGGGGGAGGGTTTCTGATTACCCAGAAACCACCCTGCCCGCTGATCAGTAAGTGTAGTACAGACCACAGTGAGTGCGGTCCACACTACACAGTAACAAGCACACCGCCGCCGGCGACGGGTAGTTCACTCGTACTACCTGGTGGCGGTGTGTGTTTGTTTTAGCAGCCAATGAGAGTCAGACAGACTCTCATTGGTTGCTGCACCCACTGCCGGAGCCGACCTGGAGCTCACTCATGAGCTCCACCTTCCGGCTCCCGCAGTGGGAGTCTGCGTACATACGTTGCCACTCCACCTAAAGAATCTCACAGAATCAAAGTATCAGGGACTTGTGGACACTATTATGCATTCCGTATATGTCCTTACTCCGTGGAGTCTGCTGTGTGTGGGTGTAGGGGGCAACGCTAAGGTATACTATGACCCACTATATAACATCAAAAACTTGGAGTAATACAATATATTGATTGATGCTATTCACTTTATGCTCTTGGTAACTAAAAACTATACTGTACCTCTCTCCATTTTTTCATACTTATTTGGCAAGATTGTAAGGCGTACACGTCTGCATTGTACCAGTGACTGTAAGGCGTACACGTCTGCATTGTACCAGTGACTGTAAGGCGTACACGTCTGCATTGTACCAGTGACTGTAAGGCGTACACGTCTGCATTGTACCAGTGACTGTAAGGCGTACACGTCTGCATTGTACCAGTGACTGTAAGGAGTACACGTCTGCATTGTACCAGAGACTGTAACGAGTACACGTCTGCATTGTACCAGTGACTGTAAGGCGTACACGTCTGCATTGTACTAGTGACTGTAAGACGTACACGTCTGCATTGTACCAGTGACTGTAAGACGTACACGTCTGCATTGTACCAGTGACTGAAAGGCGTACACGTCTGCATTGTACTAGTGACTGTAAGACGTACACGTCTGAATTGTACCAGTGACTGTAAGGCGTACACGTCTGCATTGTACCAGTGACTGTAAGGCGTACACGTCTGCATTGTACCAGTGACGGTAAGGCGTACACGTCTGCATTGTACCAGTGACTGTAAGGCGTACACGTCTGCATTGTACTAGTGACTGTAAGGCGTACACGTCTGCATTGTACTAGTGACTGTAACGCGTACACGTCTGCATTGTACCAGTGACTGTAAGGCGTACACGTCTGCATTGTACCAGTGACTGTAAGGCGTACACGTCTGCATTGTACCAGAGACTGTAAGGCGTACACGTCTGCATTGTACCAGTGACTGTAAGGCGTACACGTCTGCATTGTACCAGAGACTGTAACGAGTACACGTCTGCATTGTACCAGTGACTGTAAGGCGTACACGTCTGCATTGTACTAGTGACTGTAAGACGTACACGTCTGCATTGTACCAGTGACTGTAAGACGTACACGTCTGCATTGTACCAGTGACTGTAAGACGTACACGTCTGCATTGTACCAGTGACTGTAAGGCATACACGTCTGCATTGTACCAGTGACTGTAAGGAGTACACGTCTGCATTGTACCAGTGACTGTAAGGCGTACACGTCTGCATTGTACCAGTGACTGTAAGGCGTACACATCTGCATTGTACCAGTGACTGTAAGGCGTACACGTCTGCATTGTACTAGTGACTGTAAGGCGTACACGTCTGCATTGTACTAGTGACTGTAAGGCGTACACGTCTGCATTGTACCAGTGACGGTAAGGCGTACACTTCTGCATTGTACCAGTGACCGTAAGGCGTACACGTCTGCATCGTACCAGTGACCGTAAGGCGTACATGTCTGCATCGTACCAGTGACCGTAAGGCGTACACGTCTGCATCGTACTAGTGACCGTAAGGCGTACACTTCTGCATTGTACCAGTGACTGTAAGGCGTACACGTCTGCATTGTACCAGTGACTGTAAGGCGTACACGTCTGCATTGTACCAGTGACTGTAAGGCGTACACGTCTGCATTGTACCAGTGACTGTAAGGCGTAGACGTCTGCATTGTACCAGTGACTGTAAGGCGTACACGTCTGCATTGTACCAGTGACTGTAAGGCGTACACGTCTGCATTGTACCAGTGACTGTAAGGCGTACACGTCTGCATTGTACCAGTGACTGTAAGGCGTACACGTCTGCATTGTACCAGTGACTGTAAGGCGTACACGTCTGCATTGTACCAGTGACTGTAAGGCGTACACGTCCGCATTGTACTAGTGACTGTAAGCCGTATACGTCTGCATTGTACCAGTGACTGTAACGCGTACACGTCTGCATTGTACCAGTGACTGTAAGGCGTACACGTCTGCATTGTACCAGTGACTGTAAGGCGTACACGTCTGCATTGTACCAGTGACTGTAAGGCGTACACGTCTGCATTGTACCAGTGACTGTAAGGCGTACACGTCTGCATTGTACCAGTGACTGTAAGGCGTACACGTCTGTATTGTACCAGTGACTGTAAGGCGTACACGTCTGCATTGTACTACTGACTGTAAGGCGTACACGTCTGCATTATACTAGTAACTGTAAGGCGTACACGTCTGCATTGTACCAGTGACTGTAAGGCGTACACGTCTGCATTGTACTAGTGACTGTAAGGCGTATACAGCTGCATTGTACTAGTGACTGTAAGGCGTACACGTCTGTATTGTACCAGTGACTGTAAGGAGTACACGTCTGCATTGTACCAGTGACTGTAAGGAGTACACGTCTGCATTGTACCAGTGACTGTAAGGAGTACACGTCTGCATTGTACCAGTGACTGTAAGGAGTACACGTCTGCATTGTACCAGTGACTGTAAGGCGTACACGTCTGCATTGTACCAGTGACTGTAAGGCGTACACGTCTGCATTGTACCAGTGACTGTAAGGCGTACACGTCTGCATTGTACCAGTGACTGTACGGCGTACACGTCTGCATTGTACCAGTGACTGTAAGGCGTACACGTCTGCATTGTACCAGTGACTGTAAGGCGTACACGTCTGCATTGTACCAGTGACTGTAAGGCGTACACGTCTGCATTGTACCAGTGAGTGTAAGGCGTACACGTCTGCATTGTACCAGTGAGTGTAAGGCGTACACGTCTGCATTGTACCAGTGAGTGTAAGGCGTACACGTCTGCATTGTACCAGTGACTGTAAGGCGTACACGTCTGCATTGTACTAGTGACTGTAAGGCGTACACGTCTGCATTGTACTAGTGACTGTAACGAGTACACGTCTGCATTGTACCAGTGACTGTAAGGCGTACACGTTTGCATCGTACTAGTGACTGGACTATAAGGTCTGTAAAGAGTCCCCTTGGCAAAAAAAAAAAATGATGTGGCTCTTGTCACATGTTCATGTCAGTATGTTCCTCGTGTAACATAACTCAGGGGTGGGTTTGGATATCCAAAAATAATATTACTGATTTTGTTGAGCACACCATTTGGTCGTATGTACCTGGTGTATTTGCTGATAAATGAGATACCCCCATTCTAATCTACAGATGAATATCGGTCAGCTCCCTGCAGAGTCCCTTCCCTAATAAAAATTCCCTATTTATCAGCCAACATTCATCCATTTGTGATGTAAAACACAGATTCTTATCAGAGTTCTGTAACCAGCTTTATAAAGGCACCGGTGTGTTCTGTATCCCTTATTACATTTATACAGATGAGCGGGTTGTAATAAAATATATAATAGAATAAACTTGATTGTGTTTTTGTTCTTCTTTGCTGTTTTGTAGGAGATGTTTGTCGCGCACATTTCCTCCAGCTGGTAAACAAGTTACCGTGTGCCAGAACATAAGCTCAAAATGTCACTGACTACACAATCATACATTAAATATTTGCCTTAGCTGTGCTTGTACAATGTGCCGCAGCGTTTTTCTTACAGTACAATCATCTTAGAGGATGCATCAATTCAAGTAGGAAGTAGGGAGGGGGGGGATGTGCTTTTACCAACTGCCAGTTAGAACACACAAACAAAAATATGCGTGCTGTATATATCTATATACTAATAGCAGAAGGACGACTTTTATGAGTGACATATCACTATGATGCCGTGGTCTGAACAGGGCACATCATATACCAAATTAAAGGTCTTGGTCCGTAGATTTGCAGAAACATATTGCCATTGTAATTGGTTACTTTTTTTTGGAGTTATGTGGCTAAACGTCCACCCGCCATTTACAAGGCATCACCATTGTGCTCTGGAAAATGTGCCAGTTGGTGAACTCTCCCTGTGCACCTGCTGGGTGACCTGGAACATGTGACCTGCTGGGAGGTCTGGAAACTGTGTCAGTTACTGAACTCTCCCTGTGCACCTGCTGGGTGCTGCTCTGTGTGTTCATGGGTGCAGTGTTGTCTCGCTGGGTCTGCAGTGCATAAAGAGGGGCTGCTGCTGTGTCACTGTTGTCCTGTCAATTAAGGGGTTGGGGTGGCTGCAGTAACTAAAGGGCTGCTGCTGCTTTGTTGTCCATAAAGGGGCTGGGACTGCAGTACATAAAGTGTGTGTGTGTGGGGGGTGCTGCTGTGTCACTGTTGTCCTGTCAATTAAGGGGTTGGGGTGGCTGCAGTAACTAAAGGGCTGCTGCTGTGTTGTCCATAAAGGGGCTGGGACTGCAGTACATAAAGTGTGTGTGGGTGGAGCGCTGCTGTGTCACTGTTGTCCTGTCATTCAAGGGTCTGCAGTACATAACAGGCTGCTGCTGTGTTGTCCATAAAGGGCCTGGGTCTGCAGTACATAACAGGCTGCTGCTGTGTTGTCCATAAAGGGCCTGGGTCTGTAGTACATAAAAGGGCGCTGCTGTGTTGTCCATAAAGGGCCTGGGTCTGCAGTACAAAAAGGGCCTGGGTCTGCAGTACATAAAGGGGGGCTGCTGTGTTGTCCATAAAGGGACTGGAGCTGCAGTACATAAAGGGGCTGGGGCTGCAGTAAATAAAGTTGGTGTGTGTGTGGGGGGGTGCTGCTGTGTCACTGTTGTCCTGTCAATTAAGGGGTTGGGGTGGCTGCAGTAACTAAAGGGCTGCTGCTGTGTTGTCCATAAAGGGGCTGGGGCTGCAGTACATAAAGTGTGTGGGGGGAGTGCTACTGTGTCACTGTTGTCCTGTCATTCAAGGGTCTGCAGTACATAAAGGGCTGCTGCTGTGTTGTCCATAAAGGGCCTGGGTCTGCAGTACATAAAGGGCCTGGGTCTGCAGTACATAAAGGGGGGCTGCTGTGTTGTCCATAAAGGGACTTGAGCTGCAGTACATAAAGGGGCTGCAGTACATAAAGTGTGTATGTGTGGGGGGTGCTGCTGTGTCACTGTTGTCCTGTTATTCAAGGGTCTGCAGTACATAAAGGGCTGCTGCTGTGTTGTCCATAAAGGGGCTGGGGCTGCAGTACATAAAGGGGTGCTGCTGTGTTGTCCATAAAGGTGCTGGGGCTGCAGTACATAAAGGGCTAGCTGCGCTATTTTTGTTTGGTGACACTGCCAGCCAGACCACAGTTTATCATCCACATATTTGTGACTCTGCATGTGGTCCGTCCACACTCCGCAGGGGGGCTTTGTTGTCCAGAAAGGGTTGCTGTATTGTTCATTAAGGGGCTGCTGCCTCGTCCATGGGTGCTCTTCCCCAGTGGAAAAAAAATAAAAGTGAAATAAAATTAGCATTCAACAAAACATAAAAAAAATATTTATTTTTCAGGTTTTTTTTGTGTGTGCTAGCTGAGCTATTATTGTTCGGTGACACTGAAAGCCAGACCACAGTTTATCATCCACGTTTTGAGATGCTATAACTCGTAGCGCAGTGTGTTACACTTATTCATAAAAATCTTGTGACACTGTAAGTGGTAGCGCAGTGTTTTACTCAAAAAATATTGTGACACTGTGGGACCTATTCATGATGTTAATAATTGGGGTCTGGAAGGACCCCGATAATTCACATCCTAACTCGCCGCGGCTACCGGAGCAATCAATCATTGCTCCGGCGTGGTGACAGCTGATGCAAAATCAGCTGTGCCCACGAGCAGCTTCACTGCTCCTTTCGGAGCAGTGACGGGACTGCACAAGAGCCCCAATGTCTGGCAGAAGGAGCCAAACAGGGGTGGAGGGATCCTAAAGGATCCCTAATCGCAACCCGGACCTCCTTCCCATAGGAAAGGAGCGGGTTGCGTTCCCAGAGCAGGATTCTGAAGATGGCGAATGCTCTCGCAGGCAAGCTCTGAAATTATTATATTTTCGGAGCTTGATGAATTCTATCCCCATACTAGTGTATGATGACAGCGGGCCATTCCGCAAAAGGAAGGTAAGTAGGAGATAATGATATCTCCTGCTTTTCCTTCTTGATGAAAATGTGCATTTTCACCTGCTTTTGTGAAAATTAAGTGATGATGAATAGGCCCCTGTAAGTGTTAGCGCCGAGTGTTATTATTTTCTTATTCATAAAAAATCTTGTGACACTGCAAGTGGTAGCGCAGTGTGTTATTCTTTTCTTATTCATAATAAAATTGGTACAAATTAACGCGTGTGCTGTACCCTACTTCATTTGTGTTTGTTGATATGGAGAACGATCAGTTGAGAGGAGAGCAGGAACCATATACTAGGGCTGGAGCTGCTGCCAGTGCCACCAGTCATGACGATACTAGTCCGTCTACATCATCTACTAAAGCCGATGCCCAAGGGCATACAGGGCTTAAGTCAGGGCATCTAAAATCAAAGAACCAATCTTTTACATTGGTAAAGAAAAAAACATCAAAGGGAAAGTTATCTGCAGCAAGACATAAAATTGGCAATATGCCTTTCACCCCACAAAGTGGCAAGGAAAGGCTAAGGCCTTGGCCTTTATTTATGACTGGTGGTTCTGTCTCTTATGATGATGTAAGCCCTTCTCCCTGTAGACGTTTAAAAAAAAATGAAAATTGTTAAGGCACAGGAACCAACTGTGTGCTCAGAAATGTCACAAATCCCTGAGGAGAGTCTAAGTGTGTCGGCGGATGTCATATGTGAGTCTGAACTTTCCAAAACTGTACTTGAAGAGGAGCCTCCTTCCACCACTTGTGCGTCCTCTGCAAATGTGGGGATTAGCAATACAAGTGAACATCCTGACATAGAAATTAAGGACGTGTTTGTGTAAATCAGGCCCCAGTCGAAACAGTTGTTGCCCATGAAAAGGAAAAGCCCATTGTCATGCCGAGACATAAAACAAAAAAAATCCACTTCTTATGTGTGGAATCATTTCTACCCAAATCCGGATAACAATCCTCAAGTCATTTGTACCCGTTTTCATGCCAGAGAAAGTAGAGGTAGGGACCCTAACCATCTAGGAACCTCCTCCCTGTTACATCATCTACAGTACATCCATCAAATTTGTTTGCAAAATTCAGAAACTTTGGCTAAAATAGTAACTACAAGCAGTCCAGCATCAGCTAGCTCCCTTCTCTCTGCAAGATCCAAGCACCTGGCATCTTCACCGCCAACACCTTCATCAACAATATCTTCAATCATGATCAGAAGTAGTCCTGCATCCAATTGATAAGGCCAAGTTAGTCCTCCCCTATCCTGGATTCCTCAGAAGAATCCTTGCGCGCTATGCCTACTGCTGCTGCTGCTGAGAGTGTATCTTGATCCCAGAAGGGGACCGGGAAGACTACTAGTAGTAGTTCTAAAAAAACAAGTGACTGTTAAACTATCCTTTGCAAGGGGGAGAAAGTATGACAGCAGTCACCCAGTTGCACAGTGGATCACTGACGCCATAACATCTATGTATTAGGTGTACGTCCGATATCCGCCATTAGTGCACTGGGTTTTAGACAGTTAATTGAGGTCCTCTGTCCCTGCTACCAAATCCCATCTAGGTTCCACTTCACTAGAAAAGCAATTCCAGCCTGTACAGGGATATTAAAAGAAACTTAATTAGTGTCTTCCAAAATGCCATTGTACCCACTTTCCACTTAACCACAGATATGTGGACACTTGGAACAGGGCAAATACAAGATTACATGACTGTAACAGCCCACTGGACGGGTGTATAAAATCTCACGGAAGTCATAGCAAATTGGCTTACCCCGCTTGGACTCTCCTCGGAATTTGTGATTTCTGACAATGCCTCCAATATTGTGAGAGCATTACAGCTGGGTGAATTCCAACACATCCCATGTTTTGCTCACACGATTAACTTGGTGGTGCAAATTTTTTTTTTAAATGACAGGGCCATGCAGGAGATGCTCTCCATGGGCCACAAAATTTGTTAGCATTTTAGCCATTTATCAGGTGCATGTAGAAGATTGCAGCACCAACAAGAAATGTTGAATTTGCCCTGTCACCAACTGAAACAAGACGTAGTTACGAGGTGGACCTCCACCCTTTATATGCTTGAGAGGATTAAGGAATAGCAAAAAGCCATCCAAAACTACACAACGAAGTGTGACATAGGAAGAGGAGGGGGACTGTACCTTACTCAAGCTCAGTGGAAAATACTTTCCATGTTATGCAGATTGCTGAAACCCTTCGAAGTAGTCACCTGTGAATGAGTTCAGACACTGCCAGCTTGAGTCAGGTACTGCCCCTCATTAGACTGTTGGAAAAGCAGCTTGAAAAACTGAAGGAGGAGCTGAAACAAAGCGAATCTACTATGCATGTTGGATCAAGTGCTTTATTCGCTTCGCCAGGATCCAAGGGTTGTCAGGATCTTCCAATCGGAGCAATACATTTTGTCGACCATGTCCAACCCCAGGTGTAAGTCATACATTGTGTCTTTCATTTCTTTTAATAAATACTGGACCACCACAAGAGCTCAACTGGGACAAGGACTGATGTGAATGAGTCAAATATTCTTTAAAAATGACTCCCTACTCCCTCATAAACTTACTTTGGAATCAAAAACATAAATTAAATTTACTATGAATCAACCCTTCCTTTCCCTGCCTTCAACTACATACATACTCCATCTCCCTCAGACCTCTTGATTAATGAAAACATATGTTTCCTTATGTGCCATGTTTGAAGTTGAACTGCCACGTGTTTGTGCCGCCCACTGCTGGCATTTAGCTTAGTACTAATTATGGGCCTAAACTGGATGAAAACAATATTGTGAGCTGTGAGATGGTCAAAATTGACTGAAAACGAGTGGAAATTAATGTTATTGAGGTTAATAATACTGTAGGAACAAAAATAGCCCACATTATGTGATTTCAGCTGTTTTTATGATTTTTTAGAAAAAAATACAGATCCAAAACAAAAACACGAAAGGGTGGGTTTGCCAAAACCAAATTCAGATCCAAAGGAGAAGGAGATACAGCTCCAAAACCAAAGCACAGGTGTAACAGCCAATCACACATTTGCTTTCATTAACCCAACCTACACAGGACTGATCAAAGCTAATATCTGATTTGTAGCTGGAGGTTAGAGCATTAATGTGTTGTTTTTCTATTTGACTCTGGTAAGGGGGAGTCAGCAGAAGCGGGGAGCGTAAGGATTAGATGTGAGCGTCATCTGAATACTATAGATATTGCAGTGAGCCGGCCGTATTCACCCCCTATAAATACCTCATGTAGTAGTTGGTTGGTTTTTCCGTTTAATAATCTGCATTCCCTGGCCAGATTTATTCCCCTGTCGCAATGTTTCCTAACAAAGATATGTGAATGGAAAAAGCCGTTTGCCTGGATTTTAAACAGAAAAGAGCTTATAATTGAAATTACAAACTTTAAAAGAGCTAATCAAAACTTAATGCATATTTAGCGAAACTGAGTGGAAGCACTTAAAGGAAATACAAGAAGGTTTGAGCGGCGCGTAGAGTCAGGTCTCGGAGGATGGCGCCTTCAGTAACACAGGGATGATTTGCGGTTTCATTTCTAGAGAGTGCCCATTTCATTGTGTTTTATGCGTTGATTTTCTAAATGATCTCCCGGCTTCATGAGACAAGCATCCAATACAAGATAAATCTCCCTCCCATCTAAATGTCTCTGTGGATAATTTTACTGTAATAATCGGTGAACATTTCGGTGGGATGGGAGGTTGTCACCGAGTATAAAACTATTCATTTTCTCTTCTGATTGTGCCTGAGATGGAGACCAGCAGTATTACTGTTTAATTGACCCTTTGACATTCATTTTATGGCCTCTTCTTGTCAGCACAAATCCTAAATGCGTGGTATACTTATATATACTAGCGTTACGGCTATACATTACCTCTCCGCTCATGTGGATCAGAATTTCTCAAAGGGTATCTGAGAAAATAGATCTCATGTATTTCCAGTAATGTGGATAAAGCATCGTATGCAGTGTTCCAGGGCAGAATCGGGCAGAACGGGCAGCTGCCTTAGGTACACAGCAGGGTGGGGACGCTGGAGAAAGTACTTTATTCAGCTGGGGATCCTCAGTGGTCACAGCAGATTCCTGGCTTTGCACTGTCCTATTTGATTCATTTGTGGTATTCAGACCAGACAGCGTTACTCGGAAATCACCACAGGATTTAGCTGGTGCCTTAACGCTAGAAAATATACTGTATAGCCAAACCCCATTTGACATTGGTGTGTGCTGGATCTTTTATTGCCCCCACCTGGAGGTTCTGGGGGTATTTGCTTGTTAGTTTCTCTCTATTATCAGATTAATCCAGTGGTTCTCAAACTCGGTCCTCAGGGCCCCAAACAGTTCATGTTTTCCAGGTCACCTGTGCAAGGGCGTTTTAAGAGGGGAGGGGGCCCATGTGCAGCCTCCATGCAGGCCCCCAACTCTCCGGCAGCACAGTAGCATTGAGCCTGAGAGTACTGCGGATGCACGGGCGCCATGTTTCCGGGGACATCACTACTGCAGCATTTTCCCGGCGATTAAAGTCAAAATAGCCGGCCAACATGGGACTCTGGACAGGTAAGTATACTTATATGGGTGCAGGGTGTGTGGTGTGGGGCCCCCCTGGACCCAGGGGCCCATGTGCACTGCACCCATTATAAACATGCACCTGTACCAACTGTCACATTTCAAAGAACCACAGGAAAACATGAACTGTTGGGGGTCCTGAGGACGGAGTTTGAGAACCAACGGATTAATCTGATGCACCATTATAGATGGATGGAGGAGGGCCCTGATTCAGAGCGAGCGCTCTGGTCAGAGTGTCCGGCTCTGAATCAGGGCCTTACTCCCCCCGAAGTGTCATGGACACAACAAGCCATGGATTATGCTTTTACTGGTTTTGCTTATGGAGGGAGGGTCACCACAATTGCAGTACACAACACACACCACATAGAGTTGGCGCAGAGGGTAATCCGCCAACACGTCTCTATGCATGCGTGTGTATGTGCAAAATATCTCTCATAACCGCATCTGAATATTATCTGTGGGCAGCAATATCTGGTGGATTCAGTCTTCGTTAAGAGTTATTGTTTAGTGTAAGGAATCGGCTCCTCGCTGTATACTGGAGAATCAGACGCCAGCATGGAGAGTACAGAGGCGTGGGGAAAAACTCAGGGCTCGATTCAGCTCCGGGCGCTAGATGCGTTCGCTCGTTCCCAGCATATGCAAATTCGGCCTAATGACGTCAAGGCAGGCGATCACACAGCAAGGCATAAGCACGCCCACTATGTCATGGCGAGTGATCGCTTTGTGTATGCAGACGCCCACCAGCCTGTCTTAAGACGCCCACTTGCGCACGTCATCTCCAGGAAGTGTATGCAACCATCGGTACATCGTAAGCGAATGCAGCACTTGAGGTTGACTATACCCTACCGCAAGTACTGCGATCACTTCAGTGTAAATATCAACCAGGTGACGTGTACAATGATGGTGCCTGTTAATTATGCACGCCTCTGAAATGGCGTTATGACGCTTGGGCACGCCTGCATTCGCACCTCCACTCCTGGCCTGCCCCTGTTACCACCCACAAACGGCGTCTCCTGTCAGTCATTCAGCCGGGCTGTCTATGCTCGGCGAGTGTACGCTTCCCGACCGCTCGGACTAGTCACACACATGAACTGCAGTACATATCCATGCGCACATTGCTAAACATCGCCAGCTACGAGCGAACGCTTCCTAGCATCCGGGTCTGATTCGGGCCATCGGGCCAAGTACATCTAATATAATCAGGCACCCTAACAAATGCATAATATCACGAGACTTCAACTAAACTAGCGGTCTCTGCTGTCCCCCTCCCACCTCCTCACAACACCTTCTTATTGCCCCTGTACTCCTGCCCATGGACTGCTGGAGACGTCTATGGATTATGCTGAGAGCTACACTGTGAGAAGTTGCTAGGAGGAACCGCAAATAGCCGCTTCAGAAATGGGTGCAGCGGCAGAACAGCAGCGTTAGGGGCGAGAATCAGTGATATTTTTCGCAGTTTGGCGATTTTTTGTGATCTGCATATGCACAGGAGCGACACTGCGCAAGTGAAGATCAGGTCCTGCAATGTTGTGATTGACATGCTGCTAGCGTTTGGGGGCAATGACGGACAGCGTTCCATAAAACAGGGTCTGCATCATTTTATGTAAAACACAGTGTGATACATAGGTCCTATAGCCCTTAGTACAGGAAGCAGAGGATTGTTACATGTTACAGCTTTTCTATATCAAGCACTGAACATTAGGTGCTAATGGATGTGACATTGGGGCCTATTCATCAACACTAAAATAAAGTTTTTAAGGACATTTTCCTTAAATAACGTAATTTTGGTATTCATGAACAGACTTAGCACAGGAGATATCACAGATATCTCCTTGCTAAGTTCCCCTGCATTAATTTCTACACTCCCCATACATTAGTACATTAGTACGGGGATATTAGTAAGTGGCTACATGAATACCAAAATAACGTTATTTAAGGAAAATGTCCTTAAAAACTTTATTTTAGTGTTGATGAATAGGCCCCATAGTCATTTCCATACCAGCTTCCAGATCCCCAGAGCCTCAGGTACTAGTCAGTTATTATCTGGTACAAATAATATTGAGATATCTGGGAGCTCAGGACTGTAAATTAATATCAGGATCTCCAGATTTTCAGGCTTCTCTCTCATATGAGATTCGGGGACATAAATTGAGATACAGGAATAGAATTGTGAGTGTTTCTCTGCTAAATCTTCCACCGGAAAATGTACTTTATATTCCAGAATTATTATTATTCCCCTTCGTCTCTATTTAGCAGATTTACCATAGGAGTAAATACTCTGTGACGGAGATAATGTGGAGAATAAATTGTAGTCGCTCACAGATATATAGAAGTTTAATCAGTCAGTTCTGTAAAACATGAGAGTGGTTCTCCTTCACGTCGTCCTGTCACCCCTAACACCCACCATGTGCACACATAACACGCGTGACGTTTACTCAGCCCACGGATGTTACACCCACCATGTGCACACATAGCACATGTGACATTTACTCGGCCCACGGATGTTACACCCACCATGTGCACACATAATACGTGTGACGTTTACTCAGCCCACGGATGTTACACCCACCATGCGCACACATAACACGTGTGACGATTACTCGGCCCACGGATGTTACACCCACCATGTGCACACATAACACGTGTGACGTTTACTCAGCCCACGGATGTTACACCCACCATGCGCACACATAACACGTGTGACGTTTACTCGGCCCATGGATGTTACACCCACCATGTGCACACATAACACGTATGATGTTTACTCAGCCCACGGATGTTACACCCACCATGTGCACACATAACACGTATGACGTTTACTCAGCCCACAGATGTTACACCCACAATCTAAGAAGCTCTATGAGATTTGCCCTTTCATGTCTGTCTGTTACCCCTTGTAAGAAGCAGGTTTTTCGGGGCAGCTGCGTCTCCATAAACTTCCAAGCGTCAGAGGCGTGCCCTGTGTAACACATGGGATAAAATACCTTCTTAATAAATGATATGAAATAAAGACTAGGAGACATGAGATCTGGCAGAATAATTAGTTGGTAATTTATTAAAATTATCTAATGAGTATTAAATTACTTTAAACTGATTGGAGATATGGTGGGAAAGAAAGGACGCAACATACAGCTTACTCCAGACACGCGGCACACAGACACGGGGCACACAGACACGGGGCACACAGACACGGGGCACACAGACACGCGGCACACAGACACGCGGCACACGGGCAGGGCCGGATTTACCACTTTCTATTCTAGGCGCTCGCCTAGGGCCCGGCAGGAGACAAGGACGGGCCCCTTTGCCTGAACAAATCCCCCGATCACAGCACTCCCAAAGGAGCACTGCGCGAGTACCGCGTGACGTCACGCGCTCCCGCCTCCACTACTAGTGAGTCCCGTGCGGCTGTCAGTGCTCTCTCGGAGAGAGAGCCTGTGTGTGCGGCTGCCAGCCTGCACGCGGCATGAAGTACTCATCCATCTAGCCCCGCCGTGACCCACCCCAGCAGCCACTCTGCCAGCCTTCCAGCCCCTCCGCAGCCCACCAGCAGCAAACAGCATCAGTGCTGCACCCAAGGCCAGGCAGGTAGGGGCCTGTATTACCCTGACGATATATATATATATATATATATATGTGTATGTGTATGTATAAATATATGTATGATGTATGTATATATATATTTATATATATATGTGTGTATGTGTATATATATATATATATATATATATATATATAGTGTGTATATATATATATATATATATATATATATATGTGTGTATATATATAGGCGTGTGTATATATATATATGTGTGTGTGTATGTGTATATATATATATATATATATATATACTAGGGATGTGCTGCACATCCCTAATATATACATACACACAGACAGATGGTGCAGCACTCTATGCGCTTAAAAAAATCCATTAAGCGCATGGAGTGCTGCACCATCCGTCTGTCTTTGTGAGTAACATGTGCGGATATATATATATAATTTATTTTATTTTTTTCTTCTCGTCCAGTGACATTGTAAAAACAGTATATATCCAGTAGGTGTCACTAGGTCAAGACTATATATATATATGAATGAAATGGATCATTCCCATTGAGATATATATATATATATTAGGGGTGAGCGGGTTTGGTTTTACTCGGATCTTTTTATTGGCTATCGCCGAACACGTGTTTTGGATAGCGAATAAAATCGAGCCGAATTTGCAGTAAAGTGGCGATAAGAACCGAGTAAAACCGAACCCGCTCACCCCTAATTATATATATATTTTAATGTTTTGATGTCCGTAACATTCAAAGCTTTAAAAAGTTATATAAAATATAACTAATATAAGGAGGAAAAACAAAAAAATTATGTAAGGGCATGAATCAGGAACTCAAATATAGGGTTATGGATTGTTTGAGGGAGGGGGCCCCAAACTAGTATCTTGCCTAGGGCCCCATGAGGTCTAAATCCGGCTCTGGACACGCACCGCTGATTCCTCTACTGCTGCGCCGCCGATTCCTCTACTGCTGCACCGCTGCTTCCTCTACTGCTGCGCCCGCTTCCTCTACTGCTGCACCCCTGCTTCCTCTACTGCCGCACCCCTGCTTCCTCTACTGCTGCCCAATGCCGCGCTGATCATCATTTCCACATATAGGAAACACGTATATCTCACTCTCACTGCCCAATGCCGCGCTGATCGTCATTTCCACGTATAGAAAACACATATATCTCACTCTCAAAGCCCAATGCCGCGCTGATCGTCATTTCCACGTATAGAAAACACATATATCTCGCTCTCACTGCTCAATGCCGCGCTGATCATCATTTCCACGTATAGAAAACACATATATCTCACTGCCCAATGCCGCACTGATCATCATTTCCATGTATAGAAAACACGTATAGCTCACTCGCACTGCCCAATGCCGCGCTGATCATCATTTCCACGTATAGAAAACACGTATATCTGACTCTCACTGCCCAATGCCGCGCTGATCATCATTTCCACGTTAGAAAACACATATATCTCACTGCCCAATGCCGTGCTCATCATCATTTCCACATATAGAAAACACGTATATCTCACTCTCACTCCCAATGCCGCGCTGATCATCATTTCCACATATAGGAAACACATATATCTCACTCTCACTGCCCAATGCCGCGCTGATCATCATTTCCACGTATAGAAAACACATATATCTCACTCTCACTGCCCAATGCCGCGCTGATCATCATTTCCACGTATAGAAAACACGTATATCTCACTCTCACTCCCAATGCCGCGCTGATCATCATTTCCACATATAGGAAACACGTATATCTCACTCTCACTGCCCAATGCCGCTCTGATCATCATTTCCATGTATAGAAAACACATATATCTCACTCTCACTGCCCAATGCCGCGCTGATCATCATTTCCACATATAGAAAACACATATATCTCACTCTCACTGTCCAATGCCGCTCTGATCATCATTTCCACATATAGAAAACACATATATCTCACTCTCACTGTCCAATGCCGCGCTGATCATCATTTCCACTAGGGGTGTGCACCGGCCACTTTTCGTGTTTTGTGTTTTGGTTTTGGATCTGGATCTTTCTTCGTGTTTTGGATCTGGATTGGTTTTGCCAAAACCACCCTTCCGTGTTTTGGGTTCTGGGTTTTGTGTTTTGGATCTGTATTTTTTTTTAAAAAAGCATAAAAACAGCTAAAATCACAGAATTTGTTGGTTTCTCTGCTCCTATGCTATTATTAACCTCAATAACCTTAATTTCCACTCATTTCCAGTCTATTCTGAACACCTCACACCTCACAATAGTGTTTTCATGTCCAAAAGGTTGCACCGAGGTAGCTGGATGACTATGCTAAGCGACACGAGTGGGCGGCACAAACACGTGACCCATCTAGGAGTGACACTGCAGTGGCAGACAGGATGGCAGTTAGAAAAACTAGGCCCCAAACTGTACATAATGCAAAGAAAAAAAAGAAGTGCAAGATGGAATTGTCCTTGGGCCCTCCCACCCACCCTTATGTTGTATAAACAGGACATGCACACTTTAACAAATCAATCATTTCAGCGCCAGGGTCTGCCACACAACTGTGGCTGAAATGATTGGTTCGTTTGGGCCCCCACAAAACAAGCTGGCAATTAATGTGTCCCTGCACAAACTGGCTCTACGGAGGCAAGATGTCATCCTCATCCTCCTCATCCACCGATTCCTCACCCTCTTCAGTGTGTACATCCTCATCCTCACAAAGTATTAACTCGTCCCCACTTGAATCCACCACCACAGGTCCCTCTGTACCTTCTGGAGGCTGGTCTCCCTGGAAGAGCTGATAATTCATTTTGATGAACATCATCTTCTCCACATTCTGTGGAAGCAACCTCCTACGCCTTTCGCTGACAAGGTTCCCGGCTGCACTAAACACTCTTTCGGAGTACACACTGGAGGGGGGGCAACTCAGGTAAAATAGAGCCAGCTTGTACAGGGGCCTCCAAATTGCCTCTTTTTCCTGCCAGTACAGGTATGGACTGTCTGACATGCCTACTTGGATGCTGTCACCGATGTAATCCTCCACCATTCTGTCAATGGTGACAGTATCATATGCAGTGACAGTAGACATGTCAGAAATTGTTGCCAGGTCCTTCAGTCCGGACCAGATGTCCAAACTTGGTCCTGCCTGCCCTGCATCACCGCCAGCGGGTTGCTTAGGATACCTAAGTTTTTTCCTGGCAGCCCCAGTTGCGGGAGAAAATGAAGAAGGAGCCGTTGACGTGTCACGTTCCGCTTCAGCTGACAGTGTGTTCACCAGCAGGTCTTTGCACCTCTGCAGGCTTGTGTCAGCCGGAAAGAGAGACACCACATAGGCTTTAAACCTAGGATCAAGCACGGTGGCCAAAATGTAGTGGTCTGATTTCAACAGATTGACCACCCTGGAATCCTGGCAAAGCGAATGAAGGGCTTCATCCACAAGTCCCACATGCCGAGCGGAATCGCTCCGTCTTAGCTCCTCCTTCACTTTCTCCAGCTGCTTCTGCAAAAGCCTGATGAGGGGAATGACCTGACTCAAGCTGGCTGTGTCTGAACTGACTTCACGTGTGGCAAGTTCGAAGGGCTGGAGAACCTTGCACAACACGGAAATCATTCTCCACTGCGCTTGAGTCAGGTGCATACCCCCTCCTTTGCCTATGTCATAGGTGGATGTATAGGCTTGTATGGCCTTTTGCTGCTCCTCCATCCTCTGAAGCATATAGAGGGTTGAGTTCCACCGCATCACAACCTCTTGCTTCAGGTGATGGCGGGGTAGGTTCAAGAGTGTTTGCTGGCGCTCCAGTCTTCGGCACGCAGTCGCTGAATGGCGAAAGTGGCCAGAAATTTTTCGGGCCACCCAAAGCGTCTCCTGCACGCCCCTGTCGCTTTTCAGAAAATTCTGCACCACCAAGTTTATTGTGTGAGCAAAACATGGGACGTGCTGGAATTTGCCCAGATGTAATGCCCGCACAATATTGGTGGCGTTGTCAGATATCACAAATCCCCAGGAGAGTCTAAGTGGGGTAAGCCACTGGGCGATGATTTCCCACAGTTTCTCTAAGAGGTTGTCGGCGGTGTGCCTCTTACTGAAACCGGTGATACACAGCGTAGCCTGCCTTGTAACGAGCTGGCGTTTCTGAGATGCTGCTACTGGTGACGCTGCTGCTGTTGCTGCGTAAGGTGATACATCTACCCAGTGGGCTGTCACAGTCATATAGTCCTTAGTCTGCCCTGTTCCACTTGTCCACATGTCCGTGGTTAAGTGGACATTGTGTACAACGGCATTTTTCAGGACACTGAGGACACTTTTTCTGACGTTTCTGTACAGTCTCGGTATCGCCTGCCTAGTGAAGTGGAATCTAGACGGGATTTGGAACCGGGGACACACTACCTCCATCAATTGTCTAAATCCCACTGCACTAATGGCGGATACCGGACGCACGTCTAACACCAACATAGCAGTCAAGGCCTCAGTTATACGTTTTGCTTCAGGATGACTGCTGTCGTACTTCATCCTCCTCGCTAAGGACTGTTGGAGGGTCAATTGTTTAGTAAAAGTAGTGGTGTTCCTACTTCCTCTCTGGGATGATGAACGACTCCCAGCAGCAGCAACAGCAGCAGCGGCAGCAGTAGGCGTAGCAATGCAGGATCCTCCAGAGGAATCCCGGATAGGAGAGTCAGTCATGCCAGTGACATGGCCTGCAGGACTACTTCCGATCCTGACTAAGGAGGAAATTGACGAGGAGGGAGTTGACGGTGTGGTTTGCAGGCGCTTGGATACAACAGGACAACGGGATTTAGGTGTCCCTGGACTGCTTACGGTCTTAGCCAAAGTTTCTGAACTTGACAGTAACTTTTTATGAACGCGCTGCAGGTGCCGTATAAGGGAGGATGTTCCTAGGTGGTTGACGTCCCTACCCCTACTTATTTCACCTTTACATATGGTACATATGGCAAGACAGTTGTTGTCCGGATTTGGATAGAAATATTGCCAGACCAAAGAGGTGGAATGTTTGGTCTTCTGCCCAGGCATGACCGTGATGGGCTTTTTCATCCCACGGACAACAACTGTCTCCCCCGGAGCCTGATTTAAACAAACCACATCACCATCAGAATCCTCCTCGCCAACTTCCTCCTCAGCGCCAGCTACACCAGTATCCTCATCCTGTTGTACTTCAACAGTGACATCTTCAATTTGCATATCAGCAAGTGGACTGTGGGTGCTCCTTTCAGCACTTGCAGGGGGCGTGCAAATGGTGGAAAGAGCCACCTCTTCCCGTCCAGTGCTGGGAAGGTCAGGCATCGCAACCACCACCACACTTGGACTCTCCTTGGGGATTTGTGATATCTTCTTAGAAAGCACAGTTCTTCGCTGTGCTTTTGCCAGCTTAACTCTTTTGATTTTTTTAGTGGGAGGAGGGCTTCCATCGTCATGTGAAGCTGAACCACTAGTCATGAACATACTAGGGATCGACCTTAGCCGTTCCTTGCCACTCCGTGTCGTAAATGGCATATTGGCAAGTTTACGTTTCTCTTCAGCTGATTTAAATGTCTTTTTCAAGGTCATTTTCCTGAACTTTGCCATTTGGGATTGTATGTGCCCTCTACTATGACATTGGGCATCGGCCTTGGCAGACGACGTTGATGGCATGTTATCGTCTATGTCATGACTAGTGGCAGCAGCTTCAGCACTAGGAGGAAGTGGTTCTTGATATTTCTCTATTTTATTTTTATCGGAGAAAGTTTGGTCCTCCATTTATGTTATATCGATTTGATATATACGTGCGGCTAAACACAGAAAATATATTTTTTTTTGGTTTGGACTGGAGTGTACTTTCAGGGGTTACAGCACCCTTTAACGGTCAAGCCAGCCGGCCCTTTACTTATGACACAGGCGCACGCTTGGCACTACTTTGTTGATGCACGTGCGGCTACTGCGCACACAATTCACAAACACAGAAAATAATTTTTTTTTTGGTTTGGACTGGAGTGTACTTTCAGGGGTTACAGCACCCTTTAACGGTCAAGCCAGCCGGCCCTTTACTTATGACACAGGCGCACGCTTGGCACTACTTTGTTGATGCACGTGCGGCTACTGCGCACACAATTCACAAACACAGAAAATAATTTTTTTTTTGGTTTGGACTGGAGTGTACTTTGGGGGTTACAGCACCCTTTAACGGTCAAGCCAGCCGGCCCTTTACTTATGACACAGGCGCACTCTTGGCACTACTTTGTTGATGCACGTGCGGCTACTGCGCACACAATTCACAAACACAGAAAATAATTTTTTTTTTGGTTTGGACTGGAGTGTACTTTCGGGGGTTACAGCACCCTTTAACGGTCAAGCCAGCCGGCCCTTTACTTATGACACAGGCGCACGCTTGGCACTACTTTGTTGATGCACGTGCGGCTACTGCGCACACAATTCACAAACACAGAAAATAATTTTTTTTTTGGTTTGGACTGGAGTGTACTTTGGGGGTTACAGCACCCTTTAACGGTCAAGCCAGCCGGCCCTTTACTTATGACACAGGCGCACTCTTGGCACTACTTTGTTGATGCACGTGCGGCTACTGCGCACACAATTCACAAACACAGAAAATAATTTTTTTTTTGGTTTGGACTGGAGTGTACTTTCGGGGGTTACAGCACCCTTAACGGTCAAGCCAGCCGGCCCTTTACTTATGACACAGGCGCACGCTTGGCACTACTTTGTTGATGCACGTGCGGCTACTGCGCACACAATTCACAAACACAGAAAATAATTTTTTTTTTGGTTTGGACTGGAGTGTACTTTCGGGGGTTACAGCACCCTTAACGGTCAAGCCAGCCGGCCCTTTACTTATGACACAGGCGCACGCTTGGCACTACTTTGTTGATGCACGTGCGGCTACTGCGCACACAATTCACAAACACAGAAAATAATTTTTTTTTTGGTTTGGACTGGAGTGTACTTTCGGGGGTTACAGCACCCTTAACGGTCAAGCCAGCCGGCCCTTTACTTATGACACAGGCGCACGCTTGGCACTACTTTGTTGATGCACGTGCGGCTACTGCGCACACAATTCACAAACACAGAAAATAATTTTTTTTTTGGTTTGGACTGGAGTGTACTTTGGGGGTTACAGCACCCTTTAACGGTCAAGCCAGCCGGCCCTTTACTTATGACACAGGCGCACGCTTGGCACTACTTTGTTGATGCACGTGCGGCTACTGCGCACACAATTCACAAACACAGAAAATAATTTTTTTTTTGGTTTGGACTGGAGTGTACTTTCGGGGGTTACAGCACCCTTAACGGTCAAGCCAGCCGGCCCTTTACTTATGACACAGGCGCACGCTTGGCACTACTTTGTTGATGCACGTGCGGCTACTGCGCACACAATTCACAAACACAGAAAATAATTTTTTTTTTGGTTTGGACTGGAGTGTACTTTCGGGGGTTACAGCACCCTTAACGGTCAAGCCAGCCGGCCCTTTACTTATGACACAGGCGCACGCTTGGCACTACTTTGTTGATGCACGTGCGGCTACTGCGCACACAATTCACAAACACAGAAAATAATTTTTTTTTTGGTTTGGACTGGAGTGTACTTTGGGGGTTACAGCACCCTTTAACGGTCAAGCCAGCCGGCCCTTTACTTATGACACAGGCGCACGCTTGGCACTACTTTGTTGATGCACGTGCGGCTACTGCGCACACAATTCACAAACACAGAAAATAATTTTTTTTTTGGTTTGGACTGGAGTGTACTTTCGGGGGTTACAGCACCCTTAACGGTCAAGCCAGCCGGCCCTTTACTTATGACACAGGCGCACGCTTGGCACTACTTTGTTGATGCACGTGCGGCTACTGCGCACACAATTCACAAACACAGAAAATAATTTTTTTTTTGGTTTGGACTGGAGTGTACTTTCGGGGGTTACAGCACCCTTAACGGTCAAGCCAGCCGGCCCTTTACTTATGACACAGGCGCACGCTTGGCACTACTTTGTTGATGCACGTGCGGCTACTGCGCACACAATTCACAAACACAGAAAATAATTTTTTTTTTGGTTTGGACTGGAGTGTACTTTCGGGGGTTACAGCACCCTTAACGGTCAAGCCAGCCGGCCCTTTACTTATGACACAGGCGCACGCTTGGCACTACTTTGTTGATGCACGTGCGGCTACTGCGCACACAATTCACAAACACAGAAAATATATTATTTTTTTAGCACTTGGGGGGAGCACCCCTGATGGACAGAGCACCCCCTGGACAACACTACAGCACTCCTTTAGGACTGGGACACTGCACAGGACTTTGGAGTGGACACAGCCCCTATGGAGAACTGACTGCACAACACAGTCCAGCCAGCCCCTATGGACTTTGAAGTAGTGGACACAGCCCCTATTAACAACAGCAGCACAGCACAACACAGCCAGCCCCTATGGACTTTGAAGTAGTGGACAACAGCAGCACTACACTACACTACACAGCCCTAACTCCCACCCTCCCTCTTCACTGTCCACAGCCGAGTGAGAAAATGGCGCCGACGCGGGTACCTTATATAGGATCCAAAACCCGCGAGACTCGGAAGGCGGGATGATGACGTTTTGCCTCGATTTCAGATCCGAGTCAGGCGGGAAATGTCGAGCCTGACTCGGATCAGACTCGGATCGGGGGGGTTCGGGGGGGTTCGGATTTCAGAAATCCGGACCCGCTCACCCCTAATTTCCACGTATAGAAAACACGTATATCTCACTCTCACTGTCCAATGCCGCGCTGATCATCATTTCCACGTATAGAAAACACATATATCTCACTCTCACTGCCCAATGCCGCGCTGATCAACATTTCCACGTATAGAAAACACGTATATCTCACTCTCACTGCCCAATGCCGCTCTGATCATCATTTCCACGTATAGAAAACACATATCTCACTCTCACTGCCCAATACCGCGCTGATCATCATTTCCACGTATAGAAAACACGTATATCTCACTCTCACTACCCAATGCTGCGCTGATCATCATTTCCACGTATAGAAAACACATATATCTCACTCTCACTGCACAATGCCGCGCTGATCATCATTTCCACGTATAGAAAACACATATATCTCACTGCCCAATGCCGCACTGATCATCATTTCCATGTATAGAAAACACGTATATCTCACTCTCACTGCCCAATGCCGCGCTGATCATCATTTCCACGTATAGAAAACACATATATATCTCACTCTCACTACGCAATGCCGCGCTGATCATCATTTCCACATATAGAAAACACATATATCTCACTCTCACTGCCCAATGCCGCGCTGATCATCATTTCCACGTATAGGAAACACATATATCTCACTCTCACTGCCCAATGCCGCGCTGATCAACTTTTCCACGTATAGAAAACACGTATATCTCACTCTCACTGCCCAATGCCGCGCTGATCATCATTTCCACGTATAGAAAACACGTATATCTCACTCTCACTGCCCAATGCCGCGCTGATCATCATTTCCACGTACAGAAAACACGTATATCTCACTGTCACTGCCCAATGCCGCGCTGATCATCATTTCCACGTATAGAAAACACGTATATCTCACTCTCACTGCCCAATGCCGCGCTGATCATCATTTCCACGTATAGAAAACACGTATATCTCACTCTCACTACCCAATGCCGCGCTGATCATCATTTCCATGTATAGAATAAACGTATATCTCACTCTCATTGCCCAATGCCGCGCTGATCATCATTTCCACGTATAGGAAACACATATATCTCACTCTCACTGCCCAATGCCGCGCTGATCATCATTTCTACGTATAGAAAACACGTATATCTCACTCTCACTGTCCAATGCCGCGCTGACCATCATTTCCACATATAGAAAACACGTATATCTCACTCTCACTGCCCAATGCCGCGCTGATCATCATTTCCACGTATAGAAAACACGTATATCTCACTCTCACTGCCCAATGCCGCGCTGATCATCATTTCCACGTATAGAAAACACGTATATCTCACTTTCACTGCCCAATGCCGCGCTGATCATCATTTCCACGTATAGAAAACACATATATCTCACTCTCACTGCCCAATGCCGCGCTGATCATCATTTCCACGTATAGAAAACACGTATATCTCACTCTCACTGCCCAATGCCGCGCTGATCATCATTTCCACGTATAGAAAACACGTATATCTCACTCTCACTGCCCAATGCCGCGCTGATCATCATTTCCACATATAGAAAACACGTATATCTCACTCTCACTGCCCAATGCCGCGCTGATCATCATTTCCACGTATAGAAAACACGTATATCTCACTCTCACTGCTCAACATCGCGCTGATCATCATTTCACGTATAGAAAACACATATATCTCACTCTCACTGCCCAATGCCGCGCTGATCATCATTTCCACGTATAGAAAACACATATATCTCACTCTCACTGCCCAATGCCGCGCTGATCATCATTTCCACGTATAGAAAACACATATATCTCACTCTCACTGCCCAATGCCGCGCTGATCACCATTTCCATGTATAGAAAACACATATATCTCACTCTCACTGCCCAATGCCGCACTGATCATCATTTCCACGTATAGAAAACACATATATCTCACTCTCACTGCCCAATGCCGCGCTGATCATCATTTCCATGTATAGAAAACACGTATATCTCACTCTCACTGCCCAATGCCGCGCTGATCATCATTTCCACGTATAGAAAACACATATATCTCACTCTCACTGCCCAATGCCGCGCTGATCATCATTTCCACGTATAGAAAACACATATATCTCACTCTCACTGCCCAATGCCGCGCTGATCACCATTTCCATGTATAGAAAACACATATATCTCACTCTCACTGCCCAATGCCGCGCTGATCATCATTTCCACGTATAGAAAACACGTATATCTCACTCTCACTGCCCAATGCCGCGCTGATCACCATTTCCATGTATAGAAAACACATATATCTCACTCTCACTGCCCAATGCCGCACTGATCATCATTTCCACGTATAGAAAACACATATATCTCACTCTCACTGCCCAATGCCGCGCTGATCATCATTTCCACATATAGAAAACACATATATCTCACTCTCACTGCCCAATGCCGCACTGATCATCATTTCCACGTATAGAAAACACATATATCTCACTCTCACTGCCCAATGCCGCACTGATCATCATTTCCACGTATAGAAAACACATTTATCTCACTCTCACTGCCCAATGCCGCACTGATCATCATTTCCACGTATAGAAAACACATATATCTCACTCTCACTGCCCAATGCCGCGCTGATCATCATTTCCATGTATAGAAAACACGTATATCTCACTCTCACTGCCCAATGCCGCGCTGATCATCATTTCCACGTATAGAAAACACATATATCTCACTCTCACTGCCCAATGCCGCTCTGATCATCATTTCCACGTATAGAAAACACGTATATCTCACTCTCACTGCCCAATGCCGCACTGATCATCATTTCCACGTATAGAAAACACATATATCTCACTCTCACTGCCCAATGCCGCGCTGATCACCATTTCCATGTATAGAAAACACATATATCTCACTCTCACTGCCCAATGCCGCGCTGATCATCATTTCCACATATAGAAAACACATATATCTCACTCTCACTGCCCAATGCCGCACTGATCATCATTTCCACGTATAGAAAACACATATATCTCACTCTCACTGCCCAATGCCGCACTGATCATCATTTCCACGTATAGAAAACACATATATCTCACTCTCACTGCCCAATGCCGCACTGATCATCATTTCCACGTATAGAAAACACATATATCTCACTCTCACTGCCCAATGCCGCGCTGATCATCATTTCCATGTATAGAAAACACGTATATCTCACTCTCACTGCCCAATGCCGCGCTGATCATCATTTCCACGTATAGAAAACACATATATCTCACTCTCACTGCCCAATGCCGCTCTGATCATCATTTCCACGTATAGAAAACACGTATATCTCACTCTCACTGCCCAATGCCGCACTGATCATAATTTCCACATATAGAAAACACATATATCTCACTCTCACTGCCCAATGCCGCGCTGATCACCATTTCCACGTACAGAAAACTGTCAGTCACAATTGTAACACAGCTGCTGGACAGGAAATACAGCCATGACCTTCATACAAAGTCTTGTTACTAAGCAGCGAATCAATTCAAATACTGAATAAAATTCCTTGATCCTTGTACTTGCCGGGAGAAATGATAACAAAAAACGTATATAATAAAGCAAGATTTCTGGTCCAGCCTCTTGCCGATAAGGACATTGTAACAATTTCTGTTGTCTTGTGAATACGCAGCGTAAGCAACATGGGCCCCTAATGTCATGTCCATAGCACAGAAGGCGGCAAGATTATCCGAGAGCTCGAGTGCTGCAAATATGTAACGCTGATAAATCCTGCTTCTATTTTATCATATAACACACAATGCAGCCCCCACACAAATGTATTCTCTTTGTTCTGTCAGCTAATCTTTGTTATTTTAAACCGGAATTGAGAAACTTGAAATCAACAAAAACCATACAATGGAAGTATGTGCGTTGGTGTGTGTGTATATGTGTGCATGTGTGTGTGTGTGTGTGTGTGTATATATGTGTGTGTGTGTATATGTGTGTATTAGGGGTGTGCACCGGCCACTTTTCGTGTTTTGTGTTTTGGTTTTGGATCTGGATCTTTCTTCGTGTTTTGGATCTGGATTGGTTTTGCCAAAACCACCCTTCCGTGTTTTGGGTTCTGGGTTTTGTGTTTTGGATCTGTATTTTTTTTTTAAAAAGCATAAAAACAGCTAAAATCACAGAATTTGTTGGTTTCTCTGCTCCTATGCTATTATTAACCTCAATAACCTTAATTTCCACTCATTTCCAGTCTATTCTGAACACCTCACACCTCACAATAGTGTTTTCATGTCCAAAAGGTTGCACCGAGGTAGCTGAATGACTATGCTAAGCGACACGAGTGGGCGGCACAAACACGTGACCCATCTAGGAGTGACACTGCAGTGGCAGACAGGATGGCAGTTAGAAAAACTAGGCCCCAAACTGTACATAATGCAAAGAAAAAAAAGAAGTGCAAGATGGAATTGTCCTTGGGCCCTCCCACCCACCCTTATGTTGTATAAACAGGACATGCACACTTTAACAAATCAATCATTTCAGTGCCAGGGTCTGCCACACAACTGTGGCTGAAATGATTGGTTCGTTTGGGCCCCCACAAAACAAGCTGGCAATTAATGTGTCCCTGCACAAACTGGCTCTACGGAGGCAAGATGTCATCCTCATCCTCCTCATCCACCGATTCCTCACCCTCTTCAGTGTGTACATCCTCATCCTCACAAAGTATTAACTCGTCCCCACTTGAATCCACCACCACAGGTCCCTCTGTACCTTCTGGAGGCTGGTCTGCCTGGAAGAGCTGATAATTCATGTTGATGAACATCATCTTCTCCACATTCTGTGGAAGCAACCTCCTACGCCTTTCGCTGACAAGGTTCCCGGCTGCACTAAACACTCTTTCGGAGTACACACTGGAGGGGGGGCAACTCAGGTAAAATAGAGCCAGCTTGTACAGGGGCCTCCAAATTGCCTCTTTTTCCTGCCAGTACAGGTATGGACTGTCTGACATGCCTACTTGGATGCTGTCACCGATGTAATCCTCCACCATTCTGTCAATGGTGACAGTATCATATGCAGTGACAGTAGACATGTCAGAAATTGTTGCCAGGTCCTTCAGTCCGGACCAGATGTCCAAACTTGGTCCTGCCTGCCCTGCATCACCGCCAGCGGGTTGCTTAGGATACCTAAGTTTTTTCCTGGCAGCCCCAGTTGCGGGAGAAAATGAAGAAGGAGCCGTTGACGTGTCACGTTCCGCTTCAGCTGACAGTGTGTTCACCAGCAGGTCTTTGCACCTCTGCAGGCTTGTGTCGGCCGGAAAGAGAGACACCACATAGGCTTTAAACCTAGGATCAAGCACGGTGGCCAAAATGTAGTGGTCTGATTTCAACAGATTGACCACCCTGGAATCCTGTCCTGGCGGGGCAGGTTCAAGAGTGTTTGCTGGCGCTCCAGTCTTCGGCACGCAGTCGCTGAATGGCGAAAGTGGCCAGAAATTTTTCGGGCCACCCAAAGCGTCTCCTGCACGCCCCTGTCGCTTTTCAGAAAATTCTGCACCACCAAGTTTATTGTGTGAGCAAAACATGGGACGTGCTGGAATTTGCCCAGATGTAATGCCCGCACAATATTGGTGGCGTTGTCAGATATCACAAATCCCCAGGAGAGTCTAAGTGGGGTAAGCCACTGGGCGATGATTTCCCTCAGTTTCTCTAAGAGGTTGTCGGCGGTGTGCCTCTTACTGAAACCGGTGATACACAGCGTAGCCTGCCTTGTAACGAGCTGGCGTTTCTGAGATGCTGCTACTGGTGACGCTGCTGCTGTTGCTGCGTAAGGTGATACATCTACCCAGTGGGCTGTCACAGTCATATAGTCCTTAGTCTGCCCTGTTCCACTTGTCCACATGTCCGTGGTTAAGTGGACATTGTGTACAACGGCATTTTTCAGGACACTGAGGACACTTTTTCTGACGTTTCTGTACAGTCTCGGTATCGCCTGCCTAGTGAAGTGGAATCTAGACGGTATTTGGAACCGGGGACACACTACCTCCATCAATTGTCTAAATCCCACTGCACTAATGGCGGATACCGGACGCACGTCTAACACCAACATAGCAGTCAAGGCCTCAGTTATACGTTTTGCTTCAGGATGACTGCTGTCGTACTTCATCCTCCTCGCTAAGGACTGTTGGAGGGTCAATTGTTTAGTAAAAGTAGTGGTGTTCCTACTTCCTCTCTGGGATGATGAACGACTCCCAGCAGCAGCAACAGCAGCAGCGGCAGCAGTAGGCGTAGCAATGCAGGATCCTCCAGAGGAATCCCGGATAGGAGAGTCAGTCATGCCAGTGACATGGCCTGCAGGACTACTTCCGATCCTGACTAAGGAGGAAATTGACGAGGAGGGAGTTGACGGTGTGGTTTGCAGGCGCTTGGATACAACAGGACAACGGGATTTAGGTGTCCCTGGACTGCTTACGGTCTTAGCCAAAGTTTCTGAACTTGACAGTAACTTTTTATGAACGCGCTGCAGGTGCCGTATAAGGGAGGATGTTCCTAGGTGGTTGACGTCCCTACCCCTACTTATTTCACCTTTACATATGGTACATATGGCAAGACAGTTGTTGTCCGGATTTGGATAGAAATATTGCCAGACCAAAGAGGTGGAATGTTTGGTCTTCTGCCCAGGCATGACCGTGATGGGCTTTTTCATCCCACGGACAACAACTGTCTCCCCCGGAGCCTGATTTAAACAAACCACATCACCATCAGAATCCTCCTCGCCAACTTCCTCCTCAGCGCCAGCTACACCAGTATCCTCATCCTGTTGTACTTCAACAGTGACATCTTCAATTTGCATATCAGCAAGTGGACTGTGGGTGCTCCTTTCAGCACTTGCAGGGGGCATGCAAATGGTGGAAAGAGCCACCTCTTCCCGTCCAGTGCTGGGAAGGTCAGGCATCGCAACCACCACCACACTTGGACTCTCCTTGGGGATTTGTGATATCTTCTTAGAAAGCACAGTTCTTCGCTGTGCTTTTGCCAGCTTAACTCTTTTGATTTTTTTAGTGGGAGGAGGGCTTCCATCGTCATGTGAAGCTGAACCACTAGTCATGAACATACTAGGGATCGACCTTAGCCGTTCCTTGCCACTCCGTGTCGTAAATGGCATATTGGCAAGTTTACGTTTCTCTTCAGCTGATTTAAATGTCTTTTTCAAGGTCATTTTCCTGAACTTTGCCATTTGGGATTGTATGTGCCCTCTACTATGACATTGGGCATCGGCCTTGGCAGACGACGTTGATGGCATGTTATCGTCTATGTCATGACTAGTGGCAGCAGCTTCAGCACTAGGAGGAAGTGGTTCTTGATCTTTCTCTATTTTATTTTTATCGGAGAAAGTTTGGTCCTCCATTTATGTTATATCGATTTGATATATACGTGCGGCTAAACACAGAAAATAATTTTTTTTTTGGTTTGGACTGGAGTGTACTTTGTGGGTTACAGCACCCTTTAACGGTCAAGCCAGCCGGCCCTTTACTTATGACACAGGCGCACTCTTGGCACTACTTTGTTGATGCACGTGCGGCTACTGCGCACACAATTCACAAACACAGAAAATAATTTTTTTTTGGTTTGGCCTGGAGTGTACTTTCGGGGGTTACAGCACCCTTTAACGGTCAAGCCAGCCGGCCCTTTACTTATGACACAGGCGCACTCTTGGCACTACTTTGTTGATGCACGTGCGGCTACTGCGCACACAATTCACAAACACAGAAAATAATTTTTTTTTGGTTTGGACTGGAGTGTACTTTCGGGGGTTACAGCACCCTTTAACGGTCAAGCCAGCCGGCCCTTTACTTATGACACAGGCGCACGCTTGGCACTACTTTGTTGATGCACGTGCGGCTACTGCGCACACAATTCACAAACACAGAAAATAATTTTTTTTTTGGTTTGGACTGGAGTGTACTTTCGGGGGTTACAGCACCCTTAACGGTCAAGCCAGCCGGCCCTTTACTTATGACACAGGCGCACGCTTGGCACTACTTTGTTGATGCACGTGCGGCTACTGCGCACACAATTCACAAACACAGAAAATAATTTTTTTTTTGGTTTGGACTGGAGTGTACTTTCGGGGGTTACAGCACCCTTAACGGTCAAGCCAGCCGGCCCTTTACTTATGACACAGGCGCACGCTTGGCACTACTTTGTTGATGCACGTGTGGCTACTGCGCACACAATTCACAAACACAGAAAATAATTTTTTTTTTGGTTTGGACTGGAGTGTACTTTCGGGGGTTACAGCACCCTTAACGGTCAAGCCAGCCGGCCCTTTACTTATGACACAGGCGCACGCTTGGCACTACTTTGTTGATGCACGTGTGGCTACTGCGCACACAATTCACAAACACAGAAAATAATTTTTTTTTTGGTTTGGACTGGAGTGTACTTTCGGGGGTTACAGCACCCTTAACGGTCAAGCCAGCCGGCCCTTTACTTATGACACAGGCGCACGCTTGGCACTACTTTGTTGATGCACGTGCGGCTACTGCGCACACAATTCACAAACACAGAAAATAATTTTTTTTTGGTTTGGACTGGAGTGTACTTTGGGGGTTACAGCACCCTTAACGGTCAAGCCAGCCGGCCCTTTACTTATGACACAGGCGCACGCTTGGCACTACTTTGTTGATGCACGTGCGGCTACTGCGCACACAATTCACAAACACAGAAAATAATTTTTTTTTGGTTTGGACTGGAGTGTACTTTGGGGGTTACAGCACCCTTAACGGTCAAGCCAGCCGGCCCTTTACTTATGACACAGGCGCACGCTTGGCACTACTTTGTTGATGCACGTGCGGCTACTGCGCACACAATTCACAAACACAGAAAATAATTTTTTTTTTGGTTTGGACTGGAGTGTACTTTCGGGGGTTACAGCACCCTTAACGGTCAAGCCAGCCGGCCCTTTACTTATGACACAGGCGCACGCTTGGCACTACTTTGTTGATGCACGTGCGGCTACTGCGCACACAATTCACAAACACAGAAAATATATTATTTTTTTAGCACTTGGGGGGAGCACCCCTGATGGACAGAGCACCCCCTCGACAACACTACAGCACTCCTTTAGGACTGGGACACTGCACAGGACTTTGGAGTGGACACAGCCCCTATGGAGAACTGACTGCACAACACAGTCCAGCCAGCCCCTATGGACTTTGAAGTAGTGGACACAGCCCCTATTAACAACAGCAGCACAGCACAACACAGCCAGCCCCTATGGACTTTGAAGTAGTGGACAACAGCAGCACTACACTACACTACACTACACAGCCCTAACTCCCACCCTCCCTCTTCACTGTCCACAGCCGAGTGAGAAAATGGCGCCGACGTGTGTACCTTATATAGGATCCAAAACCCGCGAGACTCGGAAGGCGGGAAGATGACGTTTTGCCTCGATTTCAGATCCGAGTCAGGCGGGAAAAGTCGAGCCTGACTCGGATCGGACTCGGATCGGGGGGGCTCGGGGGGGTTCGGATTTCAGAAATCCGAACCCGCTCACCCCTAGTGTGTATATGTGTGTATATGTGTGTCTGTGAGTATATGTGTGTGTGTCTATGCATATGCATGTGTGTGTATATGTGTGTGTGCATATGTGTGTGTATATGTGTGTGTTTTGCAAGGTGCTCTAAAAATATCTAAATTATTAATTGGATGACATGACAGTAAGGGTTTGATTCAGATCTGCACGCAATACTTTTTTACTGTTTGGGAAACTGTTTGCAATTGCGCATGCCCGTAGGATTCATTCGCAAAGTGAGTGAGAGGTTTGTCAGCATTTGGGGGAGGTAAAGGGGGTAGTTAGAAAAACGCAGGCGTGTGAAACCGTGCAGACACTGTTTTCTGGGCACCCTCAGATTAGCCAGTGCGTTCGGCTATGTCTGTGGCACCATACACTTACTCAGAAGGCTGAGGGCTGCCGGTTCTGCATTCGATGTTTCCGATGTTTATCGGCTTTGTGCATGAGCGGCGGATGTGAGATGCTTTCTGTGGGCGTCTCTTATCCCTGGACAGTGAGTGGGTCATTAGCATATTTTAAATTGCGTTCCTTGAGAAATCATAGTTGCGATGGCATAGGCGTGCGGATCTGAATCTGGCCAATATTTATTAATCTCATTTTGTGGGAAGTTCCCCAAAAACGCCTGTACCTGTAAAATGTACATATCGCCAGGATGTATGAGGGGGCATCGCCACAGACAGGTTAATGAATGTTGCAATGTAGTCACAGTTCTGTTTATTAAAGCTGTTTATGTCTTATCTCTGGCAAAACGGCCCTATTCATTAAAGGTTACCGAAAATCGGGGTTATCGGCAAGTAATAAGCAGTGATAGAAAATCTTTCTTAGCGGCCAGTATTGATAAATAGTTCCCTTAGTCTGCTAGTCTCTGTAATGGAGGCTGTAAGCAATCATTATATACCAATGATACGATCTTGCTTCGCCATTTTGTTCTTTATTATTAAATATTGTAACACGAGGTATTAAAATGAGGATTCCAGACAGGCAGGTATTTTTGGTAAAGTAGTGGAATTTTAATAGCAGCAAACACTGCACCTTATCACACATAGGACCTTATTCAGACCCGCTCGCAAGCGCTGAGCGCTCGCAACTGGGTCGATGTTTAGGCCCTGTGCAAGCGCAGCTGTAGCACTGCGTGTGCGCAAGCCCCGGAGCGAGAGAGAAATTCTCTCGCTCCGGGGCTCGCTACCAACGGGGCGGCTGTTGATGTTGATCGACAGCTCACCCCGTTTAGTAGGCGGGGAGGGGGGGTGGTTTCCAAAACGGAGGCGTTCATTAAAAAACGCATGCCGTTTTGTGAGCGGCTGCACTGACATCAGCAGTGATGTCAGTGGGGAGCTTCCTACTCGATCAGAGCAGGAAGCTCCCTGGGGCTTGCGGTTGCCGAGACCCAACCTTAGGGTCTCGTTGCAAGCCCCGATGGTCGCGATGGTCATGACCATGCGACCATCAACCTGGTCGGTCGCTAAAGCTGTGGGTGGTAACCGACAGCTTAGCTAGCGACCAGGAGGCCGCACTTCAAAACACAAGCAGCCGCCCACATTCAGAGTGACCGCTCGCATTTTGCGACCGCCTCTGAATGAGGGCCGTACTGTACAGGCACATTACATCAAATAAGCAAACAACATACTTCCTGCACTGCTGACTTCCTGCTCGCTCTGGGCGACCTGGAAAACAAGGAGTTCCATGTCTCCACTTTGAGCTGTGCAGCCCAGAAAACCCAGAATTCCAAACTTCTGTTGTAACTGCAGAATGTGCTGGTCTTGTTTTCCTCTCCCTTGGGGAAGCGCAGTTTTCCTTTCGCGACAGCCGAGACCATTCAGTCTTCTGAACCACCTTTCCAGGCATGTCTTCTTTATACCTCCTGAACATGGTGTGTTCTGGAAGAGGAGCAACCATCCTTCTTTTCTTGCGGACACCAGGTTCTACTCTTTTCAGCTGCCCCGCAGACAAAGTATCCTTCAAAGAACCAGTGTGACATCCGAGGAGTCTAACGAGAAGTACAGGGACCAGACTTTCTTCTTGCTGGAAAGCTTGTCGCCGTGCCTCAGGAATGCGATACGGTCCCTGCTTTATGCCCACTCCTTCAGGTGTATTTATCCTGTGCTCTGATAAGGCAGTGCGCCCTGGCAGGGAAGAAAACACATCCTAGTTATTTCAAACTAAGGCTTTTGCTCCTTTTCGCTGTTTTACTGACAAGCTGTCCGCCAGTGGAACTTCTGTAGGGCCAAGCGAACTAGAGTGGTCCCCAGGAACCCGAAGGGGGGCGGTTTCCAGCACATCCATGGCAACATATGTATTGGATATGACACCCCTTCAAATATTTCTGTTTGGGCGTAATCGGGCAAAGTATTGCGGATTTCTTTCCTCGCATTAATTGCGCAGAGGTTTGCTCTCTAAAGAGGACTAGGAGTGCTTTTCCGCTCTTCTCCCTTTTCGAAGGTAGGTCTTGGAGACTTTACATTGGAGTTTTCTCTGTGGTTCCTTTAAGACCTCAACAAATCCTGGGAAATTGCGTCCCAATATGATAGGATAAGGGAGCTTAGGACAAACCGCGGTGACCACCTCATAAGTTTTCTGTGGATCCATGAACGCAGAGTACTTCAACAAACCCTGACAACTTTTCCACTGGCCTGGGCAGGGCAGCCTCTGAGATCAGGGTTAGCTCACTCCCCGAGTCTATAATAGCTGGGAGTTCTCGGGCCATTCAGTAACATAGTTTCCCATATTGTCGTTGGTCAGGAATCCAGCGGTGCTATCGTGCAAAAAACAGGGTACGTAGCGCCCATACTAGCAACCCCACGCTCCATAGGCTCTGTTTTTCTGGGACAGTCCTGTCTTATATGACCTGGCTCTCGGCACTCATAGCAAATGATCCTGGCTCCTCCAGTGGCGTTTCCTTGAGGAGGGGTGACAGTTGGGGTCACAGGCCAATGGGCTGCCATCTTAACGGGTCGCTCAATCCCTGGTTTCTTTTCTGACATTTTTGTCATATTTCCTGTGGTCTCATACCACTCCAATTCTGTAACTAATTCCTTTAAATTCTGAGGATCAGCGTGTATGACCCAGCGCTGCATATTCGGCCCTCGGGTTCTTATACACTGGTCAACAACCACCGTCTCTACAATTTGAGCAGCAGTGCAGTCTTCTGGCTGGAGCCAACTCCACTCCTGTTTGGCAAGTTTTTCAACCTGCTTCCAAATAGGGACCCCTGGTAATAGGGCCCATTCATGGAAGCGCTGCGCCTTCCCAGAAGGAGTGAGACCTGACCTGGCCAGAATAGCCCTTTTGACTAGGACATATTTCTCTGCAGCAGCAGAGGACAAATCAGCATAGGCTTTCTGTGCCTCACCAGTGAGATAGGGGGTAAGTCTATCAACCCAAGTATCTGCTGGCCATTTTAAACACTGTGCCACCCTCTCAAATATCAGCAAATACGCCTCTGGGCCATTTGAGGCAGACATTTTATTCAGATTCCTCTGTCTTTTGATGAGAGGCCAAGTTACTATAGTGCGAAAAACTTCCTCCATTTTTACAGTAGGAGGTGTATGCAAGTACTTTTCGGCTTTTATATAAGAGCAATGAAAGGCCAGTTTACATAAATAAATATATCTTTCAGCAAAGCAATTGTAATTCATGTTGAACACAGAAAAAAAAACACTGCTTTTTTTCTCTCCAGCAATGCAGGGGTTGAACAGAATGCAGGAGAAAACGCGCTTTTTCTCTTCCAGCACTGCAGTGCTTAATTAAACCTCAGTAATATGTGTATCTTGCTTTTGTTCAGTCAACAGGTGAACTTAATTAGAGAGCATACTAGCTGGTGAAGATACTAATCAGCATTTGTAATGTCTCAAGCACCTTAATAAAAACAAAGCAAAGTAACTTTTTTTTTTTCTCAGTACACACAAACAGCTTTTGCACAATGCATAGCAAGTTACAGTGTCCTTAATGTAACAGTGTTTTTTCTGGTTCACCAACCATACTCACATATACCAAACATTCTGCCTTGTCAGATCCTTTGTCACGCTGGAAATGGCTGTCTTATACACTGTGACAAAGCAGTGCAGAGGTCCCCGTACGGGCCACCATATGTAACATGGGGTATTGAATTGAGGATTCCAGACAGGCAGGTATTATTGGTAAAGCAGTGGCTTTTTAATAGCAGCAAACAGTGCATCTTAGCACACGTGTGGTTAGGCCTGCACACATACAGGCACATAACACAAAATAAACATACAATCATAAAAGTTTCAGCACCCCTTGTGCTAATCAGTCAGCAGTGGCTTGCAGCCACAATTTGGGCATACTTTCTCAGCATAGCCCTTGGACCCTCCAGGTCCTGGCACCTTAATGCTAACCACCACCCCTAGCCTATCACCTGGATAGCTTATCCAGCATCAGGAGCAATGAGCAACAGGTGTGTGAGAGTTTTAAACCCTTCTTGTGCTGCTGATTTCCTGCTGGCTCTGGGCGACCTAGAAAACAAGGAGTTCCATGTCTCCACTTTGAGCTGTGCAGCCCAGAAAACCCGGATTTCCAAACTTCTGTTGTAACTGCAGAATGTGCTGGTCTTGTTTTCCTCTCCCTTGGAGAGAGCTTATCCCACCAAAATGTGGGCAATTCAGGTGAGAGACCATCCCTCTCCCCACAATATGCATTTATCGGAATTTATAGTCTGTGAATGGAGCTGGGATAATCACAACCTTCATTTACACCTAATACTGAGCTCTGCTGGGGGATCTTCCAAAATTTTGGAACAAGACAAATATTTGAAGAGCAGTTTTAGAAAATGCTGGTAATAAAAAACCTCAACGGAAGCTCATAAAATATTTCCATACTTTGGGCCTGATTCAGGAGCGATCGCTGCTGCGACTCCCCACGGAACGCAGCTGCGAAAATATGCTAATGCTTTCCAAACCCCCGCCAACATAAAGTCGCCCACTGCTGTTTTCCCATATCCGTCGACTGTCGCCCTTCTATGTAAACATCGGTAAGATCGACGCACTCGTGCAGCATCTACACCAGGTCTGACCAACCTGCAGACACGGCAAGTCTCCTCGCACGCAGTGGGCTCTCAAGCTGCGTATGCAATCGCAGTGTCTAATTTATGCACGCCGAAGCAACGGTGTATAAACAGACAGGCACGCCTGAGTTTCTCCGACCACTCCCCCGTCATCACCCCCAAACGCTCACAGCCTGTCACTCACTCTGCGATGGATTCCTCTGTGTCTCCGTAATCGCAGTGCGATGGCAGCGCACGCACAAAGCAGCTTATACGCATACGCAATGGCTAACAATCGCTCAATCTGCGTACGTAGTTGCATTTGCGATCACTGCTGACTCAGGTCCTTTGACTGTATATTAACAAACTGTACAGCTGCAAAAGCAAAGAGAATTATTATCTTGTATATGTCTCTGACCCGGGACACGGAGATTATAGCATACTTGCCTACCTTCCCAATTTGGTCGGGAGCCTACCGAAAATCGGGTGCCGCTCCCGACCTCCCGGGAAGGCAGGCAATTCTTCAGGCTGCCACTCACCCCTCCTATCCCCCCCGCTATAACCCCTGTAACCCCCGCAGCGGGGGGGCGGTGACGCGATTCGCGTAATTTTGGCCCCTCCTCCTGCTGCACAATGCCTATTTTATCGCAATTGTGTAGCGGGGGCGGGGCCAAACTGATGCGATCGCGCGGCTCCGCCCCTGCCACGCCCACAAGTGACGCCACCCGGCAGACCACTCCCCCTTGTCTCGGCCACGCCCACCCCGTCCTGCCGATCTGGCTGCTCCCTCCCGGAAGGAGCAGCCAGAATGTCGGCAGGTATGGATTATAGTCACTGCTGAGATGTCGTACACTATTTAAAGTAGCACTTTAATGAATGTTAATAATGTTAACACCCTGTTTATTCTTTATACTGCATTATAAACCATTTCAGTGTAAGAAGTACCTGGGGAGCATAAGTCAGTCTCATTGGTACACAGGTTACACACCTATGATTTTTGTAGCTCCTTGCTTTTTAGTCCCTTTCTATAAGGGTATAGTGTACAGTGTATACGTTCAGGAAGCCGGCAGACGGAATGCCGACTGCCGGCTTCCAGACATTGTTATCCCGACTAGGGATGAATGACAGGTGTCTAAATCTAGATGCCTGTCATTTGACCGACGTCGGGAGACCGGCGCCCAGCATCCCGATCGAGCAGATGTATGGCGCCGCAGCGGACAGCCGCGGGCGGAGGAGGATTAGGTTTAGGGCTCCCGGGGGGGGACTTAGGGTTAGGCACCCCCCCGGGAGGTTAGGGTTAGGCTAGGGGGAGGGAGGGTTAGGGTTCGGCACCCCTGGGGGGGACTTAGGGTTAGGCACCCATCCCGGGGGACTTAGGTTTAGGCGGCGTGGAAGGGGGGGTTAGGTTTAGGCACTTAGAGGGGGGATTAGGGTTAGGCACAGGGGGGAAGGTTAGGGTTAGGCACCCTAAAGGAGGGTTAGGGTTAGGGGTAGATTAGGTTAGTGAATACTTACCTAGGGAAGATCGGGATTTCTTCCTCTGTCGGCCAGGCGCTGTCAGGATTTGAACCGCCGGCCAGGGGTCCAGCGGTAATTCATACCGATTCCGAGTATAGTGAGTATATGAAAACTTAGTATGGCTGTAGTAATGGAGCTGCTGTCCTAGTATTATATCGGGAAGTAACAAGCTGTATTTCCTTCCTTTACTGCGCTATTGATAAAACAGCTGTGGTCACTCTTTGTAATCCGCTCGGTCTAGTTGGTGCGCCCAGGGGCGCTAAGGGTGGGGTACTAATTGTAGCTTGTTGGAGGGGGTCACACTGATCTGCCTCTCACCCGGATTTGTGCCGGTCTTAGGCTGTTTTCTTTTTTTTCCTAAGGGGGCGCCCACGATTCCACGTCCCTCCCCGGGCTCAGGCCGGCTCTCTACGGCCCTCGGTGCGCCTAGGTACAACCTAGGTATTAGAAAAATACTAAGAGCTGAAGCTGCTGAGTTTTCTGTAACCCTTGGTATACAAATAAAATATTCATCTATGCCTATTCGCACTACACGCAGCGGAGGGGCGCAAATTGACTGCCAAATGAGATTAGCGAGAAGTGCATGAAAAAGTGGGGAGACCATCCTGGACCCCTCAAAATGGATAATTTTGTTAGCAGGACGGTATAGAAGGCTGTTTGTGGGCATTAGGAAGGTAATGTAGGTTTTGAAATGGCTGATTTGTGGCGTTTTTTTTAAATGCAAGAAAATTATAAAAAAACAAACTTTTTTTTTTTTTTTTTTTTTTTTTTTCGTTTAATCTCAAACGAATAAAACGAAATATGCAAAAAAAAAGGTAGTAAAAGTGATTTTGGGGCACGTTGAGGGCATCTTTAAAAATGATAAACAATTGTTTTTCAATTAAAAAAATATTGTAATTAAATTTGGGGTACCTAAACTAACGAAAAAGTTGTTTTGATGGGTAATTTGAGGACATTTTGTTTTTAAACCTAAAATATGACATGTAATTATTGGACTAATTAAGCTAATTGGAAACTTCCAAATGCCTAATTAGTCATTAGGGGGGTGTCCAAGTGGTTCAGCTCAGTGTCCCCACATTTTAACCTTAAAATAAAGATTTTCCTTCTCCATCTCAGGGAGGTGCGAATGGAAAAATGGGAATTCAGTCTGACTGATTCAGTGCGAGTTCCTAACTGGATGGCAAACTTAGGGCCTGATTCAGAGCCGGTCGCTATTTGCGCTCGCTCGTCCAGAAAATAGGGGTGGCTATTCAAATGAACCGTTCGCTCTTTGCGGTCTGTTCACGCCTCTAGGTCTGAACGAGCAAACAAAACTTGCGGTCGTTTTTTGGGAAACTACGCCCCCTGGCCGCTCGCATCCGACGTCATGTCCGCTATTTATTAGATTAATCGAGTACATCGAACATGGTATGAACTGCTCGCTATTCTTGTGGTAGGTTTTTGCTACCACAATTTTGCGAGCAGTTCTGGCTAAAAAAAACCCAGTGACGTGGTCAATGACGCTGCTGTTTTAAATATGCATACCCATAAAACGCCCGTTTTGACCTTTAAGCACGCCTGCGTTCTGATTTCCACTCCCCGTTTTCAAGCACCTTCCCCTGTTACCACCCACATATGCCTCATCCTGTCACTCAAATTAGCAGGCATTCGCTATTTTGCGAGCACATGAATTTCGGCCGCACTGACTGGTTCGCGCATGCGTATAACGATCCGTACGCATGCGCAGTTTGGCAAACATCGCTCGGAGCGAACGAGCTGCCGCTTACGAGTGGCTCTGAATGAGGGCCCTAATTTGCTGTGCGTTCGAAGAGAAAATAGCAACTCGCACCTCGCAATTCGCACCTAATTGGATATGCCCCTAAATGTCTATATAATGTGCACTGTGCCAGTTGACACTGGGTTCTTTATAAACTCAGCACGAGTTGTGTATATATTCTCGGCGCAGTGGAAGGGCAGAATCAGGCGGGTGAATAGAATATAAAGCCTAAATTTAAACTAAACTCAACACATTAAGCACATATTAAAAAAAAATAATGTACTATAAGAAGCATTATTCCAAGCTTTAAGAGTAATAAAACAACATTTTAATCTAACTTTGACACTCATAATTCTGTGATCATGGGACAGTAGATCCTCTAAGGTGCGAGGTGGGGCCTCCATGGCTTGGACTTGGTTTTCCAGAACATCCCACGGATGCTCCACTGGAATGAGATCTGGGGAGTGTGGAGGCCAAGTCAACACCTTGACCTCTTTGTCATGTTCCTCAAACCATTCCTGAGCAGGACTGTTGACATTTAGGGGTGTGCAACAATGTTTAGGTAGGTGGCACGTAACATCCACATGAATGCCAGGACCCAATATTTCCCGGCAGAACATTGCCCAGAGCGTCACACTGCCTTCTTCCCATAATGCATCCTGGTGCCATCTCTTCCAAAGGTACACAAAGCATATGCCATCCACATGATGTAAAAAATAACGTAATTAATCAGACCAGACCACCTTCTTTCATTGCTACATGGTCCAGTTCTGACGCTCACATGCCCATTGTAGATGCTCTCAGCGGTGGGCTCTGACCTCTGCCTGGTGATGGATGTGGTTCTACCGAGAGCTGCCTGTCTCTGACCTCTGCCTGGTGATGGATGTGGTTCTATCGAGAGCTGCCTGTCTCTGACCTCTGCCTGGTGATGGATGTGGTTCACCAATAGCTGCCTGCCTCTGACCTCTGCCTGGTGCTGGACGTGGTTCTACCAAGAGCTACCTGCCTTTGACCTCTGCCTGGTGCTGGATGTGATTCTATCGAGAGCTGCCTGCCTCTGACCTCTGCCTGGTGATGGATGTGGTTCTATCGAGAGCTGCCTGTCTCTGACCTCTGCCTGGTGATGGATGTGGTTCACCAATAGCTGCCTGCCTCTGACCTCTGCCTGGTGCTGGACGTGGTTCTACCAAGAGCTACCTGCCTCTGACCTCTGCCTGGTGCTGGATGTGGTTCTATCGTGAGCTGCCTGCCTCTGACCTCTGCCTGGAAACTGGCCATTTTCATTCTATGTGTTTTTCTTACCACTGGACCAAAATTATATTTGTTGAGTCTCCAATATTTTTCTGGGCAAGCATTTTTTCTTTCAATAAGTCTCTACCACCACGGGTACAAGACCATGAGGCAAAAGAGTCCCGCAAGCTGAGCGTGTTTAGCCCTATGGGAAAGCCATGATTAGCCTATCAGTTCTGTAGGTTCATTACAAGGATCTGGTGTTTGGCATCACACGGACTTTCCAGGCCATCTACAAGGTCATTCATAAAGAGATGGAAAACAACCTGGTCCAGTTCTCATGCCTGTGGTAACTAATCATTTTAGCCAATTTAGGGTATGTAACAGGCTTAACTGCCCCTTGTATTCTATCCTTCAACCAGATCTCTACTCATTAGGCAATGAGGGTACCTGTAGAATAGCTCACAGAGTAGCATTTACACTTCATAAAGTTAAATAACTAAGTAATTTGTTCTAAAGAAATGCTTTATAATGCTCCGATTCCGTTTCTTTCTACCAAAGGATGTCAGCTAATTACAGCTCAGTCATTCTCCTTTAATGTTTACTTTGCACCATGGTGAAGAAGAAGCTGGAGCATTAATGAGACAAAGTCACCAGCGTAGTGGAATGTTGATTGGCTGCCTCCCAGTGTCAGAAGACAATAGGGGGAAATGTCCCCTCAGACAAGACGCTCGAGTACAGAATTCTACATCTCTTCAACTTCAGAGACCTTGTATTTTAGTTCTCCTCACACTTCCATTCATTAAGGCGCAATGTACGGTTTGATTTTCCTGATGATTTCATTGAAGCGCTCGTAAGTGAACAAGGTGTAATTATCATTGATTATGAAGCACTAAAACCTGTAGAAATGAAGGTGAAAAACAAATGTTGATTGCTAAATACAAACGACGTGATTTCATGCATAGCTGAGATTATTCATGAATATACGTAATTGCTACGAATCTACCATATAAATAGTTTAGGTTTTTGCTTTAATCTAGAAACATTTGTCTTCCGTGAAAAAACTGTTTTGTTGTTTGTTTTTTTGTCTTATCTTCAGAGGGGAGTTTGTAAACGGGCCTCATTCACACTAACACATTCCATATAGACCTCTGGACATGGGAAGACAGGGGGTCATTCAGACCCGCTCGCGAGCGCAGGACGCTCGCAAGCGGGTCGATGTTCACCCACTGCACATGGGCACGACGGAGGGAGCTCCGTCGTGCGCATGCGGCGAGACCCGGCGAGCGACGGGCTCTCCATCGCTCCGGGTCTCGCACCAAAGGGGGCGTGCTGTCGATGTTGATTGACAGCATGCCCTCTTTGGTGGGCGTGCCTGCCAGACGGAGGCGTTCCCATGGGAACGCCTACCGTCTCAAACCGGCCCCACTGACATCACTAGTGATGTCAGTGGGAGTGATTTTGGCTCTGATAGAGCCAAAATCACTCCTGGGCTTGCGGCAGCGAGACCCTACCGCAGGGTCTCCGTCGCAAGCCCAATGGTCGCGATGGTCAAGACCATCGCGACCATCATCATGGACGCTCGCATAAGCTGTGGGTGGTCACCCACAGCTATGCGAGCGGCCAGGAGGCCGCTCCATTTTCATGGAGGAGGGCCCTGATTCAGAGCAAGCATGACCCCGTTAGCACTATCGCCATTTGTCACTGCATCTCTCTCGCCATCTTTAAATGGTGAGAGTGATGTGGTTTCCGTTGCTGGCGATGGGGACCCGGCAGCAGCCCTTCCAGGAACTTGCAGGCCCCCGCAGGGATAATCAGTCCTGGACGCTCGCAGACTGACCATTGCGCATGACAGAGTAGCCGTCACTGGCAGCATCCTCACCAGAGGGGTAAGTAATGATGAATACCCGTGGCATATTTATATTTGTTTGTATCACTGCGATCCTAAACTAAATATGCCGCTGGTATTAAGGTTCATTAATAAATGGGGCTCTGACGTCCTTACATACAAACACTATGGGCCTGATTCAGACCTGCTCGCTAATCCGTGATCGCTCGCTGCCAAAAGGGGCGGGGTATGCAAATCCTGCGATCGTACTGTCTGGCGTAAGGACGCCCTCTATGTCTTAGAGGGTGACGGCAGTGAGTGTACGCTGGTGTATAAAGTCGCCCACCTTTCTCTCTTAACACACGTCATCTCCAGGAAGTGTCTGATTAATCGGAAACATCGAGAGCCATCGGAGCTGCTCGCAGCCCTTGAGGTAGCCCCTCCCCCACCGCAAGCACTGCGATCAGTTCAGGTTAAGAAATAACCAAGTGACATGTACAATGGCGCAACTTTGCCAATTATGCAAACCCATTAAACTCCGTTTTGACGCTCAGACGCGCCTGCGTTCACACATCCACTCCCCCGTTCACAGGCACTTTCCCCTGTTACCACCCACAAACGGCGCAATCTGTCACTCAAAGTAGCGTCCAGTCTGTGTACTACGAGCGCACGATTCACGGCACTGGTTTGCGCATGCGTACTTTGAAGCATGTGCAGATGTGCGATAATCGCCCCTAGCGAGCGAGCGCAGCTTAGCGACCGGGTCTGAGTCAGGCCCTATGTTAGTAGAACACAAAAGTCCATCAACGTATCTCACTGCACTGAAATCTATGAGTCCTCCTCTGCGCTTAGGGGGTCATTCAGACCCGCTCGCGAGTGGCAGGACGCTCGCAAGCGGGTCGATGTTCCCCACTGCGCATGCGCACGACGGAGGGAGCTCCGTCGTGCGCAAGCGCGAGACCCAGCGAGCGACGGGCTCACCATCGCTCTGGGTCTCGCACCATTATTTTCCATTATTACTGATGTGTTTTTTTTGTGGAAATAAAGAGACCATTTTAAAATAATAAAGCACAATATATCCCCATAGTTAGCAATTATAATGACCCTACTCCGGGCTTAATTTAGAGATAGCAAAACGAGCCGATTGCGTGCACGCAGAAGTGCGCTTACAGTTATATTTCTGAGGCTACAAAATGGCATCTCTTAAAGATATCTGCGAGTCACAATGGGGGTCTGGCTGACTGGCATCTCTACCCCTCCCCCGCGCTGTGCTGACCTTACACATGAATGCAACCAATACCCCTATCTGCTCACCTTGACACACGGCAGGAGCAGCACACAGTGCGACAAATATTGTACATTATGCGTCAAACCTTCTCATTCCCATGTGGCCGTGTAATTGACGGTATTCACTCTGCGGGGCCTATTTATAAAGTGCTCCATTATTTATCCCCAATAAGTATCATTTCCTACCACAGTATATGATCACTTTACTTCCCGGCTGAGTAACAGCACGATTGGTAATTACTGAAGGAATCCTCACTGAAAAAAATGTCCAAAATGTATCCAATAGCAAAATAGCCTCCGTCTATAATAATGCTGCATTTACGCTTGTCTGCTTAGAAAGCTAAAGTATGAAGACTGTAACGGGGGAAAGAGCTGATGACTAAAAAAATTGAAAAACCTTATTTTTTCAGAGGCATATATGGGATCAGTAGTAGGCAGGGAGTGCTGGTCCTTGTAGTGCCATTTTGGAGAGCTTTGGGTTTCCATCTGGTGAATTATCTCCGACTTTAAAAACACATGAATGTATGACCCAATATAGGGGCTCTTGTTGTCTACAGTTTGGACCACCCATAGCGGAATTGGCTTTTTGTGGCAATAGAGTTATCCTATATTTGCATGTGTGGGTAACTCATACTTGCCGACATTTGCCTTTTCCTCCCCGGGAGAAGCCCGAAGAGGAGAAGCAGGTGGGAGGTGTTGAGGGCTGGGCCGGACAGGTCGCCTCATTAAGCCCCGCCCTCTCATAACAATTTGCATGAACAGCGCATATTTAAATAAGGGGACAGGGCCAAATGATGCGATTCTCATAGAATCTTGTCATTAGGTCACACCCCCTACTCACACCTCCTACTCGCGGACCCACCGGTCCGCAAGAAAATTGTTCTAGTGAAGTGGGCAGAATGCAAGATAAGTGCCTACCCTTCCGGGGGTGCAGGGTTTACCCCAAAAAATCAGGAGCCTCCTGCAACTTCCGGGGGTAGGCATGTGTGGCATAACTGAGTATTCTGCATTATAATTACATAGTAAGCAGATAGCATTTTCTGTATCCTGGGAAGAAGCAGATATTGGTGATTTCTGCTGCGTTACCCCTTGTTATATAGCCCCGATGATCAAACGATCAACCATTCTGTGTACTTTGCAAGTTTGCATGATCCCCAATGTATCCAGCACATTTGCAAAGCGGTTTGTATCCACAGAGTAGTATTGTATTAAATCTAAGACCCCTGCCTATGTACTAAGCCTTGGAGATAGATAAAGTACCAACCAATCAGCTCCTAACTGTCACTTTACATGCTGTGTTTAAAAAAATGGCAATTAGGAGCAATTGGTTGGTACATTGGAGGAAATTTAATTGGTCACGAGAATTTTTTGAGCGGTAAAAAGGGGACTACACCGCAAAAATTTTTCCGGGCAATTCGATTACTTTACCGCGCAACTAAAATCCAGTTCCACATAGGATCCTGGATAAGTTCCCGGATCAATGTATTTTCGCAATCATGGCAGCGTAAAATGTACCTTAATTGGGATATGTTTCAACTGCAACCGGTCAGGTGAACAAATTAACTGATAGTGCCGGCTATTGGGGACAATTGAATAACCCCTGGGGGATCAATTAGCTGCCGTAATTTACCGCAGCTAATTGAATTCCCCCCTTTATCTCTCTCCGATGTAACTCTTGCCACAAGTCTTTGTACATCTCTCCCATAATCATAAGTCAGAAAACTCTTTGAGTTCTTCTAAAGAACAGAAATGATATATATATATATATATATATATATATATATATATATATATAAAATGTTCTCTCATGTAACTTGTCTTCTGACTGTAATTTCCTTTAAATGAAAATGCGTTCTGAAAATACCCTGGAAACATGTTTGTAGAAAAGAAATTGCTGCCTGCAGGGTTTCTGCTCCTTGTATTGATCCTATCACACACCTGTACGGCTAATGTCTGTCTTGTGAGCCTTCTAGATACCAGTGTTGCATGAGATGAGAAGACTGTGGGGAGACATCGTCACAGAGATTGCCTTCAGCTGTGTATAATTGCCCATAGACAAAATACATACAACATAATGTTTCTGGGATAATTGCAGCATATCATCATGGGGACTAATATATATTATTTTCTACTTTCCTTAGTCGGCTTCCCTTGTACTCTTTAATTAGTTTTTATAGTGCATCCGAGTGACAGATTTTTACCTGGAATGTAAGAAACAATTATACGCTTTACGTCAGGGGACCGGCGGAGTTACTAGAATGGCGCATGGGCTCACTCTACGCCATAAGTGATAAAACACACCTGTACTAATTTAGAATTTAATTTAAGTTTTATGTAAATAGACGCTGTATTGGTTGTCAGACATCAAGTTCTGTCTCTCAGGAGAGAATGGAAGAGTTTAGTAATATCTGTCACAATTATTTAGGTGACAGCCGTGGGCTGTGACTGGTCGATCCTGTGACACGCCCAGCGCAGGCATGCTATTGCCTTTCCTGGCGAAATGCGTTAGTGACTGATGTGGACAGAGGGGTGTCCGCCCCATTAAACATTTATAGTTAGAGGATAGAATGGACAGTGGAGAAATGGTAACATCATTCAAATATATAAATTATAGTATTAATAGAGTACCAGAAGGCATTATATTTAATGGAGTAACAAGGGCTTATCTCCCCAGCCCCGCCCCACCAGGCTGACCCTGTACTAGGCTCCTCCTCTCCTGGCCACTCCCATCCCAGTTGCCGCGGTATGACTGAGCCGGTAGACATGTCCCTGCTCTCTCAGCGCTCAATGGAGAAGGGACAGGTCACTGACGATTATTACATAGAAAGGCGTTGAATATCCCGTAACCCTCCGCATCATTAGGGGTGGCTCTGTGTCTCCAGTCACTTGGAAGCTGGTTGGGGCACAGTATATTTAGGGTAATGACAGAGGGGAGTGTGCTTTTTATCTGCCCCCCTCCCAGTGGATCTGAGGGGAGGGAGAGGAATCCTATTTCTGCAGTAGGTTTAGCACAGTCGCAGAGATAGCAGAAGGAACATTCACACACACGAGTACAGGGGTCTACATTTCATAGGGTGAAAAGCCGGTGACAGGGCTCATCCCTATACATCAGGGGGTCACTGTGACATTTCCATACAGTACATAGTGCCAGGATATTCCATGCGCTGCTATTGCTAGAGTAGCCCCCGCTGGTGATGAGAGTCACTGGGTTATGCCGGAGATAAGATTCTTTATTCACAGCTTCACATAAGTATATGTACCACCACAATACTTTGGGGGAGATGTACTAAGCCTGAGATAAAGTAGAGAAAGTACCGACCAATCAGCCCCTAGTACTATTCAATCAGCCCTTAACTGTCATTTTTCAAACACAGTCTGTAACATGACAGTTAGGAGCTGATTGGTTGGTACTTTATCTGTCTCTACTTTGTCTCTCTACAAGGCTTAGTACATATACCCCTTGGTCTATTATCATCATCTCATAATTATTATTGGAATATGTCTTTCTCCCTGTTGCTGTATAATGGGGGTACACCTCTGGTATCCCCTGCTTCTGCATTGGGGAACATCTGATGAATCTGTGCAACAATATAGCATTCCATCTCCTACACAACTCCAGCTGTTCATTCTGTCATTTCACTATCTTAGCTCCAATAGTAAGCCGTGTCAGCGGCCTCTTAAGTGTTCCCTGCTGTCAGTCTTACACAAATATGTCAGCGAGATGTCGACGCTCGGGATCCCGGTGGTCAAAATCCTGATGCTGACTTCCCAACAGGGTTAGGATACCGACACCTGTCGGTAGGTATCCTAACCCTCCTCCTCTCCCTACCCCTAACTCTCCCCACTGCCTAAACCTAACCCCCTCCCTGCCCCTAAACCTAACCATCCCCCCTTAGTGCCTAACCCAAACCCTCCCCCTAGTGCCTAACGCTAACCCTCCCCCTAACCCTGGTACTTACCATCGGGATTCCAGCACCGGTATTCAAAGCGCCATCATCCCAGGGTTGCCTACCCTCCCGATTCGGGCGGGAGCCTCCCGATAAACGGGTGCAGCTCCCGCCCCCCCGGAAAGGCAGGCAAGCCTCCCGCCTGCCGCCGATCCCCCGACCCCCCCTCCGAATTACCTGATAAACCCCCGCAGCGGTGGGGGCCGCTGACGCGATTCGCATCATTTTGGCCCCGCCCCCTGCTTTGCAATGCCTTTTTTTCCTGCATTGTGTAGCGGGGGCGGGGCTAAAATGACGCGATCGCGTGGCCTCGCCCCTGTCATGCCCGCAAACCGACCTCACCTCATTTTGACCCGCCCCCTTTTGCCGGCCACGCCCCCTGTTCTGCCGATCTGGCTGCTCCCTCCCGGAAGGAGCAGCCACATTGTCGGCAAGTATGCATGATCCCCTTTGCCAGAATATTAACCGTATCCCGAAATATCTGTTACATTGTGGCAGTGTTAGACTCTTCCAGGTGGGTTCGGATTTCGAGAATGACGGCTTCCAGGATGAGGTACGTGGGGGCACGGTGGAGGCCTCTCCATGAGATTTTGGAAACACACTGATACAGTTTACAGATGAAATTGGCCGTAGGGAACGTTTGCAGGAAAGCGGCGGTGTAAACAATGTTTATGAATTAAATAATTTTAAGCTTATTATTTTCTTTTTGGGTCACCCAGGAGTTTATACGTACATCTCTGCAGCCATTGTTCTTAGATTATTAGATAAAGAAGAGATGTTATTAGTGTAATAAAGAAAAGCAATGAAATCTTTGCGGGTTCCTTTTGGCGATATTCACCGGCATAGAACTAAAAAACACAAAATTTCCAGCCACAGTAAGTTGAAGGGAATTTACGTTAAAAAACTTAAATCACTGGAATTTATTTGCCCAGAGAATAAGTACTTTATTCATGGAGGCTGAGAGGCTGAGAATTGTCTGGTGGAACGTCGTAGTGTAGTGCGCAATTTATCAGGCAGCCTTTAGCTGTTGAAGCAGAATAAAAGTTATTTAATTTACATACATATTTTGCACTTTTTGTAGCTCATAAAGGTGCCTTGAGATCTGAGCTTTCAAATAAAAGGTGTATAATTTAGGTTTTTGAGCAAATGAATATATAATGCGGTCTGAGAAGTAGCTGGGAGCAGGTCTGACCATTTCGTAGCTGCGCGCAAACATTTTGTGGCTCAAGAAGTTATTTCAGGTAGAAGCTCCCATATTTTATTCCAGCAAACTCTGGTCTCATGGATACAAACTGTTCCTTCACCCTTGTGCGGTAATGTGTAACTCTCTCTATTCTTTACTGAAGGCTGGCAGCCCTCTCGCCAGGTGCACACCGCAAACCACGGGGGTATAATATGTACCCTAATAATTTGGCTTTAATTTGCATATCCTAAAAAAAGAGAAAGAGTGCAGGGGCCTGGAAGGTCATTCCCCGGGGGGTTACTGACAGCACCAGGCTCAGACCGCCCATTGGGGTTACAGGTGCAATGTTGCAGACATGGGGCCTGATTCAGAGCCAGACGCAATTAGCGCTCGCTCGTCCAGAAAATAGGGGTGGCTATTCAAATGAATCGCTTGCTCTTTGCGGTCTGTTCACGCCTCTAGGTCTGAACGAGCGAACAAAAATACGGCCCCTGGCCGCTCGCATCCTTCGTCATGTCCGCTATTTATTAGATTAATTGAGTACATCGACCAGCGTATGAACTGCTCGCTATTCTTGTGGTTGGTTTTTGCTACCACAATCTTGCGAGCAGTTCTGGCTATAAAATAACCCAGTGACGTGGTCAATGACGCTGCTGTTTTAATTATGCACACCCATCAAACGCCCGTTTTGACCTTTAAGCACGCCTGCGTTCGGATCTCCACTCCCCGTTTTCAAGCACCTTCCCCTGTTACCACCCACATACGCCTCTTTCTGTCACTCAAATTTTCAGGCATTCGCTATTTTGCGAGCACATGAATTTCGACCGCACTGACTGGTTCGCGCATGCGTATAACGATCCGTATGCATGCGCAGTTGGGCAAACATCGCCCGGAGTGAACGAGCGGCCGCTTACGAGCAGCTCTGAATCAGGCCCATGGTGCAGTCAGTGGTTTGGGTCTCTCAGATGCTGAACGTGACCCTGATCAAGGAGAATAGATATTATTATAGTTTCTTTATATAGTGCCAACAGTTGTGCATCGCGGTACAGAGAGAACATTTGTCATTAATATCACTCCCTGAAACCGTAACACCCAGATGAAACGCACGCAAACACGGGGAGAGCATGCAAGCTTCACACACACCTAGGGCCCTCATAACCTCAGCACTGTGAATCAGCAATGCTAACCACTGTGCTAACCAAGTTACTGGAGGGTAATACATCCCCTAGTACATTTTGTCCAACAGTTTCTTATATGTCTCTCCCGGGGTTTGAACCGTCATCTCTCTCTCATAGATAGTTATCTTAGAAATCAGTCTCTCTGTGCTCTAACTACTCTTCTGTGGATCTAATTAGTCGCTGGGGTTGATTCAGGTTGGATCAGAATAGCAAAGCTGCATACAGGCAGCACACAGGCAGCACGCAGGCAGTACACAGGCAGCACGCAAGCAGTACACAGGCAGCACACAGGCATTACACAGGCAGCACACAGCCAGCACGCAGGCAGTACACAGGCAGCATGCAAGCAGTACACAGGCAGCACGCAGGCAGTACACAGGCAGCACACAGGCAGGACGCAGGCAGCACACAGGCAGCACACAGCCAGCACGCAGGCAGGCACGCAGGCAGTACACAGGCAGCACGCAAGCAGTACACAGGCAGCACGCAGGCAGTACACAGGCAGCACACAGGCAGGACGCAGGCAGCACACAGGCAGCACACAGGCAGCATACAGGCAGTACACAGGTAGCACACAGGCAGCAGGCAGCACACAGGCAGTACACAGCCAGCACACAGGCAGGACGCAGGCAGCACACAGGCAACTTTGCAATTCCGTCATTGTAAATATGCAAATGCTCCATTTGAGATCCCTGCACTCGACCAAGGTTGTAGGCTGGGATTGCGCCATCGCAATTGTCGGTGTTTGATGGTCGTGATGGCGGAAACCGTCCCGTTTCCGGGAACGCCGGCCGATCCAGCCCCTGACCCGCCCCATAAATGCCACAGAAAGGGCTAGCGTGCGATTATCCAGGACCCAGGTCTTGTGCACGTGTAGATTCCCGGTAATCGTAATCTGCATTCAGCATTGCACTTGCGTGCACTGCTAAATTAGCCCCAGTGACAACGGCCCTTGTGTGATCCAATGATGAAAACCAAGAGGCCATTAGACTGGGTGCCCCAAAAAAGCCAACACCGAGCACTGATCACAGAGGGGAGCCAATTCCTTGCGTTGATCCTTACTAAATATTTGTGCTTTATTGGTTTATTCTTACATTCTGTATTGGGTTTATATGATTGCCAGTAACAGTATTCTGGCTTTGTATAAAACACCAGTAATGTGCAAATCTTTTTATTATAAATAGGGGAGAACATGATAAAAAAAACACAAGAAGGCCCCTTTTATATCCCAGTGACTGCCCTGTGCCTCCAGTTTCAATGTTTCATGTAAAATAATATTTCCCTGGAACATTGCACAGGGCACGTTCTGCAATCACCAATGGCTGCACATTAGCAGAGGAGGAATTTTACAGCCCACCTGTCAGGGTCGTCACCGTTACACATCTTTATGAACGGCGCAGCTGCGACGCCACATTAACAAATTCACATTGTAACCATTATTATATACATTACAGGCCTATGAAGAAGATTCCTATTCACCTGCACAGCAGATGGCGGATGATATTTGTCCTTTGTAATAATGTGTAGTGACAATGAGGTCTCCATAATCAGGAACGGCCCTAAACTGAGATTACATGTCACAGATGAGTTATTTCTTCCATTATTACCTAAATATCACACAGGTAATTCTATCCAAAAATATTAAGCCAAAGCGTCATTAATACTGTTGGCAGACACACCCACTAATGGGTCTCCGGGGTATAGAGACCGCCCGTACATCTGCTAATTTCCATGTTTCATTGGTATCCTGAGCATCTCTGTGATAAAACATTTGCACTGTGATCCATTACAGGGGAACGCTGCCTTCTAATTACTCCCATTGTCTGGTACACGTCCTCCTGCAACTTTTACTAACTGTACCAAAAAACACAACAGGGAAAAAACTCTTGGCGCTCAGGAATGGTCTATACAGGTGCGGTAATGGAGAACTAACAATAATGTAGTAATAGTGGGATTGGAAGGGAAGCGGTTAATATCCCGACGATCGGGAATCTAGCGAAATCTGGCACTGGAATCCAGATCGCTAAGAAAAGACTGATGACGGAATCCCAGCAGCACGGTGGATGCCGACGCCAGAATTCTGGCAGACGGCAGCCAAGATCCCAATCAGAAGGACACTGTGGAGAGGTAAGTAGTAGCTGCAGGGTGGGGGGCGGGTTAGGTTTAAGGTGCCCACACACATACTGATGTCCTCACGATATGATTTTATGGCCAATTTCCTCATGAACTTTCACGGTAGCTCCCTTGCCGTGGTGATCATGATTTTGGAAAAAAGACACCCAATCTGTCTTACGATCTCACGATCTATCGGATCGTACGCATCGTGAGATTGGCCATAACAAATCGTGAGTTTAAAAAAAAAATAAAACAGGCTCTTGACTATTGGTGGGAAATTTAAATAGCCATAACAATGGGAGGGGCTATCTAGGGAGTATAAACAGTAGGAACCCTTTAAACTCTGTGTACATTCTGCTCTGCTACTAGATGAGGCTAGGTGTATTCCTGCTGAATCCTGTACATTGCTACTGTGCTCTTTGTATTTGGCTTGCCTTATACAAAGTTTATTCTACCTGCAAGTGTGTGCTACCTACCTGCATTCTATCCTGTTCCTGAATTCTGTACTGATGCGTCCCTATCAGTATAGAGTGTTGGTCGCTGAAGCTGGGGTCCGGGAGATTAGGAAGAGGGCCCAGCGAAGAAGGACGAGAGCATGCTGGACCAAGGAGTGGCTGCTACAAAGGGATACCCGCTCTCACATGTCCCTGCTGATAGAGATCAAGGAGAACAACCCGGACGACTATCGGAACTACCTGCGCATGGATGACGCTAGCTTCCAAGAATTGCTGCATCTGGTGACCCCCCACATCCAGAGTCAGGACACAAGGTGGCGGAGGGCAATCCCTGCTGAAGACAGACTGGTGGCTACCCTAAGGTACCTGGCTACAGGAAGGTCACTGGAAGACCTAAAGTTTGGGACACTCATCTCACCTCAGTCCTTGGGCGTCATCATTCCGGAGACCTGCAAAGCCATCGTAAAAGTGCTACAGTACCAGAAAGAAAAACATTTTTTTTATTTTTTACTCAACATAAAGCAAAAAATAGCCTTCATTTAGTACAATGTGCACTGACCTGCAGGCAACTGAAAGTGTGCACTAAACTGTGTGCAATATACTTTTTTTATAACAATTTTACAAAAGAACATTATCACCAAATTTTATGAATCCCAATAGGTAGCCGGCTGTATGTGATAGGGTGGGTCAGACGCCAGTTTGAACAGGCCAATACACACATGGCACAAGTACACATTGTGGCCCCGGCTTCCAGCAATGTGTACTTGTGCCATGTGCGTAGTGACACTGTCCAAATGGCGTCATCACCACCCTATGGGCTCTATTTATTAACATTATTTTTACTAAAATAAAGTGAAAAAGGGTGTTTTGTGTTTTCACACCCTTTTCACATTATTTTAGTTTCACCTGTAGTTATTACAGGGCAATTGGAGTAGAATTAGTAAAATTCTACTCCAACCCCTAGTATCACTTATTTTTAGTAAAGCAGATCGCATTTCCCATAATTGTTACTAAAAATAAATTGTAAAAAAATACCGGGGGAAGCCCTGTGATAATAACGCCACCTGGAGGTGGCGTTATCCAGGGTCTCCCCCGGTTACCGGGCTCCCACTCTGCTCTAACGGGGAGAGCAGAGGCGGGAGCCGGTACCAGTAATCAGCTATGTGGTCTAAGTAGACCGCAAGCTGATTACTGTAAAAAAAAGAAAAAAAAATTAAACATTTTTTTTTTTCCTTACCTGAATCCAGGGACCGGTGATCGGGCCTCCGGTGATGGCTCCTCTCCGGTCAGCTGGTCTCCCACAGTGCACTGGGGCCCGGTCATCAGGTGATCGGGTCTCAGTGCAGTATGGGAGATCACCTGATCGGGAAGCCCGGAGAAGATCACCGGAGGCCAGGAGGATGCAGGTAAGTGTAATGAAGGGAGGGGGGGTCACGGGGGGCGGGGAGGGGGGGTTGCGGGGGTCCGCGATCGCGGGGGCGGGGCTTAGCGCCGGGGCGGGGCTTAGCATCGGTGGGGGGGTAGTAGCGGTGGTCGGTCGGCGCATGCGCGGGCTCTTAGTCGCGGTATTTTTTCCGAAAATACCGCGACTAGAGTGCGGATGGGATCCGCAGGGACAGAGCTTTATCGCAAGCTCTGTCCCTGCAAGGGATTTATAGTAAATCCCTGTGATATTGCCTGAATTCGCAATGCGAATTCACTCAGTAATATCACACTACAATCCGCATTCAATATGCGGATTGTAGTAAATAGAGCCCTATCCCATGCAATAAGCACCTATTTAGAATTCATAAAATTTGGTGATATTAAAAGCAAGAAAAAACTTGCATCTCTGTATAATGGGGCGACTCATCTGCTGCATCCAGCAGAGCATTATACAAGGTGGTGCTGGTGCTTGGGGTGCATGGTGGGGGAGTAATATCTATCTGGGCAGTGGGGGGACGGACATACCTATTTGGGGCAGGGGAAAATAGCATTGGATCTGCAATGTATGTAGAATTTGTTAGATTTTTGCTCATACAGCGACTCAACAGGTCGTGGGTTAACCTTAAAAAATTTCTTTGGATATCTGCATCCAGATTCCTCAATGTGCTGTTAACATGAGGTGTGAAATCATCTATTGCATCTGGGGGTTTCTGCAGCAGCCATTCTGCGTTTTGTAAAAATTTGTCCTCATGTTCTCTAAGATTCTCCTTTCTCCCTTGTTTTTTTTTGTTTTTTTGGGGTTGTTGAGAAGATGAGGGTCCAGGTGGAAGTGGAGTTTTCACTTGTGTGCTATTCTCCAGATCACTGTCACCACCCAGCAGACTGAGGTCCGGTGTGGGTGGGAGTCTATATAGGGAAAACAGCTATAAAAAATATTATAGTCATGTTTTAACATCTTTTTTACTATTTTTACAGTTTCCTAACACCGTGGAGGAGTGGCCCAGCATCGCGGAAGATTTTGAACAACGTTGGAATTTCCCTAACTGCGGAGGAGCCATCGATGGGAAACACATCCGCATCAACCCACCTGCCAACACCGGATTATACTACTACAACTACTACGTATACATCTGTAACATCAGCCACAGCTCAGCCAGCATAGAGACACCCACTACTGCTATCTCACATCTGTAATACCTCACAGTCCTGTGTATACATCTGTAACATCAGCCACAGCACAGCCAGCATAGAGACACCCACTACTGCTATCTCACATCTGTAATACCTCACAGTCCTGTGTATACATCTATAACATCAGCCACCGCACAGCCAGCATAGAGACACCCACTATTGCTATCTCACATCTGTAATACCTCACAGTCCTGTGTATACATCTATAACATCAGCCACAGCTCAGCCAGCATAGAGACGCCCACTACTGACTTCTCACATCCGTAATACCTCACAGTCCTGTGTATACATCTGTAACATCAGCCACAGCACAGCCAGCATAGAGACACCCACTACTGCTATCTCACATCTGTAATACCTCACAGTCCTGTGTATACATCTGTAACATCAGCCACAGCACAGCCAGCATAGAGACACCCACTACTGCTATCTCACATCTGTAATACCTCACAGTCCTGTGTATACATCTGTAACATCAGCCACAGCACAGCCAGCATAGAGACACCCACTACTGCTATCTCACATCTGTAATACCTCACAGTCCTGTGTATACATCTGTAACATCAGCCACAGCACAGCCAGCATAGAGACGCCCACTACTGCTATCTCACATCTGTAATACCTCAAAGTCCTGTGTATACATCTGTAACATCAGTCACAGCACAGCCAGCATAGACACCCACTACTGCTATCTCACATCTGTAATACCTCACAGTCCTGTGTATACATCTGTAACATCAGCCACAGCACAGCCAGCATAGAGACGCCCACTACTGCTATCTCACATCTGTAATACCTCACAGTCCTGTGTATACATCTGTAACATCAGCCACAGCTCTGCCAGCATAGAGACGCCCACTACTGACTTCTCACATCTGTAATACCTCACAGTCCTGTATATACATCTGTAACATCAGCCACAGCACAGCCAGCATAGAGACACCCACTACTGCTATCTCACATCTGTAATACCTCACAGTCCTGTGTATACATCTGTAACATCAGCCACAGCACAGCCAGCATAGAGACGCCCACTACTGCTATCTCACATCTGTAATACCTCACAGTCCTGTGTATACATCTGTAACATCAGCCACCGCACAGCCAGCATAGAGACACCCACTATTGCTATCTCACATCTGTAATACCTCACAGTCCTGTGTATACATCTGTAACATCAGCCACAGCACAGCCAGCATAGAGACACCCACTACTGCTATCTCACATCTGTAATACCTCACAGTCCTGTGTATACATCTGTAACATCAGCCACAGCACAGCCAGCATAGAGACGCCCACTACTGCTATCTCACATCTGTAATACCTCACAGTCCTGTGTATACATCTGTAACATCAGCCACCGCACAGCCAGCATAGAGACACCCACTATTGCTATCTCACATCTGTAATACCTCACAGTCCTGTGTATACATCTGTAACATCAGCCACAGCTCAGCCAGCATAGAGACACCCACTACTGCTATCTCACATCTGTAATACCTCACAGTCCTGTGTATACATCTGTAACATCAGCCACAGCACAGCCAGCATAGAGACGCCCACTACTGCTATCTCACATCTGTAATACCTCACAGTCCTGTGTATACATCTGTAACATCAGCCACCGCACAGCCAGCATAGAGACACCCACTATTGCTATCTCACATCTGTAATACCTCACAGTCCTGTGTATACATCTGTAACATCAGCCACAGCACAGCCAGCATAGAGACACCCACTACTGCTATCTCACATCTGTAATACCTCACAGTCCTGTGTATACATCTGTAACATCAGCCACAGCACAGCCAGCATAGAGACACCCACTACTGCTATCTCACATCTGTAATACCTCACAGTCCTGTGTATACATCTGTAACATCAGCCACAGCACAGCCAGCATAGAGACACCCACTACTGCTATCTCACATCTGTAATACCTCACAGTCCTGTGTATACATCTGTAACATCAGCCACAGCACAGCCAGCATAGAGACGCCCACTACTGCTATCTCACATCTGTAATACCTCAAAGTCCTGTGTATACATCTGTAACATCAGTCACAGCACAGCCAGCATAGACACCCACTACTGCTATCTCACATCTGTAATACCTCACAGTCCTGTGTATACATCTGTAACATCAGCCACAGCACAGCCAGCATAGAGACGCCCACTACTGCTATCTCACATCTGTAATACCTCACAGTCCTGTGTATACATCTGTAACATCAGCCACAGCTCAGCCAGCATAGAGACGCCCACTACTGACTTCTCACATCTGTAATACCTCACAGTCCTGTATATACATCTGTAACATCAGCCACAGCACAGCCAGCATAGAGACACCCACTACTGCTATCTCACATCTGTAATACCTCACAGTCCTGTGTATACATCTGTAACATCAGCCACAGCACAGCCAGCATAGAGACGCCCACTACTGCTATCTCACATCTGTAATACCTCACAGTCCTGTGTATACATCTGTAACATCAGCCACCGCACAGCCAGCATAGAGACACCCACTATTGCTATCTCACATCTGTAATACCTCACAGTCCTGTGTATACATCTGTAACATCAGCCACAGCACAGCCAGCATAGAGACACCCACTACTGCTATCTCACATCTGTAATACCTCACAGTCCTGTGTATACATCTGTAACATCAGCCACAGCACAGCCAGCATAGAGACACCCACTACTGCTATCTCACATCTGTAATACCTCACAGTCCTGTGTATACATCTGTAACATCAGCCACAGCACAGCCAGCATAGAGACACCCACTACTGCTATCTCACATCTGTAATACCTCACAGTCCTGTGTATACATCTGTAACATCAGCCACAGCACAGCCAGCATAGAGACGCCCACTACTGCTATCTCACATCTGTAATACCTCAAAGTCCTGTGTATACATCTGTAACATCAGTCACAGCACAGCCAGCATAGACACCCACTACTGCTATCTCACATCTGTAATACCTCACAGTCCTGTGTATACATCTGTAACATCAGCCACAGCACAGCCAGCATAGAGACGCCCACTACTGCTATCTCACATCTGTAATACCTCACAGTCCTGTGTATACATCTGTAACATCAGCCACAGCTCAGCCAGCATAGAGACGCCCACTACTGACTTCTCACATCTGTAATACCTCACAGTCCTGTATATACATCTGTAACATCAGCCACAGCACAGCCAGCATAGAGACACCCACTACTGCTATCTCACATCTGTAATACCTCACAGTCCTGTGTATACATCTGTAACATCAGCCACAGTTCAGCCAGCATAGAGACACCCACTACTGCTATCTCACATCCGTAATACCTCACAGTCCTGTGTATACATCTGTAACATCAGCCACAGCACAGCCAGCATAGAGACACCCACTACTGCTATCTCACATCTGTAATACCTCACAGTCCTGTGTATACATCTGTAACATCAGCCACAGTTCAGCCAGCATAGAGACACCCACTACTGCTATCTCACATCTGTAATACCTCACAATCCTGTGTATACATCTGTAACATCAGCCACAGCTCAGCCAGCATAGAGACGCCCACTGCTGCTTTATCACATTTGTAATACCTCACAGTCCTGTGTATACATCTGTAACATCAGCCACAGCTCAGCCAGCATAGAAACGCCCAGTACTGCTATCTCACATCTGTAATACCTCACAGTCCTGTGTATACATATGTAACATCAGCCACAGCTCAGCCAGCATAGAGATACCCACTACTGCTATCTCACATCTGTAATACCTCACAGTCCTGTGTATACATATGTAACATCAGCCACAGCTCAGCCAGCATAGAGACACCCACTACTGCTATCTCACATCTGTAATACCTCACAGTCCTGTGTATATATCTGTAACATCAGCCACAGCTCAGCCAGTATAGAGACACCCACTACTACTATCTCACACCTGTAATACCTCACAGTCCTGTGTATACATCTGTAACATCAGCCACAGTTCAGCCAGCATAGAGACATCCACTACTACTATCTCACATCTGTAATACCTCACAGTCCTGCGTATACATCTGTAACATCAGCCACAGCTCAGCCAGCATAGAGACACCCACTACTGCTATCTCACATCTGTAATACCTCACAGTCCTGTGTATACATCTGTAACATCAGCCACAGCACAGCCAGCATAGAGACACCCACTACTGCTATCTCACATCTGTAATACCTCACAGTCCTGTGTATACATCTGTAACATCAGCCACAGCAAAGCCAGCATAGAGACGCCCACTACTGCTATCTCACATCTGTAATACCTCACAGTCCTGTGTATACATCTGTAACATCAGCCACAGCTCAGCCAGCATAGAGACACCCACTACTGCTATCTCACATCTGTAATACCTCACAGTCCTGTGTATACATCAGTAACATCAGTCACAGCACAGCCAGCATAGAGACACCCACTACTGCTATCTCACATCTGTAATACCTCACAGTCCTGTGTATACATCTGTAACATCAGCCACAGCTCAGCCAGCATAGAGACGCCCACTATTGCTATCTCACATCTGTAATACCTCACAGTCCTGTGTATACATCTGTAACATCAGCCACAGCACAGCCAGCATAGAGACACCCACTACTGCTATCTCACATCTGTAATACCTCACAGTCCTGTGTATACATCTGTAACATCAGCCACAGCACAGCCAGCATAGAGACACCCACTACTGCTATCTCACATCTGTAATACCTCACAGTCCTGTGTATACATCTGTAACATCAGCCACAGCACAGCCAGCATAGAGACACCCACTACTGCTATCTCACATCTGTAATACCTCACAGTCCTGTGTATACATCTGTAACATCAGCCACAGCACAGCCAGCATAGAGACGCCCACTACTGCTATCTCACATCTGTAATACCTCAAAGTCCTGTGTATACATCTGTAACATCAGTCACAGCACAGCCAGCATAGACACCCACTACTGCTATCTCACATCTGTAATACCTCACAGTCCTGTGTATACATCTGTAACATCAGCCACAGCACAGCCAGCATAGAGACGCCCACTACTGCTATCTCACATCTGTAATACCTCACAGTCCTGTGTATACATCTGTAACATCAGCCACAGCTCAGCCAGCATAGAGACGCCCACTACTGACTTCTCACATCTGTAATACCTCACAGTCCTGTATATACATCTGTAACATCAGCCACAGCACAGCCAGCATAGAGACACCCACTACTGCTATCTCACATCTGTAATACCTCACAGTCCTGTATATACATCTGTAACATCAGCCACAGTTCAGCCAGCATAGAGACACCCACTACTGCTATCTCACATCCGTAATACCTCACAGTCCTGTGTATACATCTGTAACATCAGCCACAGCACAGCCAGCATAGAGACACCCACTACTGCTATCTCACATCTGTAATACCTCACAGTCCTGTGTATACATCTGTAACATCAGCCACAGTTCAGCCAGCATAGAGACACCCACTACTGCTATCTCACATCTGTAATACCTCACAATCCTGTGTATACATCTGTAACATCAGCCACAGCTCAGCCAGCATAGAGACGCCCACTGCTGCTTTATCACATTTGTAATACCTCACAGTCCTGTGTATACATCTGTAACATCAGCCACAGCTCAGCCAGCATAGAAACGCCCAGTACTGCTATCTCACATCTGTAATACCTCACAGTCCTGTGTATACATATGTAACATCAGCCACAGCTCAGCCAGCATAGAGATACCCACTACTGCTATCTCACATCTGTAATACCTCACAGTCCTGTGTATACATATGTAACATCAGCCACAGCTCAGCCAGCATAGAGACACCCACTACTGCTATCTCACATCTGTAATACCTCACAGTCCTGTGTATATATCTGTAACATCAGCCACAGCTCAGCCAGTATAGAGACACCCACTACTACTATCTCACACCTGTAATACCTCACAGTCCTGTGTATACATCTGTAACATCAGCCACAGTTCAGCCAGCATAGAGACATCCACTACTACTATCTCACATCTGTAATACCTCACAGTCCTGCGTATACATCTGTAACATCAGCCACAGCTCAGCCAGCATAGAGACACCCACTACTGCTATCTCACATCTGTAATACCTCACAGTCCTGTGTATACATCTGTAACATCAGCCACAGCACAGCCAGCATAGAGACACCCACTACTGCTATCTCACATCTGTAATACCTCACAGTCCTGTGTATACATCTGTAACATCAGCCACAGCAAAGCCAGCATAGAGACGCCCACTACTGCTATCTCACATCTGTAATACCTCACAGTCCTGTGTATACATCTGTAACATCAGCCACAGCTCAGCCAGCATAGAGACACCCACTACTGCTATCTCACATCTGTAATACCTCACAGTCCTGTGTATACATCAGTAACATCAGTCACAGCACAGCCAGCATAGAGACACCCACTACTGCTATCTCACATCTGTAATACCTCACAGTCCTGTGTATACATCTGTAACATCAGCCACAGCTCAGCCAGCATAGAGACGCCCACTATTGCTATCTCACATCTGTAATACCTCACAGTCCTGTGTATACATCTGTAACATCAGCCACAGCACAGCCAGCATAGAGACACCCACTACTGCTATCTCACATCTGTAATACCTCACAGTCCTGTGTATACATCTGTAACATCAGCCACAGCACAGCCAGCATAGAGACACCCACTACTGCTATCTCACATCTGTAATACCTCACAGTCCTGTGTATACATCTGTAACATCAGCCACAGCACAGCCAGCATAGAGACGCCCACTACTGCTATCTCACATCTGTAATACCTCAAAGTCCTGTGTATACATCTGTAACATCAGTCACAGCACAGCCAGCATAGACACCCACTACTGCTATCTCACATCTGTAATACCTCACAGTCCTGTGTATACATCTGTAACATCAGCCACAGCACAGCCAGCATAGAGACGCCCACTACTGCTATCTCACATCTGTAATACCTCACAGTCCTGTGTATACATCTGTAACATCAGCCACAGCTCAGCCAGCATAGAGACGCCCACTACTGACTTCTCACATCTGTAATACCTCACAGTCCTGTATATACATCTGTAACATCAGCCACAGCACAGCCAGCATAGAGACACCCACTACTGCTATCTCACATCTGTAATACCTCACAGTCCTGTGTATACATCTGTAACATCAGCCACAGCACAGCCAGCATAGAGACACCCACTACTGCTATCTCACATCCGTAATACCTCACAGTCCTGTGTATACATCTGTAACATCAGCCACAGCACAGCCAGCATAGAGACACCCACTACTGCTATCTCACATCTGTAATACCTCACAGTCCTGTGTATACATCTGTAACATCAGCCACAGTTCAGCCAGCATAGAGACACCCACTACTGCTATCTCACATCTGTAATACCTCACAGTCCTGTGTATACATCTGTAACATCAGCCACAGCTCAGCCAGCATAGAGACGCCCACTGCTGCTTTATCACATTTGTAATACCTCACAGTCCTGTGTATACATCTGTAACATCAGCCACAGCTCAGCCAGCATAGAAACGCCCAGTACTGCTATCTCACATCTGTAATACCTCACAGTCCTGTGTATACATATGTAACATCAGCCACAGCTCAGCCAGCATAGAGACACCCACTACTGCTATCTCACATCTGTAATACCTCACAGTCCTGTGTATACATATGTAACATCAGCCACAGCTCAGCCAGCATAGAGACACCCACTACTGCTATCTCACATCTGTAATACCTCACAGTCCTGTGTATATATCTGTAACATCAGCCACAGCTCAGCCAGTATAGAGACACCCACTACTACTATCTCACACCTGTAATACCTCACAGTCCTGTGTATACATCTGTAACATCAGCCACAGTTCAGCCAGCATAGAGACATCCACTACTACTATCTCACATCTGTAATACCTCACAGTCCTGTGTATACATCTGTAACATCAGCCACAGCTCAGCCAGCATAGAGACACCCACTACTGCTCTCACATCTGTAATGCCTCACAGTCCTGTGTATACATCTGTAACATCAGCCACAGATCAGCCAGCACAGAGACACCCACTACTGCTATCTCACATCTGTAATACCTCACAGTCCTGTGTATATATCTGTAACATCAGCCACAGCTCAGCCAGCATAGAGACACCCACTACTGCTATCTCACACCTGTAATACCTCACAGTCCTGTGTATACATCTGTAACATCAGCCACAGTTCAGCCAGCATAGAGACGCCCACTACTGCTATCTCACATCTGTAATACCTCACAGTCCTGTGTATACAACTGTAACATCAGACACAGCACAGCCAGCATAGAGACACCCACTACTGCTATCTCACATCTGTAATACCTCACAGTCCTGTGTATACATCTGTAACATCAGCCACAGCTCAGCCAGCATAGAGACACCCACTACTGCTATCTCACATCTGTAATACCTCACAGTCCTGTGTATACATCTGTAACATCAGCCACAGCTCAGCCAGCATAGAGACGCCCACTGCTGCTTTATCACATTTGTAATACCTCACAGTCCTGTGTATACATCTGTAACATCAGCCACAGCTCAGCCAGCATAGAAACGCCCAGTACTGCTATCTCACATCTGTAATACCTCACAGTCCTGTGTATACATCTGTAACATCAACCACAGCTCAGCCAGCATAGAGACACCCACTACTGCTATCTCACATCTGTAATACCTCACAGTCCTGTGTATATATCTGTAACATCAGCCACAGCTCAGCCAGTATAGAGACACCCACTACTACTATCTCACACCTGTAATACCTCACAGTCCTGTGTATACATCTGTAACATCAGCCACAGTTCAGCCAGCATAGAGACATCCACTACTACTATCTCACATCTGTAATACCTCACAGTCCTGTGTATACATCTGTAACATCAGCCACAGCTCAGCCAGCATAGTGACGCCCACTACTGCTATCTCACATCTGTAATACCTCAAAGTCCTGTGTATACATCTGTAACATCAGTCACAGCACAGCCAGCATAGAGACGCCCACTACTGCTATCTCACATCTGTAATACCTCACAGTCCTGTGTATACATCTGTAACATCAGCCACAGCTCAGCCAGCATAGAGATGCCCACTACTGACTTCTCACATCTGTAATACCTCACAGTCCTGTGTATACATCTGTAACATCAGCCACAGCACAGCCAGCATAGAGACACCCACTACTGCTATCTCACATCTGTAATACCTCACAGTCCTGTGTATACATCTGTAACATCAGCCACAGTTCAGCCAGCATAGAGACACCCACTACTGCTATCTCACATCCGTAATACCTCACAGTCCTGTGTATACATCTGTAACATCAGCCACAGCACAGCCAGCATAGAGACACCCACTACTGCTATCTCACATCTGTAATACCTCACAGTCCTGTGTATACATCTGTAACATCAGCCACAGTTCAGCCAGCATAGAGACACCCACTACTGCTATCTCACATCTGTAATACCTCACAGTCCTGTGTATACATCTGTAACATCAGCCACAGCTCAGCCAGCATAGAGACGCCCACTGCTGCTTTATCACATTTGTAATACCTCACAGTCCTGTGTATACATCTGTAACATCAGCCACAGCTCAGCCAGCATAGAAACGCCCAGTACTGCTATCTCACATCTGTAATACCTCACAGTCCTGTGTATACATATGTAACATCAGCCACAGCTCAGCCAGCATAGAGACACCCACTACTGCTATCTCACATCTGTAATACCTCACAGTCCTGTGTATACATATGTAACATCAGCCACAGCTCAGCCAGCATAGAGACACCCACTACTGCTATCTCACATCTGTAATACCTCACAGTCCTGTGTATATATCTGTAACATCAGCCACAGCTCAGCCAGTATAGAGACACCCACTACTACTATCTCACACCTGTAATACCTCACAGTCCTGTGTATACATCTGTAACATCAGCCACAGTTCAGCCAGCATAGAGACATCCACTACTACTATCTCACATCTGTAATACCTCACAGTCCTGTGTATACATCTGTAACATCAGCCACAGCTCAGCCAGCATAGAGACACCCACTACTGCTCTCACATCTGTAATGCCTCACAGTCCTGTGTATACATCTGTAACATCAGCCACAGCTCAGCCAGCACAGAGACACCCACTACTGCTATCTCACATCTGTAATACCTCACAGTCCTGTGTATATATCTGTAACATCAGCCACAGCTCAGCCAGCATAGAGACACCCACTACTGCTATCTCACACCTGTAATACCTCACAGTCCTGTGTATACATCTGTAACATCAGCCACAGTTCAGCCAGCATAGAGACGCCCACTACTGCTATCTCACATCTGTAATACCTCACAGTCCTGTGTATACATCTGTAACATCAGACACAGCACAGCCAGCATAGAGACACCCACTACTGCTATCTCACATCTGTAATACCTCACAGTCCTGTGTATACATCTGTAACATCAGCCACAGCTCAGCCAGCATAGAGACACCCACTACTGCTATCTCACATCTGTAATACCTCACAGTCCTGTGTATACATCTGTAACATCAGCCACAGCTCAGCCAGCATAGAGACGCCCACTGCTGCTTTATCACATTTGTAATACCTCACAGTCCTGTGTATACATCTGTAACATCAGCCACAGCTCAGCCAGCATAGAAACGCCCAGTACTGCTATCTCACATCTGTAATACCTCACAGTCCTGTGTATACATCTGTAACATCAACCACAGCTCAGCCAGCATAGAGACACCCACTACTGCTATCTCACATCTGTAATACCTCACAGTCCTGTGTATATATCTGTAACATCAGCCACAGCTCAGCCAGTATAGAGACACCCACTACTACTATCTCACACCTGTAATACCTCACAGTCCTGTGTATACATCTGTAACATCAGCCACAGTTCAGCCAGCATAGAGACATCCACTACTACTATCTCACATCTGTAATACCTCACAGTCCTGTGTATACATCTGTAACATCAGCCACAGCTCAGCCAGCATAGAGACACCCACTACTGCTATCTCACATCTGTAATATCTCACAGTCCTGTGTATACATCAGTAACATCAGCCACAGCTCAGCCAGCATAGAGACACCCACTACTGCTATCTCACATCTGTAATACCTCACAGTCCTGTGTATACATCTGTAACATCAGCCACAGCACAGCCAGCATAGAGACACCCACTACTGCTATCTCACATCTGTAATACCTCACAGTCCTGTGTATACATCTGTAACATCAGCCACAGCACAGCCAGCATAGAGACACCACTATTGCTATCTCACATCTGTAATACCTCACAGTCCTGTGTACATATCTGTAACATCAGCCACAGCACAGCCAGCATAGATACACCCACTACTGCTATCTCACATCTGTAATACCTCACAGTCCTGTGTATACATCTGTAACATCAGCCACAGCACAGCCAGCATAGATACACCCACTACTGCTATCTCACATCTATAATACCTCACAGTCCTGTGTATACATCTGTAACATCAGTCACAGCACAGCCAGCATAGAGACACCCACTACTGCTATCTCACATCTGTAATACCTCAGTCCTGTGTATACATCAGTAACATCAGCCACAGCTCAGCCAGCATAGAGACACCCACTACTGCTATCTCACATCTGTAATACCTCACAGTCCTGTGTATACATCTGTAACTTCAGTCACAGCACAGCCAGCATAGAGACACCCACTACTGCTCTCTCACATCTGTAATACCTCAGTCCTGTGTATACATCAGTAACATCAGCCACAGCTCAGCCAGCATAGAGACACCCACTACTGCTATCTCACATCAGTAATACCTCACAGTCCTGTGTATACATCAGTAACATCAGCCACAGCACAGCCAGCATAGAGACACCCACTACTGCTATCTCACATCTGTAATACCTCACAGTCCTGTGTATATATCTGTAACATCAGCCACAGCTCAGCCAGTATAGAGACACCCACTACTGCTATCTCACATCTGTAGTGTCTCACAGTCCTGTGTATACATCCGTAACATCAGCCACAGCACAGCCAGCATAGAGACGCCCACTACTGTTATCTCACATCTGTAATACCTCACAGTCCTGTGTATACATCTGTAACATCAGCCACAGCTCAGCCAGCATAGAGACACCCACTACTGCTATCTCACATCTGTAATACCTCACAGTCCTGTGTATACATCTGTAACATCAGCCACAGCTCAGCCAGCATAGAGACACCCACTACTGCTATCTCACATCTGTAATACCTCACAGTCCTGTGTATACATCTGTAACATCAGCCACAGCACAGCCAGCATAGAGACACCCACTACTGCTATCTCACATCTGTAATATCTCACACTCCTTTGTATACATCTGTAACATCAGCCACAGCACAGCCAGCATAGAGACACCCACTACTGCTATATCACATCTGTAATACCTCACAGTCCAGTGTATACATCTGTAACATCAGCCACAGTTCAGCCAGCATAGAGACACCCACTACTGCTATCTCACATCTGTAATACCTCACAGTCCTGTGTATACATCTGTAACATCAGCCACAGCTCAGCCAGCATAGAGACGCCCACTACTGCTATCTCACATCTGTAATACCTCACAGTCCTGTGTATACATCTGTAACATCAGCCACAGCTCAGCCAGCATAGACACCCACTTCTGCTATCTCACATCTGTAATACCTCACAGTCCTGTGTATAGATCTGTAACATCAGCCACAGCACAGCCAGCATAGAGACACCCACTACTGCTATCTCACATCTGTAGTATCTCACAGTCCTGTGTATACATCTGTAACATCAGCCACAGCACAGCCAGCATAGAGACACCCACTACTGCTATCTCACATCTGTAATACCTCACAGTCCTGTGTATACATCTGTAACATCAGCCACAGCACAGCCAGCATAGAGACACCCACTACTACTATCTCATATCAGTAATACCTCACAGTCCTGTGTATACATCTGTAACATCAGCCACAGCTCAGCCAGCATAGAGACACCCACTACTGCTATCTCACATCTGTAATACCTCACAGTCCTGTGTATATATCTGTAACATCAGCCACAGCTCAGCCAGTATAGAGACACCCACTACTGCTATCTCACATCTGTAATACCTCACAGTCCTGTGTATACATCTGTAACATCAGCCACAGCACAGCCAGCATAGAGACACCCACTACTGCTATATCACATCTGTAATACTCACAGTCCTGTGTATACATCTGTAACATCAGCCACAGCTCAGCCAGCATAGAGACATCCACTACTGCTATCTCACATCTGTAATACCTCACAGTCCTGTGTATACATCTGTAACATCAGCCACAGCACAGCCAGCATAGACGCCCACTGCTGCTATCTCACATCTGTAATACCTCACAGTCCTGTGTATACATCTGTAACACCAGCCACAGCTCAGCCAGCATAGACGCCCACTGCTGCTATCTCACATCTGTAGTATCTCACAGTCCTGTGTATACATCTGTAACATCAGCCACAGCACAGCCAGCATAGAGACACCCACTACTGCTATCTCACATCTGTAGTATCTCACAGTCCTGTGTATACATCTGTAACATCAGCCACAGCACAGCCAGCATAGAGACACCCACTACTGCTATCTCACATCTGTAATACCTCACAGTCCTGTGTATACATCTGTAACATCAGCCACAGCACAGCCAGCATAGAGACACCCACTACTGCTATCTCACATCTGTAATACCTCACAGTCCTGTGTATACATCTGTAACATCAGCCACAGCACAGCCAGCATAGAGACACCCACTACTGCTATCTCACATCTGTAATACCTCACAGTCCTGTGTATACATCTGTAACATCAGCCACAGCTTAGCCAGCATAGAGACACCCACTACTGCTATATCACATCTGTAATACTCACAGTCCTGTTTATACATCTGTAACATCAGCCACAGCACAGCCAGCATAGAGACACCCACTACTGCTATCTCACATCTGTAATATCTCACCATCCTGTGTATACATCTGTAACATCAGCCACAGCTCAGCCAGCATAGAGACGCCCACTACTGACTTCTCACATCCGTAATACCTCACAGTCCTGTGTATACATCTGTAACATCAGCCACAGCTCAGCCAGCATAGAGACACCCACTACTGCTATCTCACATCTGTAATACCTCACAGTCCTGTGTATACATCTGTAACATCAGCCACAGCTCAGCCAGCATAGAGACACCCACTACTGCTATCTCACATCTGTAATACCTCACAGTCCTGTGTATACATCTATAACATCAGCCACAGCTCAGCCAGCATAGAGACACCCACTACTGCTATCTCACATCAGTAATACCTCACAGTCCTGTGTATATATCTGTAACATCAGCCACAGCTCAGCCAGTATAGAGACACCCACTACTACTATCTCACACCTGTAATACCTCACAGTCCTGTGTATACATCTGTAACATCAGCCACAGTTCAGCCAGCATAGAGACACCCACTACTGCTATCTCACATCTGTAATACCTCACAGTCCTGTGTATACATCTGTAACATCAGCCACAGCACAGCCAGCATAGAGACACCCACTACTGCTATCTCACATCTGTAGTATCTCACAGTCCTGTGTATACATCTGTAACAGCCACAGCACAGCCAGCATAGAGACGCCCACTACTGCTATCTCACATCCGTAATACCTCACAGTCCTGTGTATACATCTGTAACATCAGCCACAGCTCAGCCAGCATAGAGACACCCACTACTGCTATCTCACATGTGTAATACCTCACAGTCCTGTGTATACATCTGTAACATCAGCCACAGCTCAGCCAGCATAGAGACACCCACTACTGCTATCTCACATCTGTAATATCTCACAGTCCTGTGTATACATCTGTAACATCAGCCACAGCACAGCCAGCATAGAGACACCCACTACTGCTATATCACATCTGTAATACCTCACAGTCCTGTGTATACATCTGTAACATCAGCCACAGCTCAGCCAGCATAGAGACACCCACTACTGCTATCTCACATCTGTAATACCTCACAGTCCTGTGTATACATCTGTAACATCAGCCACAGTTCAGCCAGCATAGAGACACCCACTACTGCTATCTCACATCTGTAATACCTCACAGTCCTGTGTATACATCTGTAACATCAGCCACAGCTCAGCCAGCATAGAGATGCCCACTACTGCTATCTCACATCTGTAATACCTCACAGTCCTATGTATACATCTGTAACATCAGCCACAGCACAGCCAGCATAGAGACACCCACTACTGCTATCTCACATCAGTAATACCTCACAGTCCTGTGTATATATCTGTAACATCAGCCACAGCTCAGCCAGTATAGAGACACCCACTACTACTATCTCACACCTGTAATACCTCACAGTCCTGTGTATACATCTGTAACATCAGCCACAGTTCAGCCAGCATAGAGACATCCACTACTGCTATCTCACATCTGTAATACCTCACAGTCCTGTGTATACATCTGTAACATCAGCCACAGCACAGCCAGCATAGACGCCCACTGCTGCTATCTCACATCTGTAATACCTCACAGTCCTGTGTATACATCTGGAACATCAGCCACAGCACAGCCAGCATAGAGACACCCACTACTGCTATCTCACATCTGTAGTATCTCACAGTCCTGTGTATACATCTGTAACATCAGCCACAGCACAGCCAGCATAGAGACACCCACTACTGCTATCTCACATCTGTAATATCTCACAGTCCTGTGTATACATCTGTAACATCAGCCACAGCTCAGCCAGCATAGAGACACCCACTACTGCTATCTCACATCTGTAATACCTCACAGTCCTGTGTATACATCTGTAACATCAGCCACAGCACAGCCAGCATAGAGACACCCACTACTGCTATCTCACATCTGTAATACCTCACAGTCCTGTGTATACATCTGTAACATCAGCCACAGCACAGCCAGCATAGAGACACCCACTACTGCTATCTCACATCTGTAATACCTCACATTCCTGTGTATACATCTGTAACATCAGCCAGCATAGAGACACCCACTACTGCTATCTCACATCTGTAATACCTCACAGTCCTGTGTATACATCTGTAACATCAGCCACAGCTCAGCCAGCATAGACACCCACTACTGCTATCTCACATCTGTAATACCTCACAGTCCTGTGTATACATCTGTAACATCAGCCACAGCTCAGCCAGCATAGAGACGCCCACTGCTGCTTTATCACATTTGTAATACCTCACAGTCCTGTGTATACATCTGTAACATCAGCCACAGCTCAGCCAGCATAGAAACGCCCAGTACTGCTATCTCACATCTGTAATACCTCACAGTCCTGTGTATACATCTGTAACATCAGCCACAGCTCAGCCAGCATAGAGACACCCACTACTGCTATCTCACATCTGTAATACCTCACAGTCCTGTGTATATATCTGTAACATCAGCCACAGCTCAGCCAGTATAGAGACACCCACTACTTCTATCTCACACCTGTAATACCTCACAGTCCTGTGTATACATCTGTAACATCAGCCACAGTTCAGCCAGCATAGAGACATCCACTACTACTATCTCACATCTGTAATACCTCACAGTCCTGTGTATACATCTGTAACATCAGCCACAGCTCAGCCAGCATAGAGACACCCACTACTGCTCTCACATCTGTAATGCCTCACATCCCTGTGTATACATCAGTAACATCAGCCACAGCTCAGCCAGCATAGAGACACCCACTACTGCTATCTCACATCTGTAATACCTCACAGTCCTGTGTATACATCTGTAACATCAGCCACAGCTCAGCCAGCATAGAGACACCCACTACTGCTATCTCACATCTGTAATACCTCACAGTCCTGTGTATATATCTGTAACATCAGCCACAGCTCAGCCAGTATAGAGACACCCACTACTACTATCTCACACCTGTAATACCTCACAGTCCTGTGTATACATCTGTAACATCAGCCACAGTTCAGCCAGCATAGAGACATCCACTACTGCTATCTAACATCTGTAATACCTCACAGTCCTGTGTATACATCTGTAACATCAGCCACAGCACAGCCAGCATAGAGACACCCACTACTGCTATCTCACATCTGTAGTATCTCACAGTCCTGTGTATACATCTGTAACAGCCACAGCACAGCCAGCATAGAGACGCCCACTACTGCTATCTCACATCCGTAATACCTCACAGTCCTGTGTATACATCTGTAACATCAGCCACAGCTCAGCCAGCATAGAGACACCCACTACTGCTATCTCACATGTGTAATACCTCACAGTCCTGTGTATACATCTGTAACATCAGCCACAGCTCAGCCAGCATAGAGACACCCACTACTGCTATCTCACATCTGTAATATCTCACAGTCCTGTGTATACATCTGTAACATCAGCCACAGCACAGCCAGCATAGAGACACCCACTACTGCTATATCACATCTGTAATACCTCACAGTCCTGTGTATACATCTGTAACATCAGCCACAGCTCAGCCAGCATAGAGACACCCACTACTGCTATCTCACATCTGTAATACCTCACAGTCCTGTGTATACATCTGTAACATCAGCCACAGTTCAGCCAGCATAGAGACAACCACTACTGCTATCTCACATCTGTAATACCTCACAGTCCTGTGTATACATCTGTAACATCAGCCACAGCTCAGCCAGCATAGAGATGCCCACTACTGCTATCTCACATCTGTAATACCTCACAGTCCTATGTATACATCTGTAACATCAGCCACAGCACAGCCAGCATAGAGACACCCACTACTGCTATCTCACATCAGTAATACCTCACAGTCCTGTGTATATATCTGTAACATCAGCCACAGCTCAGCCAGTATAGAGACACCCACTACTACTATCTCACACCTGTAATACCTCACAGTCCTGTGTATACATCTGTAACATCAGCCACAGTTCAGCCAGCATAGAGACATCCACTACTGCTATCTCACATCTGTAATACCTCACAGTCCTGTGTATACATCTGTAACATCAGCCACAGCACAGCCAGCATAGACGCCCACTGCTGCTATCTCACATCTGTAATACCTCACAGTCCTGTGTATACATCTGGAACATCAGCCACAGCACAGCCAGCATAGAGACACCCACTACTGCTATCTCACATCTGTAGTATCTCACAGTCCTGTGTATACATCTGTAACATCAGCCACAGCACAGCCAGCATAGAGACACCCACTACTGCTATCTCACATCTGTAATATCTCACAGTCCTGTGTATACATCTGTAACATCAGCCACAGCTCAGCCAGCATAGAGACACCCACTACTGCTATCTCACATCTGTAATACCTCACAGTCCTGTGTATACATCTGTAACATCAGCCACAGCACAGCCAGCATAGAGACACCCACTACTGCTATCTCACATCTGTAATACCTCACAGTCCTGTGTATACATCTGTAACATCAGCCACAGCACAGCCAGCATAGAGACACCCACTACTGCTATCTCACATCTGTAATACCTCACATTCCTGTGTATACATCTGTAACATCAGCCAGCATAGAGACACCCACTACTGCTATCTCACATCTGTAATACCTCACAGTCCTGTGTATACATCTGTAACATCAGCCACAGCACAGCCAGCATAGAGACGCCCACTACTGCTATCTCACATCTGTAATACCTCACATTCCTGTGTATACATCTGTAACATCAGCCACAGCTCAGCCAGCATAGACACCCACTACTGCTATCTCACATCTGTAATACCTCACAGTCCTGTGTATACATCTGTAACATCAGCCACAGCTCAGCCAGCATAGAGACGCCCACTGCTGCTTTATCACATTTGTAATACCTCACAGTCCTGTGTATACATCTGTAACATCAGCCACAGCTCAGCCAGCATAGAAACGCCCAGTACTGCTATCTCACATCTGTAATACCTCACAGTCCTGTGTATACATCTGTAACATCAGCCACAGCTCAGCCAGCATAGAGACACCCACTACTGCTATCTCACATCTGTAATACCTCACAGTCCTGTGTATATATCTGTAACATCAGCCACAGCTCAGCCAGTATAGAGACACCCACTACTTCTATCTCACACCTGTAATACCTCACAGTCCTGTGTATACATCTGTAACATCAGCCACAGTTCAGCCAGCATAGAGACATCCACTACTACTATCTCACATCTGTAATACCTCACAGTCCTGTGTATACATCTGTAACATCAGCCACAGCTCAGCCAGCATAGAGACACCCACTACTGCTCTCACATCTGTAATGCCTCACAGTCCTGTGTATACATCAGTAACATCAGCCACAGCTCAGCCAGCATAGAGACACCCACTTCTGCTATCTCACATCTGTAATACCTCACAGTCCTGTGTATATATCTGTAACATCAGCCACAGCTCAGCCAGCATAGAGACGCCCACTACTGCTATCTCACACCTGTAATACCTCACAGTCCTGTGTATACATCTGTAACATCAGCCACAGTTCAGCCAGCATAGAGACGCCCACTACTGCTATCTCACATCTGTAATACCTCACAGTCCTGTGTATACATCTGTAACATCAGCCACAGCACAGCCAGCATAGAGACATCCACTACTGCTATCTAACATCTGTAATACCTCACAGTCCTGTGTATACATCTGTAACATCAGCCACAGCACAGCCAGCATAGACACCCACTACTGCTATCTCACATCTGTAATACCTCACAGTCCTGTGTATACATCTGTAACATCAGCCACAGCACAGCCAGCATAGAGACACCCACTACTGCTATCTCACATCTGTAGTGTCTCACAGTCCTGTGTATACATCTGTAACATCAGCCACAGCACAGCCAGCATAGAGACGCCCACTACTGTTATCTCACATCCTCACAGTCCTGTGTATACATCTGTAACATCAGCCACAGCACAGCCAGCATAGAGACACCCACTAATGCTATCTCACATCTGTAATACCTCACAGTCCTGTGTATACATCTGTAACATCAGCCACAGCACAGCCAGCATAGAGACACCCACTACGGCTATCTCACATCTGTAATACCTCACAGTCCTGTATATACATCTGTTACATCAGCCACCGCTCAGCTAGCATAGAGACACCCACTACTGCTATCTCACATCTGTAATACCTCACAGTCCTGTGTATACATCTGTAACATCAGCCACAGCACAGCCAGCATAGAGACACCACTACTGCTATCTCACATCTGTAATACCTCACAGTCCTGTGTATACATCTGTAACATCAGCCACAGCACAGCCAGCATAGATACACCCACTACTGCTATCTCACATCTGTAGTGTCTCACAGTCCTGTGTATACATCTGTAACATCAGCCACAGCACAGCCAGCATAGAGTCGCCCACTACTGTTATCTCACATCTGTAATCCCTCACAGTCCTGTGTATACATCTGTAACATCAGTCACAGCACAGCCAGCATAGAGACACCCACTACTGCTATCTCACATCTGTAATACCTCACAGTCCTGTGTATACATCTGTAACATCAGCCACAGCTCAGCCAGCATAGAGACACCCACTACTGCTATCTCACATCAGTAATACCTCACAGTCCTGTGTATACATTAGTAACATCAGCCACAGCTCAGCCAGCATAGAGACACCCACTACTGCTATCTCACATCAGTAATACCTCACAGTCCTGTGTATATATCTGTAACATCAGCCACAGCTCAGCCAGTATAGAGACACCCACTACTACTATCTCACACCTGTAATACCTCACAGTCCTGTGTATACATCTGTAACATCAGCCACAGTTCAGCCAGCATAGAGACATCCACTACTGCTATCTAACATCTGTAATACCTCACAGTCCTGTGTATACATCTGTAACATCAGCCACAGCACAGCCAGCATAGAGACACCCACTACTGCTATCTCACATCTGTAGTATCTCACAGTCCTGTGTATACATCTGTAACAGCCACAGCACAGCCAGCATAGAGACGCCCACTACTGCTATCTCACATCTGTAATACCTCACAGTCCTGTGTATACATCTGTAACATCAGCCACAGCTCAGCCAGCATAGAGACACCCACTACTGCTATCTCACATCTGTAATACCTCACAGTCCTGTGTATACATCTGTAACATCAGCCACAGCACAGCCAGCATAGAGAAGCCCACTACTGACTTCTCACATCCGTAATACCTCACAGTCCTGTGTATACATCTGTAACATCAGCCACAGCACAGCCAGCATAGAGACACCCACTACTGCTATCTCACATCTGTAATATCTCACAGTCCTGTGTATACATCTGTAACATCAGCCACAGCTCAGCCAGCATAGAGACACCCACTACTGCTATCTCACATCTGTAATACCTCACAGTCCTGTGTATACATCTGTAACATCAGCCACAGCACAGCCAGCATAGAGACACCCACTACTGCTATCTCACATCTGTAATACCTCACCATCCTGTGTATACATCTGTAACATCAGCCACAGCTCAGCCAGCATAGAGACGCCCACTACTGACTTCTCACATCCGTAATACCTCACAGTCCTGTGTATACATCTGTAACATCAGCCACAGCTCAGCCAGCATAGAGACACCCACTACTGCTATCTCACATCTGTAATACCTCACAGTCCTGTGTATACATCTGTAACATCAGCCACAGCTCAGCCAGCATAGAGACACCCACTACTGCTATCTCACATCTGTAATACCTCACAGTCCTGTGTATACATCTGTAACATCAGCCACAGCTCAACGAGCATAGAGACACCCACTACTGCTATCTCACATCAGTAATACCTCACAGTCCTGTGTATGTATCTGTAACATCAGCCACAGCTCAGCCAGTATAGAGACACCCACTACTACTATCTCACACCTGTAATACCTCACAGTCCTGTGTATACATCTGTAACATCAGCCACAGTTCAGCCAGCATAGAGACATCCACTACTGCTATCTAACATCTGTAATACCTCACAGTCCTGTGTATACATCTGTAACATCAGCCACAGCACAGCCAGCATAGAGACACCCACTACTGCTATCTCACATCTGTAGTATCTCACAGTCCTGTGTATACATCTGTAACAGCCACAGCACAGCCAGCATAGAGACGCCCACTACTGCTATCTCACATCTGTAATACCTCACAGTCCTGTGTATACATCTGTAACATCAGCCACAGCTCAGCCAGCATAGAGACACCCACTACTGCTATCTCACATCCGTAATATCTCACAGTCCTGTGTATACATCTGTAACATCAGCCACAGCACAGCCAGCATAGAGACACCCACTACTGCTATATCACATCTGTAATACCTCACAGTCCTGTGTATACATCTGTAACATCAGCCACAGCTCAGCCAGCATAGAGACACCCACTACTGCTATCTCACATCTGTAATACCTCACAGTCCTGTGTATACATCTGTAACAACAGCCACAGCACAGCCAGCATAGAGACGCCCACTACTGACTTCTCACATCCGTAATACCTCACAGTCCTGTGTATACATCTGTAACATCAGCCACAGTTCAGCCAGCAAAGAGACATCCACTACTGCTATCTCACATCTGTAATACCTCACAGTCCTGTGTATACATCTGTAACATCAGCCACAGCTCAGCCAGCATAGAGATGCCCACTACTGCTATCTCACATCTGTAATACCTCACAGTCCTATGTATACATCTGTAACATCAGCCACAGCACAGCCAGCATAGAGACACCCACTACTGCTATCTCACATCAGTAATACCTCACAGTCCTGTGTATATATCTGTAACATCAGCCACAGCTCAGCCAGTATAGAGACACCCACTACTACTATCTCACACCTGTAATACCTCACAGTCCTGTGTATACATCTGTAACATCAGCCACAGTTCAGCCAGCATAGAGACATCCCCTACTGCTATCTCACATCTGTAATACCTCACAGTCCTGTGTATACATCTGTAACATCAGCCACAGCACAGCCAGCATAGACGCCCACTGCTGCTATCTCACATCTGTAATACCTCACAGTCCTGTGTATACATCTGGAACATCAGCCACAGCACAGCCAGCATAGAGACACCCACTACTGCTATCTCACATCTGTAGTTTCTCACAGTCCTGTGTATTCATCTGTAACATCAGCCACAGCACAGCCAGCATAGAGACACCCACTACTGCTATCTCACATCTGTAATATCTCACAGTCCTGTGTATACATCTGTAACATCAGCCACAGCTCAGCCAGCATAGAGACACCCACTACTGCTATCTCACATCTGTAATACCTCACAGTCCTGTGTATACATCTGTAACATCAGCCACAGCACAGCCAGCATAGAGACGCCCACTACTGCTATCTCACATCTGTAATACCTCACATTCCTGTGTATACATCTGTAACATCAGCCAGCATAGAGACACCCACTACTGCTATCTCACATCTGTAATACCTCACAGTCCTGTGTATACATCTGTAACATCAGCCACAGCTCAGCCAGCATAGACGCCCACTACTGCTATCTCACATCTGTAATACCTCACATTCCTGTGTATACATCTGTAACATCAGCCACAGCTCAGCCAGCATAGAGACGCCCACTGCTATCTCACATCTGTAATACCTCACAGTTCTGTGTATACATCTGTAACATCAGCCAGAGCTCAGCCAGCATAGAGACGCCCACTACTGCTATCTCACATCTGTAATACCTCACATCTGTAACTTCAGTCACAGCTCAGCCAGCATAGAGACACCCACTACTGCTTTCTCACATCCGTAATACCTCACAGTCCTGTGTATACATCTGTAACATCAGCCACAGCTCAGCCAGCATAGAGACACCCACTACTGCGATCTCACATCCGTAATACCTCACAGTCCTGTGTATACATCTGTAACATCAGCCACAGCTCAGCCAGCATAGAGACACCCACTACTGCGATCTCACATCCGTAATACCTCATAGTCCTGTGTATACATCTGTAACATCAGCCACAGCTCAGCCAGCATAGAGACACCCACTACTGCTATCTCACATCAGTAATACCTCACAGTCCTGTGTATACATCTGTAACATCAGCCACAGCTCAGCCAGCATAGAGATGCCCACTACTGCTATCTCACATCTGTAATACCTCACAGTCCTATGTATACATCTGTAACATCAGCCACAGCACAGCCAGCATAGAGACACCCACTACTGCTATCTCACATCAGTAATACCTCACAGTCCTGTGTATATATCTGTAACATCAGCCACAGATCAGCCAGTATAGAGACACCCACTACTACTATCTCACACCTGTAATACCTCACAGTCCTGTGTATACATCTGTAACATCAGCCACAGTTCAGCCAGCATAGAGACGCCCACTACTGCTATCTCACATCTGTAGTATCTCACAGTCCTGTGTATACATCTGTAACATCAGCCACAGCTCAGCCAGCATAGAGACACCCACTACTGCTATCTCACATCTGTAATATCTCACAGTCCTGTGTATACATCTGTAACATCAGCCACAGCACAGCCAGCATAGAGACACCCACTACTGCTATCTCACATCTGTAATACCTCACATTCCTGTGTATACATCTGTAACATCAGCCAGCATAGAGACACCCACTACTGCTATCTCACATCTGTAATACCTCACAGTCCTGTGTATACATCTGTAACATCAGCCACAGCACAGCCAGCATAGAGACGCCCACTACTGCTATCTCACATCTGTAATACCTCACATTCCTGTGTATACATCTGTAACATCAGCCACAGCTCAGCCAGCATAGACACCCACTACTGCTATCTCACATCTGTAATACCTCACAGTCCTGTGTATAGATCTGTAACATCAGCCACAGCTCAGCCAGCATAGAGACGCCCACTGCTGCTATCTCACATCTGTAATACCTCACAGTTCTGTGTATACATCTGTAACATCAGCCAGAGCTCAGCCAGCATAGAGACGCCCACTACTGCTATCTCACATCTGTAATACCTCACATCTGTAACTTCAGTCACAGCGCAGCCAGCATAGAGACACCCACTACTGCTATCTCACATCCGTAATACCTCACAGTCCTGTGTATACATCTGTAACATCAGCCACAGCTCAGCCAGCATAGAGACACCCACTACTGCGATCTCACATCCGTAATACCTCACAGTCCTGTGTATACATCTGTAACATCAGCCACAGCTCAGCCAGCATAGAGACACCCACTACTGCTATCTCACATCTGTAATACCTCACAGTCCTGTGTATACATCTGTAACATCAGCCACAGCTCAGCCAGCATAGAGATGCCCACTGCTGCTTTATCACATTTGTAATACCTCACAGTCCTGTGTATACATCTGTAACATCAGCCACAGCACAGCCAGCATAGAGACACCCACTACTGCTATCTCACATCAGTAATACCTCACAGTCCTGTGTATATATCTGTAACATCAGCCACAGCTCAGCCAGTATAGAGACACCCACTACTACTATCTCACACCTGTAATACCTCACAGTCCTGTGTATACATCTGTAACATCAGCCACAGTTCAGCCAGCATAGAGACATCCACTACTGCTATCTCACATCTGTAATACCTCACAGTCCTGTGTATACATCTGTAGCATCAGCCACAGCACAGCCAGCATAGAGACGCCCACTACTGCTATCTCACATCTGTAATACCTCACATTCCTGTGTATACATCTGTAACATCAGCCAGCATAGAGACACCCACTACTGCTATCTCACATCTCTAATACCTCACAGTCCTGTGTATACATCTATAACATCAGCCACAGCACAGCCAGCATACAGACGCCCACTACTGCTATCTCACATCTGTAATACCTCACAGTCCTGTGTATACATCTGTAACATCAGCCACAGCTCAGCCAGCATAGAGACACCCACTACTGCTACCTCACATCTGTAATACCTCACAGTCCTGTGTTTACATCTGTAACATCAACCACAGCATAGAGACACCCACTACTGCTATCTCACATCTGTAATACCTCACAGTCAGGTGTATACATCTTTAACAACAGCCACAGCACACCCAGCAGAGATGCCCACTACTGCTATCTCACATCTGTAATGCCTCACAGTCCTGTGTATACATCTGTAACATCAGCCACAGCTCAGCCAGCATAGAGACACCACTACTGCTATCTCACATCTGTAATACATCACAGTCCTGTGTATACATCTGTAACATCAGCCACAGCTCAGCCAGCATAGAGACACCCACTACTGCTATCTCACATCTGTAATACCTCACAGTCCTGTGTATACATCTGTAACATCAGCCACAGCACAGCCAGCATAGAGACACCCACTACTGCTATCTCACATCTGTAATACCTCACAGTCCTGTGTATACATCAGGAACATTGAGTAACATTGGACCCTCACACAGAATTACAGCAGCTCTGACCTTTCTCAGAAATTACATCTCTCGTCAGAGGCAGTGAGTACACAAGCTATGTATGTCGGTGCAGCAGCTAATTTATGCACTATGGATACCTCTCAATCGTTATTTAGTGCTACAGGTCGCTAAATTGAAATAATTGCTTTCCAATCCAATAGTGGTTCCAAAGCACAAAAAGTTATATTTTGTAAGAAAAAGTATAAAGAGCTGTGATCTAAACAATTAGCGCAAAAAGCAAGTAAAATACAGGGTACAGCCGATGCATACGCTAGCGCTCTGGATCCAGTTCTTAGTCATCAATCCTGAAGCCAGCAGTCATCAAAGAAGGGAAAATGACTCCCTTATGGTGTCCAGAGCTCTAGCCTATATACCTTGCAGGTCACACAATAGAGACAAGCTATCATGATTCCATTGGTACTTGATCCTGGTCATCTTGGTCATTGGTTAGTTCATATGGTGTCATCAGGGTTATGTCCTAGTTCTCCAACAGTTGCTTTGTGTAGTTTCCCGCCGAAGAACTGGTTAAACTGGCTACCGACACTACATACAAAATGTTAACATGCTAACCAATAACTCCCTGTAGTTCATAACTTGCGGACGCATGATGCGATATCCTTGCCGATAGAACCGGAGATCTGCAAATGTACAGGGATTTAATATAATACCAAACATGACATGTCTACTATGTTCTAAACCATAGATCTTATTTACGTACGCATTTCATCATAATTACTTGTTAAAAAGACCTTTAATAACTCTCTTTATTAACTTATTGTAAATAGGAACCATTATATACATATGCGTTCGCATATGTGCGTCTGTGCATTGATGTAGGCAACTTTCGTATGTATGTGAGGACGCACATGGGCTCCCTGACTGTGTACACATGTGGATACTCATACGAGCGTCTATGTGTAAGCCTACAAGTCAATGTGTGTGCGTTATGTGAATCAGTGTATGTGTGTGGTGAGTTCGCAGTTGTGCGCATTGGATTTCGCCGACGCACAGTAGCGTCCAATTTACTCTTTATCAGACAACAGATGACTAGATTGTCAGATAATAATTGCAAACGATCACATCCAATTATTTGACTTCGACAGCACACCCTGGAAACGGCGTTCAAACGGACAGGCACGTCTGCATTTCTCCAACCACTCGCCCGTCACCACTCCCAAACGCTGAGGTCTCGTCACTCACTCTGCGATGGATTTGTATCTGCGTACGTGACTACAGTGCGATCGCAATGCATATGTGCAGTATGCACCATCGGGCGATCTGCGTATGCTGTTGCAGTTGCGATCTGTGATGAATCAGGCCCATTGTGCGATAAGGGTACGGTAGCGCTATAACCAGGCACAGCGCATGTCCTACATGCTAGCAGCACTAGATCATAATACCGTGGAATAGGTGCAGCGTCATAATCAATGTATTCCCTGCTGGTTTCTATATTGTCATTAGGACAGCAGCCTGTTCATTCATTCTCCTAAGGCTGTGGCGATATAATGTGTTTGCATCTCCGCTGTTTAATTAATGGAAAAGAGTACAACATACATTTATGCACTTATTCAGTCTGCTGATAACCTCGTATTACATAGAGGATACGTCAGATACAGGTATTGTCAATATTCCACACTGTTCTCTCATTTTCCTTGAGCTTATATCTGACACCTATTCCTGTCTTAGTATCCGGGGTAGTTGATCATTTTAGATTCCCCCATAGTGGCATAAATGTATATAGTAACCATAATCTAATGTTACCTCTATAGGCAAGTGGGGCATTAACACGGGAAGCTAAATAGATGTCAGTATTATATTAGGGTAGAGTACAATATATTATTAAAACATTTTCATAGTATACGGAGATGGGCTACCGAGGCTAGAGTTAGCTGTCACTCCAATGCGCGTTTCGATATGCTTCATAAAGGTAACGTAATACTAGTTTGTTCAATATGCAGTCAAGATTTATTTTTAAGATTATAAAGTATTTGTATATTGTTTATCATTCAGACTAGGGGCCTGATTCAGACCCGCTCACAAGCGCATAGCGCTTGCAAACGGGTCGACGGCTGGGCAGTGCGCACGTGCTCTGCTCGTGCGCTCGCCCCGGAGCGAGTGAGAACTTCACTCGCTCGGGGCTCGCAGCAAAACGGGGCGGCTGTCGATGTTGATCGACAGCTCACCCCGTTTTGTAGGCAGGTCGGGGGGGTGGTGTGCACATGTGCAGAATGGGTCCCCCGCAGACGCAGACCCTTCAACATCATTGGATTAACGTAAATCTCTAAATCAGGCGCATATTGATTATTTTTATAAAGTGTCTACATATTCTTAGATGCCACATGACCTAAGATAGATCATGTGACCATATGATTACTTAGTAATTAAGTTAAGAGATCTAAGTTTTATAGGGTCGGATTCTGAAATGTACGCTAATGCCGTCACTGCTGTGCGAAAATATGGAAATGACGCAGCCGCCGGGACATGTAGCGAGATGCCCAACTGCAGTTTTCCAATTCCAAGCATCTGTGTACAAGGTCGCAGCAGAGGTCACAGATCACAGCTCCGATTAAACCTATGGCTGCCGGAGCCATCTACACCGCATGTTGGATCGCAGATGCAGGCTGTGACAGGCCCTGAAAACGGTGGAGACACATCTGCGTTTATTGCAGGCACTACCTGTTACCTCCCCCAAACGCTCCCTGACTGTCAGTGACACTGCAAGTAAAGAGCTGCCGTGAGGGACTCCGGTAATGTACCTTTAGGCATACGCCGTGCCGCATGCACAGTTTACTGATAATCGCTACAAAATATCGTCATTGAATACATCTCTCATCAGGCTCATAGTCAGAGGCCCCCTCCCACCAATGTCATCAGTTTCATTATTAGGTGACTATTCCAGTATAATATCTATATAGTAATTCTGTAATCTCATTCATACTGTATAATATATATATATATATAATTCTGTAATCTCATTCATACAGTATAATATTTATATATAATTCTGTAATCTCATTCATACAGTATAATATTTATATATAATTCTGTAATCTCATTCATACTGTATAATATATATAATTCTGTAATCTCATTCATACAGTATAATATTTATATATAATTCTGTAATCTCATTCATACAGTATAATATTTATATATAATTCTGTAATCTCATTCATACTGTATAATATATATAATTCTGTAATCTCATTCATACAGTATAATATTTATATAGAATTCTGTAATCTCATTCATACTGTATAATATATATAATTCTGTAATCTCATTCATACAGTATAATATTTATATAGAATTCTGTAATCTCATTCATACTGTATAATATATAATATATATAATTCTGTAATCTCATTCATACAGTATAATATTTATATAGAATTCTGTAATCTCATTCATACAGTATAATATATAGAATTCTGTAATCTCATTCATACAGTATAATATATATAATTCTGTAATCTCATTCATACAGTATAATATTTATATATAATTCTGTAATCTCATTCATACAGTATAATATTTATATATAATTCTGTAATCTCATTCATACAGTGGGAGCTGTGATATGTAGAACTCTGATATCTGCCACGGTCCAAGGCAACCCCCAGCTATACATCAAGCAAAAAATGGATTGTGTCAGTATCAGAAGTTAGAGTTCAAATCCAGCTCTCTGAGAACCTGACGCATTTCGCACACGAGGCACATGCCTAAGGGGTCCAAGGCCCTCATTCAGAGGCGGTCGTTAGATGCAAGCGGTCGCCCCGAATCAGGGCGGCGCTTGCATCCTGAACGGCCGCCTACTTGTCGATCTTTAAGCTGTGGGTTACCAGTCCACAGCTTAATGAGCGACCAGGTTGATGGTCGCCATGGTGATCACCATGGCGACCATCGGGGCTTACGACCAGACCCTAAGGTTGGGTCTGGGCACTCGTAAGCCCCAGGGAGCTTTCTGCTCTGAAAGAACAGGAAGCTGCCCACTGACATCACTGATGATGTTAGTGCGGCCGCCCACAAAACGGCAAGCGTTCCTTAAGGAACGCCTCCGTTTTGGAAACCACCCCCCCGGCCTGCCTACCAAACGGGGCAAGCTGTCGATCAACATCGACAGCCGCCCCTTTGGTAATGAGCTCCGGAGCGACAGAGTTTCTCTGTCGCTCTGGGGCTCGCGCACGTGCAGTGCGGCCGCTGCGCGTGCGCAGGCCTAACCATCGAGTCGGTTATGAGCGCATCGGCGCTTGCGACCGACTCTGAATAAGCCCCACACAGAATCCAAGGCTCAATATCGCCACCTACCTTGGTATTGCCACTATATATATACATACAAGTATCATATATGCAGTGTATGTTAGACTAGTTCCTGCAGATTGTGATTGCTGCAGATAGATGAGCCTGAATTGCTATCAGGGGTGAGGCGGGACAAGCCTGGGCTGAATGACTACAAAAGAATAACGCGGACTGTGTAATACCTGGTTATAGTGTGACATCGCAGAGGCTTGTGTCTCCATGAGTATGTCCATACCCGGAATACAAAGTGGAGCTTGGTGGACAGATTTAGATGGCAGCAGCTCTGAGTGACAGACCTGTACGTGACGCAGAGGACAGTGTTCCCGGTATACTGCTGAGCGTAGATATCTCTTCGGTTCCTTTATGCAGGAGACTGGCCTGAATTCACCTGGCTGTGTCTGTGGCTCCAGCCTCCCCCTCAGGCAGCTGCTCGTGTGACAACCCATTGAATTTATTTATGGAATATATAAAATTGGAAATACAATTCTTTCAATACGACCTCAACATATTGTCCCACTGGGTTCATATTTCTCCTCGTTTATCACTTGTTCCTTGTACGTATAATGCTTCACAAGTCCACAAAGAGGCAATAAAATAAACACGGGGATAAATATTTAAGTTTATGGGTTTCGAATAAGTTTCTGCATTTGAATGATGATAAATTCTCAGCGACTGAGACCGCGCAGAGCCGGTGACTACACATTAAACTGTATGTGTCTCACACCCGGATCTCGACAATTGTTTTATTAGTCTCACCACCTAGAAGCTGTAAGAGACAATCTGTGTGTTACCCACAGAAACTTCGACAGAGCGACCTTCTCAGTTACCCTTTCATGGGAAATCACTGCGATCAGATAACATGAAGGAGAAAAAACGATGAAATGGTAAAGGAGAAATGTAATTTTTTTTAAAAAAATACCCCACAAATCTTTCAACAAAATAGAACCAGTGGGATCCGAACTCTGGAACCTCATGTACCAGTGGTAACTGTCCATCGCTGGTGATACGGGAAGCAATCGGGAAGCCGACTGCCTAAATACCGGCAGCCGGCTTCCCGACTGTCATTTCCCGGCAAGGGTGAAATGCCGGGCGTCTAGATGTAGACGCCCGCATTTCCCCGACGCCGGGAGACCGGCATCCCGATCGTACTGATGCCGGGCGCCGTGAGCGGACAGCCGCGGGTGGGGAGGGTTAGGTTTAGGGCTCCTGGGGGGGACTTAGGGTTAGGCACCCCCCTGGGAGGGTTAGGGTTAGGCTAGGGGGAGGCAGGGTTAGGCACCCCCCCCCGGGGGACTTAGGTTTAGGCAGCGGGGAAGGGGGTGGTTAGGGTTAGGCACTTAGAGGGGGATTAGGGTTAGGCACTTGGGGGGGAAGTTAGGGTTAGGCACCCCTAAGGAGGGTTAGGGTTAGGGGGGTTAGGTTAGTATATACTCACCTATCCACGATCGGGTTTCCAGCGCTGTCGGGCTTCCGCTGCTTCTAACTCTGCTTTTGTCGGGCTGCCGCTGACGGGAATCGAACCGCCGGCCATGCGGTATTTCATACCCATTCCGGTGATACAGCTGGGAGTAGTCTGAAGGTAAACTCTGGGCATTGCTGCTGCGACCTCTAAGATCTGCTACGTCAACGGACTATCACTACGTCACCCTCAGTCCGCTTTCCTCAAACTTTAATTTCTGCTGGACTTTTATTATGATGATAGAGTCTGTGGTGCCTGTATGTGGTCTATTATCATTATATCCGATTAGGCGGCGCTACGTTCCAATTACAAGCGCGACCGGAGAATGGCGCCGAGCACACACGTACAATGCTGAGTCAGCCCCTTTGTCCTTTGTTAAGATTAAAATGACAAATATTTGTAAATGTTATTTAGTTTTTTTTAATTTTTTTTTTCTTTGCAAAATAATGTTTCTGTTACCTGCCAAACTGGAGTCTCAGGATTTTCACCCCACAAACTATGAGCCGTATTCAATTTGAGCCGCGCCGCGATACTTTTTCACGTCCCGGACTTTTCGCCTACTTTGTTTTGTAGGCGGAAAAGTATCGCGCACGTGCCAGCTTTACCCCATATTCAATTTGAAAGTAGGCGGAAACAGGTCCCAGCGAAACTTGAACAGGCGGAAAGTACTGTCAGATCTGGGGAAATCAGCCTGACACCCCCCAAAAGACGCTCTGACATGGGGGTTCCCTATGGTACCCCCCGATTTGGCTTGCTGAAGGTAATTGGTGTTTTTAAACGGGCTCAAAAGCTGCTAAATAGCGTTTTTCTATACGTGGTGCAGAATAGTATTTAGGAGTATTTTTTTCCAGAAAATAACTTATCCCAGCAAATTTGGGGTACTTGAAAATGGGGGTCAGCATGTTTTAAAGTTGCTAAAGTGAAGTTGAAAAAATTGTGAAAAATCCACCTGCCGCAAACACCTGCAATCAAAAAAGCACATGGGGCATACTTGGGGACCCCCCCAGAGTCAAGTTCGCTAGTTTTTAACTTTGTACCCCAACTTTTTTTTTTCGCCCCGTTTTTCAAAGTCATTTTTTGGGGTGTCCATAAGTGTTTTTTTTTTTTTAAATGTTGACACAGTTTACCTTTGGGGGACTGTCTGCACTTTTTTCCGCCTGCTATTCATAGGCAAAACTTTTCCGCCTAGTACATTGCATTGACTTTCCGCCTAGGCAAAAAGTCTTTCAAATTGAATACGGGGTAAAAGCAAAACAGGCGAAAATGACGTCATCGGCGAAAATGTATCGCGGATCCGGACTTTTCACCTCAAATTCAATACGGGCCTATATTGGTTTTCCCACTGCGTACTTCACAGAGTAAAGTAAGGATGTATATATGTTTCTGGACATTTATCACAGCCCAAGAAAAGAGGGTACTCACTTGTTATCTGTATATACATGTGTAATGCGTTAGCAGCTGTGTCCCGGTAACGCTGATGGAAAGATGACTCATCAGCCATGATTGTTGTGGGACGCAGTAGTCATTTGGGACTGCCAGGCAGGGTTTATGGTGTAGGAGGTATGAGGCTCAGTTGGCTGACATGATATGATGGTGTAATAGAGGAGGCCCCATCATAGCTGGAAGATCCTCTGGCTCCATGTAAGCCTCAAAAGAGGAAATAAAGATGGGGATAGTTCCCTCCAAATATAGGGACAGCTAAAGGCTTCTGTTGCATCTATACAGCTCACAATTAGTCACCATACTCTCTTTAATATGTGCTGTTAATATGTGATAAATTGTTCATAAGAGAAAATAAAATGTCCACTAGTACCCGACTGTCCAAGTGTGCACCAAACAGGTGGCGAGTCTCTGGGGCAGCCTGTAAGGAGTCACCGTTCCTATGTGTGTCCATTTGGTCTCCGATTACTGTGCACGAAGGGTGTAGCTGGGCTAATACTAGATACTGTTACTAGACAAACATTCATGATGGAATACTCTAATATGGCCACACACGAAGGACTATTATGCCTGTGGAATCCAAGTTCTTGCTCATGTTAGGATTCATTGCAGTTTCTGGGTGCTAATATCTTATTGAACTTCTGTTATTTGATTTCCCTGTTCCTGGCTGTAATTGTCTGCTGCCTGCCCTGACCTCTGATTATTGTTGTTGGATCCTGGCTGTCCTTTATCTGTCTGTCAGGTTCTGCTCTCTGCTGTGGACTGTCTCTGCTTCTGGGCTGTGCTTGGACCCTACCGTTCCTTTGTTGCTGATTTCTGCACTATCCAGGACCTTCTTTATGGGTAATTATTATTGTTCGTTCCTGTGAATCCCTGCCTTGTCTCTGTATAGGCTGGTTCCCTTTCTTACCATAGTACATTTTGGACTTTAGCATACCTCCCAACATTTGAGCATACTAAGGAGGGACTGGTTGCACGCCGAAAAGGGGGTGTGGCCTCCACAAAAGGGGGTGGGGTCTGTGGGAAACAGGGTGGAGCCTCGCAGCTTCCCCCGTTTTCGTCACTTTGGGGCGTGCCCAGCGCTCTCCGAGACACTGGGCAGCCCCCAGGCATTTCGAACATCTATTCTCCTCCTGCTCACCCTCTGTGAGTGGTTTGTGCTCTCCTCAACTTCCCCCCCACCGCGGGACACTGTGGCCCGCAGCTGGAACAGCGGGACAGTCCCAGAAAATCGGGACTGTCCCGCTGGAAGCGGGACAGTTGGGAGGTATGCTTTAATGACCGGGTCCTGCTATTAGTAAAGCCCATGCTAGCCTTATCCTTGCTGTTGGTAAACTGGTTGTAGTCTAGCCCTGACACAAGTTCATTAACTGTATCCACTCACTGACCCAGTTGTCAGGTATTGCTAAGCAAGTAAGCCTATATAACTACTATCACTTCCCCTGATATCGCCATCTCAGGATGCCAGGGGCAGGATACATTCAGTGAAAAACATTTACATTTTTTTATTCTGTTTTTTTTTTTATTATTACAAGTGGAAACACCAAGCCAAGGCTCCCAGTTACACTGGCCACGCACAGATCCACAAAGACTGGCCAGGATCTTACCGCTGGCAGCCAGTATGGCCGGGCAGCTACGTATCACGCACAGTGCTTGGCTGCTCGGCGCTGTACGTGAAAGCTCCACTTTAATTACATTGGTTTTACTACGTTGCTTGTGTGTGGTGACGCTTGTGACTGTTTTGTCCCTAACAGCGATAAATACAATTATAGAACATATTTAAATAACTTATGTGAGACATGCGACTTGACGGGGATTGATTTTGGCGAAACACAGGTGGAGAGCAGAGGAGAAGATATTACACCCGGTTGGAGGCCCCTATCAGCGGTAAGACTGCTGCGATGTCTCAGAGGACGCTGCTGATACCAGACGCTGGTCCCTGGCTTTACAAACAGCGTATAATTATTATATATTATATTATTACTGTTGCCTGTACAACGTATACCTAATGTGCACACATGAGTGATGGGAGTTATAATATTCAGTCACCTTTCAGCGCTCACCCAGATGTCTGATTCTTAAGCAATCTGGAAATCCCTACATGACAATTACCGCGTACACCCTAATTATCTCACTGTTTTGTCCTCATTGCTTACATTATCCACATTCTATTGCAAGGGCACCCATCATTGTTTGTAATTAGCAAGATTATGTCATTAACTATATCTTTGCCTGGTGTATGCCAAATAACACTTACAATAATTACTTTTATTTTCAAAAAATGTCTATATACCGTATATACGGAACCCCCCCCCACAAAAATCCTGTGTTTGCCCCTGCCCAGCAGCACAGAGTATATCAGGAGATGAGTGATATGTTAATGAGGACAGGGCTGCATGTGATATGATGTATACTTGCGTACCCCCCCGATTCGGGCGGGAGCCTCCCGAAAATTGGGAGCAGCTCCCGGCCCCACGGAAAGGCAGGCAAGCCTCCTAGCAGCTGCCGACCCCTCCGGCCCCTTCCGCAGTAATAAGAGAATTCCCTGCAGCAGGGAGGGCCGGTGATGCGATTTTCACCAATTTACGTAATTTTGGCCCCGCCCCCTGCTTCACAATGCCGGTAATCTCAGTGGTGTGTGTCGGAGCCAACATGATGCGCTGGTGTGGCCACGCCTCCACTCCGCCCACCAATGCTGGCCACGCCCCCTTGATTTGCCCTCCCAGAAAAGGGCAGCCAGAAAGTCGGCAACCCTGACATGATGTGAGGAGGGGAATGGAGGCAGCAGGAAGCCACAGACTGAGAGTTATATAGTGGGAGGAGCAGGGTCCCCAGCAGCACAGAGTATATCAGGAGATGTGTGATGTGTCAGTGAGGACAGGGCTGCATGTGACAGGGGCAGTGACATGATGTGAGGAGGGGAATGGAGGCAGCAGGAAGCCACAGACTGAGAGTTATATAGTGGGAGGAGCAGGGTCCCCAGCAGCACAGAGTATATCAGGAGATGAGTGATGTGTCAGTGAGGTCAGAGCTGCATGTGACAGGGGCAGTGACATGATGTGAGGAGGGGAATGGAGGCAGCAGGAAGCCACATACTGAGAGTTATATAGTGGGAGGAGCAGGGTCCCCAGCAGCACAGAGTATATCAGGAGATGAGTGATGTGTCAGTGAGGTCAGAGCTGCATGTGACAGGGGCAGTGACATGATGTGAGGAGATGAATGGAGGCAGCAGGAAGCCACAGGCTGAGAGTTATATAGTGGGAGGAGCAGGGTCCCCAGCAGCACAGAGTATATCAGGAGTTGAGTGATGCATCAGTGAGGACACGGCTGCATGTGACAGGGGCAGTGACATGATGTGAGGAGGGGAATGGAGGCAGCAGGAAGCCACAGACTGAGAGTTATATAGTGGGAGGAGCAGGGTCCCCAGCAGCACAGAGTATATCAGGAGATGAGTGATGTGTCAGTGAGGTCAGAGCTGCATGTGACAGGGGCAGTGACATGATGTGAGGAGGGGAATGGAGGCAGCAGGAAGCCACATACTGAGAGTTATATAGTGGGAGGAGCAGGGTCCCCAGCAGCACAGAGTATATCAGGAGATGAGTGATGTGTCAGTGAGGTCAGAGCTGCATGTGACAGGGGCAGTGACATGATGTGAGGAGATGAATGGAGGCAGCAGGAAGCCACAGGCTGAGAGTTATATAGTGGGATGAGCAGGGTCCCCAGCAGCACAGAGTATATCAGGAGTTGAGTGATGCATCAGTGAGGACACGGCTGCATGTGACAGGGGCAGTGACATGATGTGAGGAGGGGAATGGAGGCAGCAGGAAGCCACAGACTGAGAGTTATATAGTGGGAGGGGCAGGTTCCCCAGCAGCCCTGTCCTCACTAACACATCACTCATCTGATATACTCTGTGCTGCTGGGGACCCTGCTCCTCCCAATATATAACTCTCAGTCTGTGGCTTCCTGCTGCCCCCATTCCCCTCCTCACATCATGTCACTGCCCCTGTCACATGCAGCCCTGTCCTCACTGACACATCACTCATCTCCTGATATACTCTGTGCTGCTGGGGACCCTGCTCTTCCCACTATATAACTGTCAGTCTGTGGCTTCCTGCCTCCTCCATTCCCCCCCTCACATCATGTCACTGCCCCTGTCACATGCAGCCCTGTCCTCACTAAAACATCACTCATCTCCTGATATACTCTGTGCTGCTGGGGACCCTGCTCCTCCCAATATATAACTCTCAGTCTGTGACTTCCTGCTGCCTCCATTCCCCTCCTCACATCATGTCACTGCCCCTGTCACATGCAGCTCTGTCCTCACTAAATCATCACTCATCACTCAACTGCAGACTTTCAGATTTAATTTGAGGATAATTACATCCAAATCAGGTGAACGGTGTAGGAGTTACAATGGTTTCTATATGTGCCTCCCACTTTTTAAGGGGCCAAAAGTAATGGGACTATCAACTCAAAAGCTATTTCATGGACAAGTGTGAGCTATTCCCTCATTATTTCATTATCAGTTAAGCAGGTAAAAGGTCTGGAGTTGATTCTAGGTGTGACATTTGCATTTGGAATCAGTTGCTGTCGACTCTCAATATGAGATCCAAAGAGCTGTCACTATCAGTGAAACAAGCCATCATTAGGCTGAAAAATCAAAACAAACCCATCAGAGAGATAGCAAAAACATTAGGTGTGGCCAAATCAACTGTTTGGAACATTCTTAAAAAGAAAGAACGCACCGGAGAGCTCAGCAACACCAAAAGACCCGGAAGACCACGGAAAACGACTGTGGTGGATGACAGAAGAATTATTTCCCTGGTGAAGAAAAACCCCTTCACAACAGTTGGCCAAATCAAGAACACTCTCCATGAGGTAGGTGTATATGTGTCAAAGTCAACAATCAAGAGAAGACTTCACAGGAGTGAATATAGAGGGTTCACCACAAGATGTAAACCATTGTTGAGCCACAAAAACAGGAAGACCAGATTAGAGTTTGCCAAACAACATCTAAAAAAGCCATTACAGTTCTGGAACAACATCCTATGGACAGATGAGACAAAGATCAACTTGTACCAGAGTGATGGGAAGAGAAGAGTATGGAGAAGGAAAGGAACTGCTCATGATCCAAAACATACCACCTCATCAGTGAAGCATGGTGGTGGTAGTGTCATGGCGTGGGCATGTATGGCTGCCAATGGAACTGGTTCCCTTGTATTTATTGAAGATGTGACTGCTGACAAATGCAGCAGAATGAATTCTTAAGTGTTTCGGGCAATATTATATGCTCATATTCAGTCAAATGCTTCAGAACTCATTGGACGGCACTTCACAGTGCAGATGGACAATGACCCGAAGCATACTGCAAAAGCAACCAAAGAGTTTTTTAAGGCTAAAAAGTGGAATGTTATGCAATGGCCAAGTCAATCCCCTGACCTGAATCAGATTGAGCATGCATTTCACTTGATGAAGACAAAACTGAAGGGAAAATGCCCCAAGAACAAGCAGGAACTGAAGACATTTGCAGTAGAGGCCTGGCAGAGCATCACCAGGGATGAAACCCAGCGTCTGGTGATGTCTATGCGTTCCAGACTTCAGGCTGTAATTGCCTGCAAAGGATTTGCAACAAAGTATTAAAAAGTGAAAGTTAGATTTAGGATTGTTTAGTTTGTCCCATTACTTTTGGCCCCTTAAAAAGTGGGAGGCACATATAGAAACCGTTGTAATTCCTACACCGTTCACCTGATTTGGATGTAATTACCCTCAAATTAAATCTGAAAGTCTGCAGGTAAAGCACATCTTGTTTGTTTCATTTCAAAGCCATTGTGGTGGTGAATAGAGGCCAAAAAATGAAAATTCTGTCAATGTCCCAGTATTTATGCACCTGACTGTATATATATATATATATATATATATATATATATATTTATATTTATTTATTTGTGGCAATATGTTTTTCATTGGTTCGGTTACCAAGTAATTTGTAAACCCCCCTTACAAAATGCTGTGTTTGCCCTCTGCAGGCACATGCATTGCTCTGTCGTACATACATTGTACTGTACATGCCATCTTGGAATACGTTCATTTCAGTCTGAACCAATCTGTGTCAGCTCATATGCATCATCCTCAGATCCTCTGGTCATTGTACAAGTTGATGCTATTGGGCACAAAGGGGAATTATCCTGTGTCTGTTGTTCTACATAAATTTATACTAATAAGCTCTTAAGTTCAAGAGTTAAAAGTTCTGCTGTAAAAGCCCAAAGTCTGTCTGTGTCTCTCCCTGGGGAGCGATAGGACAAGAGAAGACCAAATTAAAGCAGATTACTTAGAGGCAATGAGGCTGAGCCGCAGTAGTTATCTAGATTGCTGTGTGCTGACGTGGCTGATGTACCGTGAATACTTTGGGGTAATGGTGTCCTCAATAGGATGAGATATCGCACAAACTCTTCGGCCACAAGTAAAATCGTCTGTTTATGGCCATTGAGGAAAAGCGTCAGGTCCAGAATTGATTCCTATACTTCTGATTGCGAGAATACAGGGAAGATGAATTTATCATGGAAACGGCGGTGAATAAGTTGATTAACTCCTAGTTCTGCTTGTCGTTGGGTAATATGGCGACAATTAGCAGGGCTTGAAGATCTGTAGCGCCATTCCTGGGAAACAGGGTAAAGCTTTTCGCATGGAAGGGTTACAGAACGCATGTTAACTAGGCACCAATGACAATGATTCTCCTTTTATTATGATTGCAGCAAATATCTGCCAGTAATCTAATTGCATTAACATTGAAGCACCAGACGAGAATGAGGAGGTTTCAGGGACATGCTCTGATGTTATGTGATGGGCGCAGATGGAATTTACTGTCAGCGCTAAAGATGGAGTCAAGGACAGTTCTATTAACGGAGAAATAATTGTTCTAGGAAGGAAATAGTAGATCTCACGTCTGCTTACAAATATAACATTACTGTAGAATTGTGCTATAAAGTCAGTAAGAATCAGCTATTCACAAATTCAGCTAGTTCAGGGCCATTAACATCGACAGATGTGTATGTAAAAGCAAAAAAATTTGGCACCAAGCGTGGAACAACCATGGTAGCATGCGCGGCAGCCTGGGCCTTTTACTATCTAGTTATCTCTGGTCGCTGCTGCGACCATTTTAGTGCCTGAGTACAGCGTGAGTGATTACACGTCTGGGTACATACAAACTTTAGCGACACGCCAGTGACACTGCCATAACACGCCCATAAGACGGACCATTTTTGCGCGTCTTAATAGCCATCTTCCAGTCACCGCCCAGGAACGCCCAGCACATTCCAACACATTTCGGATAGGTAATGCATATATAATATATATATATATATATATATTATATTACAAATCTCACAATTTACTATAAATTTTGTAAGACACTAAGGGGCATATTCAGTTTGAAGTGAAAAGTCCATTGCCGGACGTTTCGCAGTCATCGGAGGTTTTCAGGTCGAAAACTTATCGCACTTGTCCCCGTATTCTAAAACAGCGAAAACGGGAGAAGGCGATAACGGAATCAGCGAAAAGTGCTGTAATTTTTGGGGAAATCAGCCTGACACTCCCCAAAAGATGCTCTGACATGGGGGTTCACTATGGGTACCCCCAAATAGCCCTGCTAAAGGTATTTGGGGTGTTTAAATGGTCTCAATAGCTTTCATTGTGCATCTTTAAAAAGTGGTGAAGAATAGGATTTTCAGAGTTTTTTGGGGGAATATAAGTAGTCCCATCAAATTTGCTTATTTTTAAGTGGCTAAAGTGGACTATTAAAAATCATGAAAAGTCCACATGCCGCAATCAAAAAAACACATGGGGCATACTTGGGGACCCCCCTGAGTCTATTTCGCTAGTTTTAAAGTTTGTCCCCCAACTTTTTTTTTTCTGCCGCCAAAACTAAAGTACTTTTTTGGGGTGGCCAGTGTTTTTTTAAATACATTTTTGACACAGTTAAGCTTAGGGGGACTGTCCAAAGGTTGCCGGGGGGTTTCCTCAACGTTGCACCCCAAATCTGCACTAATTTTCGACACCTATTCATAGGTGAAAACTTTTCCCTCATTTTTGCCATTGACTTTTCGCACCTGCAGAATAGCAAAATGACGTCATCGGCGAAAAAAACAGGCAAAAACGACTTTTCACCGCTAATTGCGCTAAGGGGCATATTCAATTTGGAGTGAAAAGTCAGTTGCCGGACTTTTCGCCGTCATCGCTGGTTTCAGGGTCAAAAAAGTATTGCGTTCGTGCCCGCGTATCCCCGTATTCAATTTCAAGTCGGCGAAAACAGGATCCGGCGAAAACAAAAACAGTTAAAAGAGCTGTAAATTAAAATCAGCCTGACTCCCCCCAAAAGATGCTCTGTTATGGGGGATCACTGTGGGTACCCCCGAATAGCCCTGCCTAAGTTATGTGGGGTATTTAAACGGTCTCAATAGCTGCTGTTTTGCGTTTTTAAGAAAATGGTGAAGAATAACATTTAGCAACTTTTTGGGGGGCAAAATAAGTAGTTCCATCAAATATGGGGTACATGAAAAGGGGTGCAAGCATATTTTAAAGTGTACTTTTAAAAAGCGTGTAAAATCCACCTGCCGCAACCACCTGCAATCCAAAAAACACCTGGGGCATACTTGCGGATCCCCCCTGAGTCTATTTCACTAGTTTGAAAGTTTGTCCCCCAATTTTTTTTTTATTGCCCCCATACGAAAGTACAGTTTTTGGGGTGTACTGTGGAACGTCTTTAAAATTTTTTGACACAGATTACCTTTGGGGGACTGTCCAAGGGGTGCAGGGGTGGTTTTTGGAAGTTTGTACCCCTAAACCCCAATTCTGCACTTTTTTTCCCCACCTATTCATAGGGCCATATACAATTAGGCTGCGATAAGCTGTTTTCGACGATACTTTACCGCCGATGACATAATTTTCGCAGTTTTCAGTTATCCCCGTATTAAATTTTTCCGACTTCTCGCCAGTGAAAAGTCAATGCGTCAGACCCTGCGAAAAAGTATCACCTATGAATACAGTTGCTAATTAGCCCACTATTGCCACCTAGTGGAAGCAATGAGTTGCACGGGTGGTTGGTTGATGGCAAACCATAGAGTTCTAGTGACCTGCAGGCAACCTGCCTACCCTCCAACATGACCCGTTCCATTAGGTACAAAATGCTCTGCTCCTGGACTTCCCACCTAATGTATGATTTCAGACACCTGTGCTGAACTAGGTAATTGGTAAGACAGGTGTTTCAGCACAGGTGTCTGCAATCATAAATTTAGAGGGAAGTCCAGGAGCAGAGCATTTTGTACCTAATGGAATGGGTCATGCTAGCACCAGCTGGGTAATTACATGCGATGGGCTGCACACTCTCCAGCCTCAGTGCCTGCAGGGTCTCTGATAAACACCAGCCCAGCAGAGCTCTGTCTTGGACACAAGGGTAAGTCACTGTGGATACTGGCATTGATACTGTACTCATGCTGCAGAGGTGTATTACAGTATCTTCAGGTGAGCCTCACATACCTGTAATTGGAACTGTGCAAATATGTGGAGACATGGAGCTGCCTGATTTATTTACCTCTGGTGACGGAGGGGAAAGGGTTAAACTGTAAATCTGTTCCTTGCAGTATATAGTATATGTGATGTGACACTTACACCTGGGATCACTCATGGCGGCCACACAGACACAGAAGCGCCTACAGCAGCGTCTATCTGCGACTTTATGCTAATGGCGCTACAAACTGCTTCCCTTGTGTACAGCCGTGCCAGGACTGAGACACCCACTTGTAGCGCGCTTGCCTACTGTAATTCCGTGTCCGCCATCATTGGTCTCGCCATCAAAACTTGCATCAGTACTATGGCAGGTTCAGTATGACCACGGCCGCCTATGTGTGCGTCTGTGACCACAACTGCTTCCACTGAAAGGTCCAATACACTTCCGTAATACGCCCAATACACTTCCATAACACGCCCACTGACGCGCCCAATACACATCAGGCCCTGGGTGTAACCCTGACACTCAGGATGAAACAGTGACAGCTATGTACTTTAGTATCACTAGTGCTCAATGCTGAGACGCATACAGTAGTGCTCAGTGCTGTGACACCTACAGTAGCACTAGTGCTCAGTGCTGTGACGCATACAGTAGCACTAGTGCTCAGTACTGTGACGCATACAGTATCACTAGTGCTCAGTGCTGTGACGCATACAGTAGCACTAGTGCTCAGTACTGTGACACATACAGTAGTACTAATGCTCAGTACTGTGACACATACAGTAGAACTAATGCTCAGTACTGTGACACATACAGTAGAACTAATGCTCAGTACTGTGACACATACAGTAGAACTAATGCTCAGTACTGTGACACATACAGTAGAACTAGTGTTCAGTGCTGTGACACATACAGTAGCACTAGTGCTCAGTGCTGTGACACATACAGTAGCACTAGTGCTCAGTGCTGTGACACATACAGTAGCACTAGTGCTCAGTACTGTGACGCATACAGTAGCACTAGTACTGTGACACATACAGTAGAACTAATGCTCAGTACTGTGACACATACAGTAGAACTAATGCTCAGTACTGTGACACATACAGTAGAACTAATGCTCAGTACTGTGACACATACAGTAGAACTAGTGTTCAGTGCTGTGACACATACAGTAGCACTAGTGCTCAGTGCTGTGACACATACAGTAGCACTAGTACTGTGACACATACAGTAGTACTAATGCTCAGTGCTGTGACACATACAGTATAACGTGTGCTCAGTGCTGTGATGCATACAGTAGCACTAGTGCTCAGTGCTGTGACGCATACAGTAGCACTAGTGCTCAGTACTGTGACACATACAGTATAACGTGTGCTCAGTGCTGTGATGCATACAGTAGCACTAGTGCTCAGTGCTGTGACGCATACAGTAGCACTAGTGCTCAGTGCTGTGACGCATACAGTAGCACTAGTACTGTGACACATACAGTAGCACTAGTGCTCAGTGCTGTGACGCATACAGTAGCACTAGTGCTCAGTGCTGTGACGCATACAGTAGCACTAGTGCTCAGTGCTGTGACGCATACAGTAATGCTCAGTGCTGTGACGCATACAGTAGCACTAGTGCTCAATGCTGTGACGCATACAGTAACACTAGTGCTCAGTGCTGTGACGCATACAGTAGAACTAGTGCTCAGTGCTGTGACACATACAGTATAACGTGTGCTCAGTGCTGTGACACATACAGTATAACGTGTGCTCAGTGCTGTGACGCATACACTAGTGCTCAGTGCTGTGACACATACAGTATAATGTGTGCTCAGTGCTGTGATGCATAGAGTAACACTAGTGCTCAGTGCTGTGACGCATACAGTATAATGTGTGCTCAGTGCTGTGACGCATACAGTATAACGTGTGCTCAGTGCTGTGACGCATACAGTAGTGCTCAGTGCTGTGACGCATACAGTATAACGTGTGCTCAGTGCTGTGACGCATACAGTAGTGCTCAGTGCTGTGACGCATACAGTAGTGCTCAGTGCTGTGACGCATACAGTAATGCTCAGTGCTGTGACGCATACAGTAGAACTAGTGCTCAGTGCTGTGACACATACAGTATAATGTGTGCTCAGTACTGTGACGCATACAGTATAATGTGTGCTCAGTGCTGTGACGCATACAGTATAACGTGTGCTCAGTGCTGTGACGCATACAGTAGTGCTCAGTGCCTTGACGCATACAGTATAACGTGTGCTCAGTGCTGTGACGCATACAGTAGTGCTCAGTGCTGTGACGCATACAGTAGTGCTCAGTGCTGTGACGCATACAGTAGTGCTCAGTGCTGTGACGCATACAGTAGTGCTCAGTGCTGTGACACATACAGTATAATGTGTGCTCAGTGCTGTGACGCATACAGTATAATGTGTGCTCAGTGCTGTGACGCATACAGTATAACGTGTACTCTGTGCTGTGACGCATACAGTAGTGCTCAGTGCTGTGACGCATACAGTAGTGCTCAGTGCTGTGACGCATACAGTAGAACTAGTGCTCAGTGCTGTGACGCATACAGTATAACGTGTGCTCAGTGCTGTGACGCATACAGTAGTGCTCAGTGCTGTGACGCATACAGTAGCACTAGTGCTCAGTGCTGTGACGCATACAGTAGAACTAGTGCTCAGTGCTGTGACGCATACAGTAGCACTAGTGCTCAGTGCTGTGACGCATACAGTAGCACTAGTGCTGAGTGCTGTGACGCATACAGTAGCAGTAGTGCTCAGTGCTGTGACGCATACAGTAGTGCTCAGTGCTGTGACGCATACAGTAGTGCTCAGTGCTGTGACGCATACAGTAGTGCTCAGTGCTGTGACTCATACAGTAGTGCTCAGTGCTGTGACGCATACAGTATAACGTGTGCTCAGTGCTGTGACGCATACAGTAGTGCTCAGTGCTGTGACGCATACAGTAGCACTAGTGCTCAGTGCTGTGACACATACAGTAGCACTACTGCTCAGTACTGTGATGCATACAGTATAACGTGTTTGCTCAGTGCTGTGACGCATACTGTAGCACTATTGCTCAGTGCTGTGACGCATACAGTAGCACTATTGCTCAGTGCTGTGACGCATACAGTAGAACTAGTGCTCAGTACTGTGACGCATACACTAGCACTAGTGCTCAGTGCTGTGACGCATACAGTATAACGTATGCTCAGTGCTGTGACGCATACAGTAGCACTAGTGCTCAGTGCTGTGACGCATACAGTAGCACTAGTGCTCAGTACTGTGACGCATACAGTAGCACTAGTGCTCAGTACTGTGACGCATACAGTAGCACTAGTGCTCAGTGCTGTGACGCATACAGTAGCACTAGTACTGTGACACATACAGTAGCACTAGTGCTCAGTGCTGTGACGCATACAGTAGCACTAGTGCTCAGTGCTGTGACGCATACAGTAATGCTCAGTGCTGTGACGCATACAGTAGAACTAGTGTTCAGTGCTGTGACGCATACAGTAGAACTAGTGTTCAGTGCTGTGACGCATACAGTAGCACTAGTGCTCAATGCTGTGACGCATACAGTAACACTAGTGCTGTGATGCATACAGTAGCACTAGTGCTCAGTGCTGTGATGCATACAGTAGCACTAGTGCTCAGTGCTGTGACGCATACTGTAACACTTGTGCTCAGTGCTGTGACGCATACAGTAGAACTAGTGCTCAGTGCTGTGACACATACAGTATAACGTGTGCTCAGTGCTGTGACACATACAGTATAACGTGTGCTCAGTGCTGTGACGCATACACTAGTGCTCAGTGCTGTGACACATACAGTATAATGTGTGCTCAGTGCTGTGACGCATACAGTATAACGTGTGCTCAGTGCTGTGACGCATACAGTAGTGCTCAGTGCTGTGACGCATACAGTAGTGCTCAGTGCTGTGACGCATACAAAGGAACTAGTGTTCAGTGCTGTGACACATACAGTAACACTAGTGGTCAGTGCTGTGACACATACAGTAGCACTTGTGCTCAGTACTGTGACGCATACAGTAGCACTAGTGCTCAGTGCTGTGACGCATACAGTAGCACTAGTACTGTGACACATACAGTAGCACTAGTGCTCAGTGCTGTGACGCATACAGTAGCACTAGTGCTCAGTGCTGTGACGCATACAGTAGCACTAGTGCTCAGTGCTGTGATGCATACAGTAGCACTAGTGCTCAGTACTGTGACACATACAGTATAACGTGTGCTCAGTGCTGTGACACATACAATATAACGTGTGCTCAGTGCTGTGACGCATACAGTATAATGTGTCCTCAGTGCTGTGACGCATACAGTATAACGTGTGCTCAGTGCTGTGACGCATACAGTAGTGCTCAGTGCTGTGACGCATACAGTATAACGTGTGCTCAGTGCTGTGACGCATACAGTAGTGCTCAGTGCTGTGACGCATACAGTAGTGCTCAGTGCTGTGACGCATACAGTAGTGCTCAGTGCTGTGACGCATACAGTAGAACTAGTGCTCAGTGCTGTGACGCATACAGTAGAACTAGTGCTCAGTGCTGTGACGCATACAGTAGTGCTCAGTGCTGTGACGCATACAGTAGTGCTCAGTGCTGTGACGCATACAGTAGAACTAGTGCTCAGTGCTGTGACGCATACAGTAGCACTAGTGCTCAGTGCTGTGATGCATACAGTATAACGTGTTTGCTCAGTGCTGTGACGCATACAGTAGTGCTCAGTGCTGTGACACATACAGTAGTGCTCAGTACTGTGACGCATACACTAGCACTAGTGCTCAGTACTGTGACGCATACAGTATAACGTGTGCTCAGTGCTGTGACGCATACAGTATAACGTGTGCTCAGTGCTGTGACACATACTGTAGCACTATTGCTCAGTGCTGTGACGCATACTGTAGCACTAGTGCTCAGTGCTGTGACGCTTACAGTAGCACTATTGCTCAGTGCTGTGACGCATACAGTAGAACTAGTGCTCAGTGCTGTGACGCATACACTAGTGCTCAGTACTGTGACGCATACAGTATAACGTGTGCTCAGTGCTGTGACGCATACAGTATAACGTGTGCTCAGTGCTGTGACACATACTGTAGCACTATTGCTCAGTGCTGTGACGCATACTGTAGCACTAGTGCTCAGTGCTGTGACGCTTACAGTAGCACTATTGCTCAGTGCTGTGACGCATACAGTAGAACTAGTGCTCAGTGCTGTGACGCATACACTAGTGCTCAGTTCTGTGACGCATACAGTATAACGTGTGCTCAGTGCTGTGACGCATACAGTATAACGTATGGTCATTGTTGTGACACATACAGTAGAACTAGTGCTCAGTGCTGTGACACATACAGTAGAATGTGTGCTCAGTGCTGTGACGCATACAGTAACACTAGTGCTCAGTGCTGTGACACGTACAGTATAACGTGCTCAGTGCTGTGATGCATACAGTAGTGCTCAGTGCTGTGACGCATACAGTAGCACTAGTGCTCAGTGCAGTGACGCATACAGTAGCACTAGTGCTCAGTGCTGTGACACATACAGTAACACTAGTGCTCAGTGCTGTGACACATACAGTAACACTAGTGCTCAGTGCTGTGACGAATACAGTAGAACTAGTGCTCAGTGCTGTGACACATATAGTAACACTAGTACTCAGTGCTATGACGCATACAGTAGAACTAGTGCTCAGTGCTGTGACGCATGCTGTAGAACTAATGCTCAGTGCTGTGACGCATACAGTAGAACTAGTGCTCAGTGCTGTGACGCATACAGTAGCACTAGTGCTCAGTACTGTGACGCATACAGTATAACGTGTGCTCAGTGCTGTGACGCATACAGTAGCACTAGTGCTCAGTACTGTGACGCATACAGTATAACGTGTGCTCAGTGCTGTGACGCATACAGTATAACATGTGCTCAGTGTTGTGACGCATACAGTATAACGTGTGCTCAGTGCTGTGACGCATACAGTAGCAGTAGTGCTCAGTACTGTGACGCATACAGTATAATGTGTGTGCTCAGTGCTGTGACGCATACAGTATAACGTGTGCTCAGTGCTGTGACGCATACAGTATAACGTGTGCTCAGTGCTGTAACGCATACAGTATAACGTGTGCTCAGTGCTGTGACGCATACAGTAGTGCTCAGTGCTGTGACGCATACAGTAGCACTAGTGCTCAGTGCTGTGACGCATACAGTAGAACGTGTGCTCAGTGCTGTGACGCATACAGTAGTGCTCAGTGCTGTGACACATACAGTAGAACTAGTGCTCAGTGCTGTGACACATACAGTAGAACGTGTGCTCAGTGCTGTGACGCATACAGTATAACGTGTGCTCGGTGCTGTGACGCATACAGTAGTGCTCAGTGCTGTGACACATACAGTAGAACGTGTGCTCAGTGCTGTGACGCATACAGTAGAACGTGTGCTCAGTGCTGTGACACATACAGTAGAACGTGTGCTCAGTGCTGTGACTCATACAGTAGAACGTGTGCTCAGTGCTGTGACGCATACAGTAACACTAGTGCTCAGTGCTGTGACGCATACAGTAGAACTAGTGCTCAGTGCTGTGACGCATACAGTAGAACTAGTGCTCAGTGCTGTGACGCATACAGTAGCACTAGCACTAGTGCTCAGTGCTGTGACGCATACAGTAGCACTAGTGCTCAGTGCTGTGACGCATACAGTAGAACTAGTGTTCAGTGCTGTGACGCATACAGTAGAACTATTGCTCAGTGCTGTGACGCATACAGTAGAACTAGTGTTCAGTGCTGTGACGCATACAGTAGCACTAGTGCTCAGTGCAGTGACGCATACAGTAGCACTAGTGCTCAGTGCTGTGACGCATACAGTAGCACTAGTGCTCAGTGCTGTGACGCATACAGTAGCACTAGTGCTCAGTGCAGTGACGCATACAGTAGCACTAGTGCTCAGTGCAGTGACGCATACAGTAGCACTAGTGCTCAGTGCAGTGACGCATACAGTAGCACTAGTGCTCAGTGCTGTGACGCATACAGTAGCACTAGTGCTCAGTGCAGTGACGCATACAGTAGCACTAGTGCTCAGTGCTGTGACGCATACAGTAGCACTAGTGCTCAGTGCTGTGACGCATACAGTATAACGTGTGCTCAGTGCTGTGACGCATACAGTAGTGCTCAGTGCTGTGACGCATACAGTAGCACTAGTGCTCAGTGCTGTGACGCATACAGTAGCACTAGTGCTCAGTGCTGTGACGCATACAGTAGCACTAGTGCTCAGTGCTGTGACGCATACAGTAGCACTAGTGCTCAGTGCTGTGTCGCATACAGTAGCACTAGTGCTCAGTGCTGTGACGCATACAGTAGCACTAGTGCTCAGTGCTGTGACGCATACAGTAGCACTAGTGCTCAGTGCTGTGACGCATACAGTAGAACGTGTGCTCAGTGCTGTGACACATACAGTAGAACGTGTGCTCAGTGCTGTGACGCATACAGTAGAACGTGTGCTCAGTGCTGTGACGCATACAGTAGTGCTCAGTGCTGTGACGCATACAGTAGAACTAGTGCTCAGTGCTGTGACGCATACAGTAGAACGTGTGCTCAGTGCTGTGACGCATACAGTAGAACGTGTGCTCAGTGCTGTGACGCATACAGTATAACGTGTGCTCAGTGCTGTGACACATACAGTAGAACGTGTGCTCAGTGCTGTGACGCATACAGTAGAACGTGTGCTCAGTGCTGTGACGCATAAAGTAGAACTATTGCTCAGTGCTGTGACGCATACAGTGGAACTATTGCTCAGTGCTGTGACGCATACAGTAGAACGTGTGCTCAGTGCTGTGACGCATACAGTAGAACGTGTGCTCAGTGCTGTGACGCATAAAGTAGAACTATTGCTCAGTGCTGTGACGCATACAGTAGAACTAGTGCTCAGTGCTGTGACGCATACAGTATAACGTGTGCTCAGTGCTGTGACGCATACAGCATAACGTGTGCTCAGTGCTGTGACGCATACAGCATAACGTGTGCTCAGTGCTGTGACACATACAGTAGAACGTGTGCTCAGTGCTGTGACGCATACAGTAGAACGTGTGCTCAGTGCTGTGACGCATACAGTAGAACGTGTGCTCAGTGCTGTGACGCATACAGTAGAACTATTGCTCAGTGCTGTGACGCATACAGTAACACTAGTGCTCGGTGCTGTGACGCATACAGTAACACTAGTGCTCGGTGCTGTGACGCATACAGTAACACTAGTGCTCGGTGCTGTGACGCATACAGTAACACTAGTGCTCGGTGCTGTGACGCATACAGTAACACTAGTGCTCGGTGCTGTGACGCATACAGTAGAACTAGTGCTCGGTGCTGTGACGCATACAGTAGAACTAGTGCTCGGTGCTGTGACGCATACAGTAGCACTAGTGCTCAGTGCTGTGACGCATACAGTAGCACTAGTGCTCAGTGCTGTGACGCATACAGTAGCACTAGTGCTCAGAGCTGTGACGCATACAGTAGCACTAGTGCTCAGAGCTGTGACGCATACAGTAGCACTAGTGCTCAGTGCTGTGACGCATACAGTAGCAGTAGAGCTCAGTGCTGTGGCACATATACATGTCTATTCATCACCACTTAATTTCTACAATTGTAGAAATTAAGTTATTGAGCCATTCATCAGGATCACAGATATCTCCTGCTTACCTTCCTCTCCCGGAATGGCCCACTGTCCCCATACACTAGTATCACAGATATCTCCTGCTTACCTTCCTCTCCCGGAATGGCCCACTGTCCCCATACACTAGTATCACAGATATCTCCTGCTTACCTTCCTCTCCCGGAATGGCTCGCTGTCCTCATACACTAGTATCACAGATATCTCCTGCTTACCTCCCTCTCCTGGAATGCCCGCTGTCCCCATACACTAGTATCACAGATATCTCCTGCTTACCTCCCTCTCCTGGAATGGCCCGCTGTCCCCATACACTAGTATCACAGATATCTCCTGCTTACCTCCCTCTCCTGGAATGGCCCGCTGTCCCCATACACTAGTATCACAGATATCTCCTGCTTACCTCCCTCTCCTGGAATGCCCGCTGTCCCCATACACTAGTATCACAGATATCTCCTGCTTACCTCCTTCTCCTGGAATGGCCCGCTGTCCCCATACACTAGTATCACAGATATCTCCTGCTTACCTCCCTCTCCTGGAATGGCCCGCTGTCCCCATACACTAGTATCACAGATATCTCCTGCTTACCTCCCTCTCCTGGAATGCCCGCTATCCCCATACACTAGTATCACAGATATCTCCTGCTTACCTCCCTCTCCTGGAATGGCCGCTGTCCTCATACACTAGTGTCACAGATATCTCCTGCTTACCTTCCTCTCCCGGATTGGGCCACTGTCCTCATACACTGGTATCACAGATATCTACTACTTACCTCCCTCTCCTGGAATGGCCCGCTGTCCCCATACACTAGTATCACAGATATCTCCTGCTTACCTTTCTCTCCCGGAATGACCCGCTGTCCCCATACACTAGTATCACAGATATCTCCTGCTTACCTCCCTCTCCTGGAATGGCCCGCTGTCCCCATACACTAGTATCACAGATATCTCCTGCTTACCTCCCTCTTTTGGAATGCCCGCTGTCCCCATACACTATTATCACAGATATCTCCTGCTTACCTTCCTCTCCCGGAATGGCCCGCTGTCCTCATACACTAGTGTCACATATATCTCCTGCTTACCTCCCTCTCCTGGAATGCCCGCTGTCCCCATACACTAGTATCACAGATATCTCCTGCTTACCTCCCTCTCCTGGAATGGCCGCTGTCCCCATACACTAGTGTCACAGATATCTCCTGCTTACCTTCCTCTCCCGGATTGGGCCGCTGTCCTCATACACTGGTATCACAGATATCTACTACTTACCTTCCTCTCCCGGAATGGCCCGCTGCCAGTCACACCCCCTTCTGTTCAACGTAATGATGTCATGCACGTGACGTGGTGCTCTTAGTGCCTCAAGGCACCCTTACAGTTTAGGTTTAAAGGATATTCATCCTTAAGCACAGATTACTGTATTTACTTAGCACATTAGTCAGTTTGATTATACAATCTGTTCTCAAGCATGGATAGCCTTAAACCTGGACCATAAGGGGGCCTAGAGTTTGGGAAACCTGTAATAACAGAAATAAAAACCCATTCCTGTACCATGATTATTCTCCATATATCTCTTACATACTTGTGCGCTGGCCAACTCCGGCTCCATAACTCTGAGCTGACGCAGTTATTGTCGCCTCTCTCCCTTGTGCTCGCTGTTGCTGACAGCTGAAGTGTCCAATGAGAAGGCAGGAACGGAGCGATACGGTTTCTCCCCCTGAATTTCCTCTGAGGTGATGTAGATGAGGCCCAGATAATATCTATTATTACAGTGTGCCTTAGTGGTTAGCATTGTTGCATCACAGCAATGAGGTCGGGGGGACCCATCTGTGTGCAGTTTGTATGTTCTCCCCGTGTTGGCGCATGTTATCTCTGGGTTCTCTTGTTTTCCATATACTGATCCTCCACCCACAATACTGAGATTATGGAAATGTAAAAATAATAATCACTATAATGAAAGTGCGTGTCACCCTCCTTCCCTAACTCCCTCCCAAAAGTGACAAGACCACCTCATGTATCCCATGTGAGTGTAAGGGGTAAATTCACTAAAGTGAGAGTTTTAGGAAGTGAGTTTTAAAAGAGATGTTGCCCATAGCAACCAATCAGATTCTACATAGCATTTAACTAGCACCTTCTAAAAGAGAATAGCTACAATCTGATTGGTTACTATGGGCAATATCTCTTTTAAAACTCACTTCCTAAAAACTCTCACTTTAGTATATTTACCCCTAAGAATGCGTAAATGTTACTCAATGACCAATAATCCACAAACCTTCATAAATTGGTCCCAGACAGAATAATCTGCCTCCTCTTCCCCCAAAAAAGTAAAACATTTAAAACCATTAACATGGATACTGTACATTGTAACCGTGTGCAAAAGTGACGCAACACCAGGAAAATATGCATTTATAAAACATAACTGTTTCCATGAGTTGCTCTAAAGAAGTTACTATTATATGGCGTCGCTATGCTTTGGAGTATTGGGCGATTTCATTTTGGAGTTGTACGCTCTATGGACAGAATCATTTATCTTATTCTATTAAAAGTAAACCAAGGATATGTCCTAAAAAAGAAAAAAAAAATGTATGTACATAGGCCAGGCAATCAAAAGAAAAAAGAAAAAGTTATTCTCTGTAAAACGGACAGATTTGGGAAAAAATTTTTTAAGATTGGGCTGATTGTCAAGGGGGAAAACCCCTCTGAATATGAAGAGTTTAAGGTATACATTAACCCCTTCAGTGTTAAGGATGAGTGGGATTTATCCTTCGCATTAACCTCAAAAGTGCTAAGGACAAGCCCGGCCTTAGAAAAATGGTGCAGACCCATGGGATGCATGGGTCCCTAAAAGGGAATACATACGAATTACCGCGGGACATAAGTCTGGCGGTTCAAATCCTGACAGCGGCAGGCCGACTCGGCTGAAAATAGGGATCGTCCCCAGGTAAGTATCAACTAACCTAACCCCCCTAACCCTAACCCTCCTTTAGTGTGCCTAACCCTAACCTTCCCCCCCAGTGCCAAACCCTAATGCCCCCTCTAAGTGCCTAAACCTAACCACCCCTTCCCCAATGCCTAACCCTAAGTCCCCCAAGAGGGTGCCTAACCCTCCCTCCCCCCTAGCCTAACCCTAACCTTCCCCCCCCCAGTGCCAAACCCTAATGCCCCCTCTAAGTGCCTAAACCTAACCACCCCTTCCCCAATGCCTAACCCTAAGTCCCCCGGGGGGATGCCTAACCCTAAGTCCCCCCCGGGAGCCCTAAACCTAACCCCCCCGCGGCTGTCCGCAGCGGCTCCCGGCATCACTTCGATCGAGATGCCGGGCGCCGCTCTCCCAGCATCGGTAAAATGACAGGCGTCTAGAATTAGCATGCCCCTGCCCAGTATTCTCCATCCTGGATGCTAGATACTCAGGGTAGTCCCTTCTTTCAAACTGTGGGCCTGAATCAGAGCCGGACGCTATTTGCGCTCGCTCGTTCAGAAAAAGGGGCCGGCTATTTAAATTGAGCGCTCGCTCTTTGCGGTCTGTTGACGCCTCTATGTCTGAGCGAGCGAACGAAATATGCGCTTGCTATTTTATAAAGACGCCCCCTGGCCGTTCGCATCATACGTCATCTCCGCTATTTATTTGATTAATCGAGTACATCGAAAGGCGTCTGAACTGCTCGCAGTGGTTGTGGTTGGATTGTCCTACCGCAATCATGCGAACAGTTCAGGCTAAGAAACAACCAAGTGACGTGGTCGATGACGCTGCTTTGTTAATTATGCACACCCTTAAAACTCCCGTTTTGACCTTTTGGCACGCCTGCGTTCGGATCACCACGCCCCGTTTTCAAGCACCTTCCCCTGTTACCACCCACAAATGCCTCATCCTGTCACTCAAATTAGCAGGCACTCGCTATTTTGCGAGTGCTCGATTTCCGACCGCAATGACTGGTTGGCGCATGCGCATTACGACCCATACGCATGCGCAGATGTGCGAACATCGCTCGGAGCGAACGAGCGGCTCTGAATCAGGCCCTGTGTCCCCCCTTAGTAGTTACTGTCTGTTGATCAGTGTAATAATTCAAATGATGTTCAGGACTGTACTCCAGAAGGTTGGCTTGTAGGATATAAGGAGATCTAATGTCTCCCAGTCTCGGCTGTCTCTATTGAGCGCGCCGCTCTCTGCTTTGGAATCTGCTTCCACCGTCCTGAAATTTTTAGCCTTGAAAAACCTTCACTCAAGGAGAATTCATTTTGACGTTTTATTCATTCCATGGGTAATAAAGTACTTGAAGATGGCGGTCATTATCCAAACAATTATCCAACTGGATAGTCCAAGAATTATCTGAATTGTTCATCCAACCCTAATGGAATCCGCACACAGAGAATTTCCCCATATCGCCTCATCTTGTCAGTAACGGGCTTAATGCCTCTTACTCTCGGCGTATGGAAACAAATCTTATTCCTGTTTCGTATCAAATGACTGTATTTGCATTATGTTATCATTAGAAACCATTGCAGATCATTTTATTTAAATAATATTGGCTCCGTGTTGGGGTAAAGGATCAGAGAAGAACGTTTGGTTTTGCTCATCACGTGCGGAAGGTCACTGACGGGAATATTTCTGCCATCTGTAACAATTCCATTTATAAAATACTTTTCATATATTTTATCATCGCTATTGGGCAAAGATCTCGCTGTACTTCACTTTCATCGTTCAGAATACGTCCTTGACTTTCTTTGATGGGCCCTAGTAGCGGGGCTCATTTGTGTTAGTGGGTCTACGCATTTTGTCAATTTTTTTTCTAAACGGCAATTAATTTTGAAATCGAAAACTAGACGGCCTTCGTGCAGCTAAATAAATGGAATAAAGGGAACTCTGCTGCTTATACCTCTTTTCCACCAAAAACCCAGGTCCGACCTGGGTTTTTGGACATGGTTCCAACCCTGGTCAGACCCAGGTCAGACCCATTTACACTGCACCTTTAATCTGGGTTACTCCCAGGTCAGCCCTGTTCACACTGAACTCAGGTCTGCCCTGCTAAACCTGTGAGGTCATAAAAAGTGGGAGGTGAATGCTCCACAACCACCAATCCTCTCATTTTAGGCATGATCCAGGTCAGATAACCTGGGTTGCACCGTTTACACTGCACCATTACCTGGGTCCATCCTGGGTCCAACCCTGGTAGCTACCTGGGTTGGATTGCAGGGTCACTTGACCCAGGTTATTTTTCAGAGACCCTTTTACACTGAGCTGCGACCCGGGTAGACCCAGCAAAAACCCAGGTTTTTGCTCTGGTGTAAAAGGGGTATAAGTCTCTTTGTTCCTTTTGAATAAAATACTTATTTTATTGCCATTGCTTGAAGAAAAGTTTTTTCATTTCGTATTCATTGGGCCTGATTCACAACGGAACACAACTGTGCATGCTATAGCGATTACGCACGCAGTCTCGCTGCGATAGTATGCTAATCCACCGCATCCCATATGCAGCAATACACAAGGACGTCCACCTTACCTTACACATCCGTAATGTTTGGCAAGACTGCAAAACCATCGGTAACATGGAGTAACCATCGCAGCCTCACGCACACTTGCACAAGATCAGACTAACGTCAGCGCACGCTATGAAACCTCAGGCTGTGTAGGCCATCTCAGTGGATAATTTATGCACGCCCCTGCAACGGCGTTCAAACGCACACTGGCACGCCTGCGTTCGCCCGACCACCCCCATGTCACCACCCACAACCGGCACTTCCTGTCAATCACTCTGCGATGGGTCTGCATAGTCACTGCGATCGCAGTCCCGATCGCGATGGCTAGTTCGTGCACTGCGATCCATGCGCAGTACGCAACAATCGGCCAATTGCGTACGTAATCGCAGTTGCATACAGTAGTCAATCAGGCCCATTGTCCCTGATCAGTGAACAGCACAGTGATGTGATTTCAATTAACTTCAACAATAAAAAAACAATTCTTTAGTTTTTTGGGGGTTTTTTGGGTAGGGCAAGGTCGCCAAAAGCAGAACCTATAAAGACGCTCTGGGCTGCTGTACATACTTCAGGGTTAACACTCGGAGCATCTTTTGGATGATCCCAGCGGCACCCAACAGTGCTCCTGGCAGCAGGGTTCCATTACAGGCACCCTGCTAGCCAGATGCAGAGCCCTCAGGGAGGAGACAGGTGCCACCTCCATTGTGTTACGCCCTTGGCGTTCTCACTGCTCCTGTCCTACAGCCCTGGAAAGTAGCCTGCTTTAGGCAAAGGAGGAGGAAATATTTGGAAGTTATTGATGTTTAATCCTCACTTAGTACATAGTAGATATCTCCTCTCTGGGAGAAGCTCGGAGAGGAGCAGAGACAGCTTGTCCCCCCACCCCCCCATTCTACCCACGTCACTAAGTGGGTGGGAGATGCAGCCATTCTTCTGAGGGTGCGGGGTGCTATCTGAAAATTCGGGAGCCTCCCACAACGTCTGGGAGAGTAGACAAGTATGGTTTAATTTAAGAGGTGGACTTACTGTCTCCAAACTCTTCCTGAACTGCCCCCGTCTCTCAACGTTTTCCTACAGGTTGCAGGCGGTGTCATTTGTGGTGGGCCATAAATATTAGTTTGTTATAACCCTCCCATCACGCGATGTCCCAGCTTACTTACAACATTTCTGTAGAATAAAATGAAGATTCTGTATTCGGAAGAGCTTAGTCACCATTATATAACTGTAAAGGGATATTTGAGGAGGGTAGAACAGGGCGAATTATTATACCGGGCTGAGGAAACTGTATAACATGGTTCTTATTTATGTTGGGGGTCTAACATTGTGACTATTCTACAATGCACAGCCCCCAAATGCATAAGGATGTCATAAGCTGTATCGAAGAGCTCACCCTAGGCGGGATGTACTAAGCCCATAGGGACGATGAATTCCGCTTTGTACATATGGGAAGTGCGGTAAAACCCCCGAAAACTGTTGCAGCACTCGCTTATAGTCACAGATGCCATACCGTCAAAGGACGCGGGCGCCGTAGCGTCTGACTCCGAATCGGCACCATTAGGTGATGCATCCTGTGGAATGTGTCCGGGATATGATGGTATAAAAGTACCCTGGCCATGTAGGGGTTAATGTGCAGCCCCTGGAATGATTAAGTTTTATATAGGAGATGATTTGTGATGGGCGTTACTGCAGCCGGTGATAGGTCCCCCTGGTTTGGCAGGAGGCAGTAAGCAAGGCGGTCGCTTTGTTAGTGATAATGGAACCCCTCTGGGGTAATGATGGAAGCCAGTCACTCTAGGTGGAGGTTAATACGATCCTACATTAGTATCTCGTGCAGGTAGCTTAACTCTGACAGTGAGAAATGAAATGGTTTTCCCTGACTGCGCTGCGCTCTCTGTCTGTGGTGATTACCGATGGGTAGTGCAGGCGCAAAACATTTAGTACATAATGGGGTAGATGTATTATAGCGGCACTTAACGTGCCGCTATAACGCTTCCCGCTTCGCCTCTTTACCGAGGCGAAGCAGAAAGCACTACCGATGAGATGTATGAACATCTCATCGGCCGGAGAGGGGGAGCGTTAACTCCCCCCTCCGGCGCTACCCGCTAGAGACAGCAGCGCATCAGCCTAGTGCTGATGCGCTGTGTCTCTTCCCGGCCGGCTCCACTGAGCATGCGCGGGATCTCGCAAGTATCGCGAGATCCCCGCATGCAGCCTGGAGCCGGTAGCCGCCACAGCAGGGACAGCGCTGTCCCTGCTGTGGGGATAGGCTAGCGCCAGGCTGTAGCTGTCGATAACGACAGCTACAGCCGGCCGAACGGTCAGACGATCTGACCGTTCATACATAGCCCAGGCTATTGGCGCTGCTATCTTGTAGATAGCAGCGCCGATAATGACAGGGGCGCATGTCATTTACCGCCCAGACCCCCGATCATACATCGGGGAGAAGCGGTATCAGCGCACATAACGTGCGCTGATACCATTTCTGGGCATCATACATCTTCCCCAATGACTAGTGTTGGCACTGTGCAATTATCTCTGCTAATTGCCTGGTTGAGGAAATCGGTGGCATATTAAGGTTTGCCTGTTACCTAGATGCAGTTTTGTGGCTGAACCAACATATACCGTGGTGCTTGAAAGTTTGTGAATTTCTATTGAAATTTGGCCTAAAACGACCTCAGCTTTACACACAAGTCCTAAAAGTAAATAGAAACAAATGAGACTAAAAAATTAGACGAGCTCATTTTTTTTTTGAGGAAAATTATCCACTATCGCATATCTGTGAGTGGCAAAAGTATGTGAACCTTTAGGCTTAGCAGATATTTTGAAGGTGAAATTGGTTTCAGGTATTTTCAATCTATGGGATGACAATCAGGTGTGAGGGGACAACCTGTCTTTGTAAAAGAACAGGGATCTATCAAAGTCTGATGGTCACAACACGTTTGTGGAAGTGTATCATGCCACGAACAAAGGAGATTTCTGAGGACCTCAGAAGAAGAGTAGATGATTCTCATCAGGCTGGAAAAGGTTACAAAACCATCTCTAAAGAGTTTGGACTCCACCAATCAGCAGTCATAGAGAGTGTGTACAAACGGAGGAGATTCCAGACCGTTATTACCCTCCCCAGGAGCGGCCCACCAACAAAGATAACTCCAAGAGCAAGGTGTCTAATAGTTTGGAAGGTCAAAAAGGAACCAAAGGACACTGAACAACAATGGTGTGCATGGCAGGAGTGCAAGGAAAAAGCCGCTGCTCTCCAAAAAAAACATTGCTGCACGTCTGCAGTTTGCTAAAGATCATGTGGACAAGCCAGAAGACTATTGGAACAATATTTTGTGGACAGATGAGTTCAATTAGAGCTTTTAGGTTTAACTTTAAATGAGAAGCGTTGTGTTTGGAGAAAGGAGAACACTGCATTCCAGCATAAAAACCTCATACCACCGGTGAAACACGGTGGTGATGGTGGTGGTGGTGGTATCATGGTTTGGGCTTGTTTTGCGGCATCTGGTCCAGGACGACTTGCCATCATTGATGGGACTATGAATTCTGAATTATACCAGAATATTCTAAAGGAAAATGTCAAGATATCTGTCCATGAGCTGCATCTCAAGAGAATTTGGGTCATGCGGCAAGACAACGACCCAAAGCACACAAGACGATTCCACCAAGGAATGGTTAAAGAAGAATAAATGTAAAGTTTTGAAATGGCCAAGTCAAAGTCCTGACGTTACTCCATTGGAAATGTTGTGGAAGGACCTGTAGCGAGCAGTTCATGGGAGAAAACCCAATAACATACCAGAGTTGAAGCTGTTTTGTACGGTGGAATGGGGTAAAATTCCTCCAAGCCGATGTTCATGATTAATCAACAATTACCGGAAACGTTTAGAAGCAGCTATTGCTGCACAAGGGAGTCATACCAGATACAGAGAGCAAAGGTTCACATACTTTTACCACTCACAGATATGGGATATTGGATAATTTTCCTCAATAAAAATGAGCCCATCTATTTTTTGTTTCATTTGTTTGATATGGTTCTTTATCTACTTTTAAGACTAAAAATCTAAGGTAGTTTTAGGCCAAATTTCAGCAGAAATATAGAAAATTTCTGAAGGGTTCACAAACTTTCCAGCACCACTGTATTCATTGATATAAATTGATATCGCTCACTTCAAATATCATCACCCTACTTTATCTCATTTTAAGATGTACTTCAGATAACCACATTCTGCAATATCCAGATTGGCTCAAGAAAAAGCAAAGTACATGATGATGATGATTCAATTAATATGTGTATGTCGGGCATATTGGAAATTATTGTGAGCGACCATCTTCTGACCCAAGGGCAATAAGGTTTTTGGTGGACACCTCACATGTGACTTTGACTCAGAGGTTGCGGCCCGCCCAGGTGTGGACCCCACAGCGGATGTTCCCTTTGAACCTATGGTAGTCTCATCCTAGTGTGGACTGGCCTGTTTGTGGCCAAGATGTCATTAGTGGAAGATGCCCGAAAGTTGTCGGCGGCAAAGCAAGTATAGCACCTGTGTTCTGTCCAATCAGTATATGGTACCTTACAGACATCGTTCCATAGGGCTTAATGTGAGGGGATGGCGCACTCAGCCCTTTCCTGGTTTTCCTGACCCCCGCTAGTTACTAGAGGTCCCCGATTATTGAATTGCTCCGATAATAACAGCTGCGTTTTTTTGTGCGACTTTTTACCTTGAATTCCGTCTTATTCGCAAAGTAGTTTCTGCTGATTAAAATGATATGCGGCAATGAATCTATTCTGTGTGCGGCTGTGTCTGCATGCGAAACGCTATGTTACAGTGGCTGTGACTATGGCGGTGTCGGCGCTGTGACACCGTAACGTAGCGCACATCATTTTACGCAGCAGCTGCTTGTGCGCCCTATTTACAACACTTTGCGAATAATACACATTTGAAGGTTAAAAAGTTGCATGAAAAGAGGCTCGGCGCTACTGCATCACGCCACGGCATTGCGCAATAGCTGTTTAAAGCGCAAGGAAGTAAGATGTATGTGGACACATCTGTATATCAGACAAAAATAAGCCATCGCCAAGAGAAGAAGGTGAATCATACCCCAGAGGCGGTAATCATTGGCGATAGCGGCGATACGGATGGCGGTAACCCTTTCCTATACAGGAAAACTATCACCTGTGAGAACTCCCACATTCCTGCCATTACTAAATTTTATATACTTATATTATAACAGATTCCTGCTCACCTAAGTGAGGCTTGAGATGTGAACAGCCACGTGCCGAAAACCAGAGCTCGCAACTTTCCCGCAGCAGACGGTGAGTACGAGGCGAATGAGACCAGATAAAAGGTAATGAATTAGGATATGTTGCACACTATTATAAATTAGGCCGCAGAACGCTACATTGGTATAAGGCGGCAATGGTTGCAGGTTGCACGTGACCACTCCCCTGGTTTTTTGTTTTGCTGACTTGTTTCATTCCGTGTGCTTTTATAACAAACCATTGTACACAGATTAATCCCATGAAAACATACTATTAAAGACCTGAAATTCAGCAGTGATAATGGGATACGTAAGTGAGATACATTGGTGTGTGTAATAGTGTATACAGTATATATGTATGTGTAACGTAGAACTGGAACGCTGAGCTCAACTAGATTTTAGCCGGCACAAGCTTTTGCCAAGTCCTCTACTAAGGTAACTGCAGCCCCACATGAAGGCCTCCCAGCAATCACATTTTTATTAGAAATATATTTAATTCTTATAAGCTCTTGAAACATTTTAATACACGTGTGTGAATGTTTTTTTTTAAAAAAGATCAACTTGCATTGACTTGTAATAAGTAATGCCTCTATTTAACATTAATATGGTTGAAGTGTCATATATTACTGAGAGGAAGAATATGACTGAGGAGTTTATCTATAACGATATGGTAGGAGGGGTGGTGCATCTCTATCTGAGCATGGAGAACCTTATTTATCAACTTGTCTTTATGTATCGCGAGAATATTCTGTTACGTCTTCCATTTGGTGGACAAAGCAGTAATAAAACGAGGCTGGGTGATAACAGAAAGAGAGAGATGTACGAGGGTCCTGCACGCAAGCGTACACTCTGGGCCTGATTCAGAGACGGACGCTCTGAACGAGCGCTCGCTCTGAATCAAGGTGTTTTTTTTTTGTTTTTTTTGTTCGGCCTCCTGGCCGCTCGCATAGCTGTGGGTGACTACCCACAGCTATTGCGAGCGGCCAGGTTGATGGTCACGATGGTCAAGGCCATCGCGACCATCGGGCTTGCGACGAGACCCTTGTGGTAGGGTCTCATGGCCGGAAGCTCTCCCACTGACATCACTGGTGATGTCAGCGGGGCCGCCCTTCGGGAACGCCTCCGTTTGGCCAGCCACCCCCCCCTGCCCGCCCACCAAACGGGGCGAGCTGTCAATCACCATCGACAGCTCGCCCCCTTTTGTGCGAGACCCAGGGCGACGGAGCACCCATCGCTAGCCGGGTCTCGCGCATGGGCACAACGGAGCCGGCTCCATCGTGCGCATGCCCAGTGGGCAAACATCGACCCGGTTGCGAGCGCTCAGCGCTTGCGCCCGGGTCTGAATCAGGCCCTCTGTACACTGTATCAAATGGGGGTATACTTTATTTTTTCACTGCGCTATAGTGGAATGACAGGGTAACATTGGCTAATTAACATACGTCACCTTCCTATATGGAAATTTCAATGACAGGATTTGGTGGATTAGGGTCACCACCTACAGGAATTTCATGTTTTTTTCCCACATGTATCCGGTCTCCTGGCACCGTGACTGGGGCCCAGATAACAGACTATATCGAACATTTAGTTACAACAATTGTCAAAAGCTGCTGAAATTATTTGTTGTTTACCCGAAATGCGCTGTATGAAAATGCAACTCCTAATAAGACGGTGTTCTGTGAGAGTAACTCCTGGCCCCACCAGCTCTTAATTGTATGTCAGCATGGAGCTAATTCTCTGCAGGATAGGCCTGTATTGTATCCCCCTAACCGTGCCATCGCCCTCAGCTGTTTCCTGGATGAGATGAGGCGAGTCGGGAATTCCGAGACTGCCAACTGCGTCCAAGGTCGGGCGAGATTCTCAATTTGAAGGTTACAGTGTGAGCAAAGGCTGGGGCGAGGCGGGAGAGCTCGGGATAATCACTGATGTGACTTCTGCAGAGAGATTTAATGCTGGCGGAGATTATACATGAAAAGGGTTGGTAGTCACAGACCTTACAGAGAGTGGGGAGCTGATCCCTCCGCCTGCCACCTCTGCCGCCTTACAAATATGGCTGAGCTGTCATCTGTAATAACAGAGCTGTCATTTCACAGCTTTTCTTCCTTTGCTGTTGTTGTCTAGTTATTATTATTATTAGTATTAGTCAGTGCGGCAGCGTCCGTTTCCTCGGTAATTGTACCTCTACTGTACTTTGAAGAATTGGGGGTAAAACTTTTGGCGTGTTTTAGTGTCTAGTTTCTTTTCTAAGATGACTAATCCTCCCGGGAGCGGAAATCATTTTAACTTTTTTGATAAATTGATAACATTTTTAAATAATATTTTGCCCATCGAGCCCCAGACGGAATGAGGTGGGAATATATATATATTTATTTTTTTCTCTTAAGGCAAAACTGAATTCATGAATCTTTAACCCCTTCATCATTTAACTGCCTCGTCATCCATAAGTCATTACATTCTCATTAACTGTCTTTATCATTAACACTATCCATAGTCCATCATTAACCCCTATCATCCTCATAGTCCATCATTAACCCCCTCATCATCCTCATAGTCCATCATTAACCCCCTTTCATCATCCTCATAGTCCATCATTAACCCCCTCTCATCCTCATAGTCCATCATTAACCCCCTCTCATCATCCTCATAGTCCATCATTAACCTCCTCTCATCCTCATAGTCCATCATTAACCCACTCATCATCCTCATAGTCCATCATTAACCCCCTATCATCATCCTCATAGTCCATCATTAACCCCCTATCATCATCCTCATAGTCCATCATTAACCCCCTATCATCATCCTCATAGTCCATCATTAACCCCCTCTCATCCTCATAGTCCATCATTAACCCCCTCATCATCCTCATAGTCCATCATTAACCCCCTCACATCCATCATTAACCCCCTATCATCATCCTCATAGTCCATCATTAACCCCCTCTCATCCTCATAGTCCATCATTAACCCCCTCATCATCCTCATAGTCCATCATTAACCCCCTTTCATCATCCTCATAGTCCATCATTAACCCCCTCTCATCCTCATAGTCCATCATTAACCCCCTCTCATCATCCTCATAGTCCATCATTAACCTCCTCTCATCCTCATAGTCCATCATTAACCCACTCATCATCCTCATAGTCCATCATTAACCCCCTATCATCATCCTCATAGTCCATCATTAACCCCCTATCATCATCCTCATAGTCCATCATTAACCCCCTATCATCATCCTCATAGTCCATCATTAACCCCCTCTCATCCTCATAGTCCATCATTAACCCCCTCATCATCCTCATAGTCCATCATTAACCCCCTCACATCCATCATTAACCCCCTATCATCATCCTCATAGTCCATCATTAACCCCCTCTCATCCTCATAGTCCATCATTAACCCCCTCATCATCCTCATAGTCCATCATTAACCCACTCATCATCCATCATTAACCCCCTCTCATCATCCTCATAGTCCATAATTAACCCCCTCTCATCATCCTCATAGTCCATCATTAACCCCCTCTCATCCTCATAGTCCATCATTAACCCCCTCTCATCAATTTGGTCCATCATTAACCCCCTATCATCATCCTCATAGTCCATCATTAACTCCCTCTCATCATCCTCATAGTCCATCATTAACTCCCTCTCATCATCCTCATAGTCCATCATTAACCCCTCTCATCATCTTGGTCCATCATTAACCCCCCTCTCATCCTCATAGTCCATCATTAAACCCCTATAATCCTCATAGTCCATCATTAACCCCCTCTCATCATCCTCATAGTCCATCATTAACCCCCTCTCATCATCCTCATAGTCCATCATTAACCCCCTCTCATCATCCTCATAGTCCATCATTAACCCCCTCTCATCCTCATAGTCCATCATTAACCCCTCTCGTCATCCTCTGCCATTAATCTCTTCTCTGTATCGTTATCAATAACACCAACTAATTATAATTTTAGTTACTCATTAACATTAACCCCCTGTCGTCATCATCATCCATCATTAACCCCCTGTCATCATCCTCGTGGATCATTAACCCCCTCTCATCATCATCGTCCATCATTAACACAGGCTCATCATCATCGTCCATCATTAACACAGGCTCATCATAATTTTACTTACTCAGTAACATTAACCCCCCTCATCATCAGTGTCAACCGTCATTAATCACCTCTCATCATCAATGCATCTGTCATTAACTCATCATCATCATCATTTTCCCTCATTAACCCCTTCCTATCATCTTTGTCCATCAATAACCCCCCCTCTCTTCATCATCTTTCATTATTAGTCTCATTAACATCATCGTCCATCATTAACACCCACTCATCATAATTTTAGTCCATCATTAACCCCTTCTCATCATCGTCCTCATTGTAGTCCATCATTAACTCCCTCTAATTATCATCATTGTCCATCATAAACCCCCTCTCATCACTGTCGTCCTCCATCATTTCATCATTATCCTACTTTATCTTACCCCCTTCCCTCATTATCATTCATCCACCTGACCATCCTCCTTTCCCCCACCTGGGCAGTCGCCCTGCTCCACAGGTGATCTGTTCATATGTCCGCACCCACTGACCATCTCTGTTCCCTGCTTGGCACAGCCCACGCTTGATTAGAGAGGACCAGATCTATCGGATCCCCACTGAGCGGGTTTAAATCTAAGCTCTCAGTGAGATGCCAGTGCCGAGGGTCCAGCACCGGCATCTCCCCGAGGGTCCAGCACCGGCATCTCCCCGAGGGTCCAGCACCGGCATCTCCCCGAGGGTCCAGCACCGGCATCTCCAGTGGGGATCCAATAGATCTGGTCCTCTCTAATCAAGCGTGGGCTGTGCCAAGCAGGCAACAGAGATGGTCAGTGGGTGCGGACATATGAACAGATCACCTGTGGAACAGGGCGACTGCCCAGGTGGGGAAAAGGGAGGATGGTCAGGTGGATGAATGATAATGAGGGAAGGGGCTGCTGGTGCTGAACCCGTTGGGGGGCTGCTGGTGCTGAACCCTCAGGTTCAGCACCAGCAGCCCCCCAAAGGGTTCAGCCGGTTCTGCCCTCGGGGAGATGCCGGTGCTGAACCCTCGGGGAGATGCCGGTGCTGAACCCTCGGGGAGATGCCGGTGCTGAACCCTCGGGGAGATGCCGGTGCTGAACCCTCGGGGAGATGCCGGTGCTGAACCCTCGGGGAGATGCCGGTGCTGAACCCTCGGGGAGATGCCGGTGCTGAACCCTCGGGGAGATGCCGGTGCTGAACCCTCGGGGAGATGCCGGTGCTGAACCCTCGGGGAGATGCCGGTGCTGAACCCTCGGGGAGATGCCGGTGCTGAACCCTCGGGGAGATGCCGGTGCTGAACCCTCGGGGAGATGCCGGTGCTGGCCCTCGGGGAGATGCCGGTTCTGGCCCTCGGGGAGATGCTGGTGTTGGTGGTCTGAGCAGAGGGCTAATTTCTGATCTCTCTGCCTCCTGCTTCATCTAATATAAGAGTAACATCGGTAGTAATGCGGGTAGCCAGGGGCCTGCTGGCACCCTCCTCTGTACATGACAATTATCAGAATAGATCCGATGCTGGACGTTTATAAATTATGTTTGAAACATGATCTATATTAATAGTTGTCGGCCATAGCACCCCATTGTAATCCATATGGAATATTGTTATCTGAGCATTATTGTCGGATAGGAGGGAGCGAGATAAATCAAATATTAACTGGTACGGTGAGAACAACAGAAATTTGGACATTGGGAATCAGTAAATTGAAAATACCTGGAACCGACAGATATAAATGGCATTCCTGCTGAAATGACACTAAGCGAAATAAAGTCACCTTGTATAATAACAGAGCAATGCGGCTGTTTGTGCGGTATAAAAAGAGAACCCTGGGATTGTAGGGCAGTGGTGCGGTGTACACCTGTTTCCTACCTACAACTCCCCTGCACGACGATTCTGCAAATACCGGCTTCAAGCAGCGGGGACAGTGGTTTAATGACGCGACGGACTTCAGATTGTGTCCCCCCGAGTCCCCAGTCATTCCGGGAGACTCACATGGCTGTTATTCGGTAACATCTCCCTTCTGTAGCTTGTGCATCATATGTTCTTTTCTGTTTGTTGAACTGTATCTGGGGTGTCCCCATAGCCGACGCTATTCCACGGCGATTGTGGTGCTTACAAACTTTACTCTCTACTGCTGGTTCCTATAGAATCTTTCTTATACACACGTGCGGAATCCACTTGTACCTTTTTAGCTTCATATGTTATGTAAGCTCAGCATTATAGATTACAGTATATATGTAACTAGCACAGCTAAACGTGTAACGTATGACAGCCCGATCTGACAAGTAACGTACAGTCATTCCGAGTGTCACAGTAAATGAAAACATCCTGTCATTACTGCCGATCTCTCCTCGCATTAAGTATGCTCTGTTTGGTTTGGTAGACATTAAATAATAATAAAAAAGAGCAAATTCGTTAGTAGCTATAGAAACCTAATTCCCCAGAGTGCGCTACATGTCACTGCTGGGAAACAAATAACGATGCGTTTAGTTTGTTTGGGAGGGGGGACGGGGACAATCCGCCAGACCGCCATTGCCCCCCTCGTGGTTTTACTACAATGTGCCGCAGTCTTTGAGTCGCCCCTTTATCTGCCCAGTCTGATACTTACGTCTGACCGTTCCTATAGGAGAAGAAAACTGCAGATATATATTATATTATATTTTATTTAAAGAGTTACAAGAGACGGTGTTTCCCAAAGCTTAAAGGGGCACCATCATCACATTGTGTCGGTTACATCTGTGATTACACATGACCTTTTACAAAAAGTCTGGTTATTGCTGGGGCTGCGGCTTCCTGCCCCCCAAACTCGCTGACCTGTCACCTTCACTATTCTACAGAAAAAATGGATTTACTTTAAATGATACAAAGGAACTGATAAATGTTCTCTATGGCGAGGCATTGAGCCCAAACAAACAAACGGGCCCAATATCTTGGCAGCCAGGCCGGCCAAGCGGCGGGGGGGGGGGGGGATGGGGATGTTACACTGCAATAGGTCCCGAGTGGGGGCGTGGCAACTTGATCACGTAATTTTGGCTCCGTCCCGCTTTACAGTGCTGATTGGCGGCATTGTCAAGCAGGGGGCGGTGTCATGATGATGCAAATCACATCATTGCCCGCTCCCCCCCCTGCTGCGGGATTTTTCTGCGAATTACGGGGGGCATGGGCGGTCGGCAGCCGGCCGGGAGGCTTGCCTACTTTCCATGGGGCCGAGAGTGCCACACTATTTTCGGGAGCCTCCCAGCCGAATCGGGAGTGTAGGCAAGCATGATTTACATTGTGTAAAAGAGTCCTGTGGGTGCAGCCATTTTAACACTAATTATACTGCATCAACGTAGTAATAGATTAATAGATTGTGTGACCACCCACCGCTATAGCGACAGGCCAAAATGATGGTTGCGATGGTCAAGACCATCACGACCATCGGGCTTGCGACGAGACCCTTGCGGTAGGGTCTCGCTGCCGCAAGCCCTGGAGTGCTTTTGGCTCTATCAGAGCCAAAAGCGCTCCCACTGACATCACTAGTGATGTCAGTGGGGCCAGCCCCAGACGGTAGGCGTTCCCATGGGAACGCCTCCATCTGGGCAGCCACACCCCCGGCCCGCCCACCAAAGGGGGTGTGCTGTCAATCACCATCGACGGCATGCCCCCTTTGGTGCGAGACCCATAATGACGGCTTGGCCATGCGCAAGATGGAGCCGCCTCCATCGTGCGCATTTGCACTTGGGCAACATCGACCCGCTTGCGAGCGCTCGCGAGCGGGTCTGAATTAGGCCCTGTATGCCCATCTCCAGGGCCGGACTGGGACTAAAATAGGCCCTGGCATTTAAATCACACAGGCCCACCTCACGTCAGAATCTGGCTCCTGGCATCGACTCCTCCCCTTACTATTCCTGACTCCGCCAACCTCTTATACAAGTTATACGGAATGGGTATGTTTGACTGCCGGACGTCAACCCTGCGGTTTAAATCCCGACGCCGGCAGCCCGATGCACAAGATCCCGACAACGGAGGTAAGTTAAGTATTCCTAACCCTCTCGCACCCTAAACCTCATTTAGGGGTGACGAACCCTCCCTCATAAGTGCCTAAACCTAACACCCCCCCTCCCCGCACCCCAAACCTAACCCTCCTGGGGTTGCCTGACCCTAACCTTCCCCCTAGTGCCTAAACCTAACCCACCCTACCCCTGCCTAACCCTAATGGTGCATACACATGGTCAGATTTCTCAGATTTCTAAGATCTGTCAGATGAACGATTTTACCAAATATTTGAACGATTGAAGGATTTTTGACTGCATTAAAATGAATGGAATCGTCCAAGTCTGACTGCAAACACATCAGATGTCAGATATTGTTATCTGACCGTCGGGAACGCGCAACGTGCATGGTCCATCGTTCAGGCATGTCAGATATGTCAGATTTTCCTTCAGATATGAACGATTGAACGATTTTTAAAATCGTTATCGTTCAGATCTGAAGAAAAATCTGACCGTGTGTATGCACCATAACCCTCCACAGGGGGATACGTTCACTTCAGACAGGAGGGATGCTGGAGGTCAGAATGCCGACGCCGCAATCCCTACACTTGTCAGAATGCCAGTGCCGGCATCCCCGGGGTTAGGCACTAGGGGGAGGGTTAGGATTAGGCACTAAGGGGGGGAGAGGTTAGGTTTGGGCACAAGGGAGGGAGGGTTAAGGTAAGGGAGAGGGAGATGGTTAGAATACCGTCAGACAGGTGTCGGTATCCTAACCCTCTTGAGATGCCGGCATCAGGATATTGACCGCTGGCATCCCATACCCATCCTGCTAGGCACATACTGTATCACGCAAGTAATGTGAAAAAAGGAGTCAAGTCTCTGTTTGATTCAGTGCAGAGCCAATCTGATATATTCATTCACTGATGTTGTGTTTGTACCTAGTTCACAAATGTTGTCACTGCATATACATAAGTATATACCTCCAAAAACCAAATATTGTTATGTGGTTTGGTTTTTGGAGGTATATACTGTACTTATGTATATGAAGTAGGGGTGTGCATCGGCCACTTTTCGTGTTTTGTGTTTTGGTTTTGGATCTGGATCTTTCTTCGTGTTTTGGATCTGGATTGGTTTTGCCAAAACCACCCTTCCGTGTTTTGGGTTCTGGGTTTTGTGTTTTGGATCTGTATTTTTTTGGAAAAAAGCATAAAAACAGCTAAAATCACAGAATTTGTAGGTTTTTCTGCTCCTATGCTATTATTAACCTCAATAACCTTAATTTCCACTCATTTCCAGTCTATTCTGAACACCTCACACCTCACAATAGTGTTTTTATGTCCAAAAGGTTGCACCGAGGTAGCTGGATGACTATGCTAAGCGACACGAGTGGGCGGCACAAACACGTGACCCATCTAGGAGTGACACTGCAGTGGCAGGCAGGATGGCAGTTAGAAAAACTAGGCCCCAAACTGTACATAATGCAAAGAAAAAAAGAGGTGCAAGATGGAATTGTCCTTGGGCCCTCCCACCCACCCTTATGTTGTATAAACAGGACATGCACACTTTAACAAATCAATCATTTCAGCGCCAGGGTCTGCCACACAACTGTGGCTGAAATGATTGGTTCGTTTGGGCCCCCACAAAACAAGCTGGCAATTAATGTGTCCCTGCACAAACTGGCTCTACGGAGGCAAGATGTCATCCTCATCCACCGATTCCTCACCCTCTTCAGTGTGTACATCCTCATCCTCACAAAGTATTAACTCGTCCCCACTTGAATCCACCACCACAGGTCCCTCTGTACCTTCTGGAGGCTGGTCTCCCTGGAAGAGCTGATAATTCATTTTGATGAACATCATCTTCTCCACATTCTGTGGAAGCAACCTCCTACGCCTTTCGCTGACAAGGTTCCCGGCTGCACTAAACACTCTTTCGGAGTACACACTGGAGGGGGGGCAACTCAGGTAAAATAGAGCCAGTTTGTACAGGGGCCTCCAAATTGCCTCTTTTTCCTGCCAGTACAGGTATGGACTGTCTGACATGCCTACTTGGATGCTGTCACCGATGTAATCCTCCACCATTCTGTCAATGGTGACAGTATCATATGCAGTGACAGTAGACATGTCAGAAATTGTTGCCAGGTCCTTCAGTCCGGACCAGATGTCCAAACTTGGTCCTGCCTGCCCTGCATCACCGCCAGCGGGTTGCTTAGGATACCTAAGTTTTTTCCTGGCAGCCCCAGTTGCGGGAGAAAATGAAGAAGGAGCCGTTGACGTGTCACGTTCCGCTTCAGCTGACAGTGTGTTCACCAGCAGGTCTTTGCACCTCTGCAGGCTTGTGTCGGCCGGAAAGAGAGACACCACATAGGCTTTAAACCTAGGATCGAGCACGGTGGCCAAAATGTAGTGGTCTGATTTCAACAGATTGACCACCCTGGAATCCTGGCAAAGCGAATGAAGGGCTTCATCCACAAGTCCCACATGCCGAGCGGAATCGCTCCGTCTTAGCTCCTCCTTCACTTTCTCCAGCTGCTTCTGCAAAAGCCTGATGAGGGGAATGACCTGACTCAAGCTGGCAGTGTCTGAACTGACTTCACGTGTGGCAAGTTCGAAGGGCTGAAGAACCTTGCACAACACGGAAATCATTCTCCACTGCGCTTGAGTCAGGTGCATACCCCCTCCTTTGCCTATGTCATAGGTGGATGTATAGGCTTGTATGGCCTTTTGCTGCTCCTCCATCCTCTGAAGCATATAGAGGGTTGAGTTCCACCGCGTCACAACCTCTTGCTTCAGGTGATGGCGGGGCAGGTTCAAGAGTGTTTGCTGGCGCTCCAGTCTTCGGCACGCAGTCGCTGAATGGCGAAAGTGGCCAGAAATTTTTCGGGCCACCCAAAGCGTCTCCTGCACGCCCCTGTCGCTTTTCAGAAAATTCTGCACCACCAAGTTTATTGTGTGAGCAAAACATGGGACGTGCTGGAATTTGCCCAGATGTAATGCCCGCACAATATTGGTGGCGTTGTCAGATATCACAAATCCCCAGGAGAGTCTAAGTGGGGTAAGCCACTGGGCGATGATTTCCCTCAGTTTCTCTAAGAGGTTGTCGGCGGTGTGCCTCTTACTGAAACCGGTGATACACAGCGTAGCCTGCCTTGTAACGAGCTGGCGTTTCTGAGATGCTGCTACTGGTGACGCTGCTGCTGTTGCTGCGTAAGGTGATACATCTACCCAGTGGGCTGTCACAGTCATATAGTCCTTAGTCTGCCCTGTTCCACTTGTCCACATGTCCGTGGTTAAGTGGACATTGTGTACAACGGCATTTTTCAGGACACTGAGGACACTTTTTCTGACGTTTCTGTACAGTCTCGGTATCGCCTGCCTAGTGAAGTGGAATCTAGACGGGATTTGGAACCGGGGACACACTACCTCCATCAATTGTCTAAATCCCACTGCACTAATGGCGGATACCGGACGCACGTCTAACACCAACATAGCAGTCAAGGCCTCAGTTATACGTTTTGCTTCAGGATGACTGCTGTCGTACTTCATCCTCCTCGCTAAGGACTGTTGGAGGGTCAATTGTTTAGTAAAAGTAGTGGTGTTCCTACTTCCTCTCTGGGATGATGAACGACTCCCAGCAGCAGCAGCAACAGCAGCAGCGGCAGCAGTAGGCGTAGCAATGCAGGATCCTCCGGAGGAATCCCGGATAGGAGAGTCAGTCATGCCAGTGATATGGCCTGCAGGACTACTTCCGATCCTGACTAAGGAGGAAATTGACGAGGAGGGAGTTGACGGTGTGGTTTGCAGGCGCTTGGATACAACAGGACAACGGGATTTAGGTGTCCCTGGACTGCTTACGGTCTGAGCCAAAGTTTCTGAACTTGACAGTAACTTTTTATGAACGCGCTGCAGGTGCCGTATAAGGGAGGATGTTCCTAGGTGGTTGACGTCCCTACCCCTACTTATTTCACCTTTACATATGGTACATATGGCAAGACAGTTGTTGTCCGGATTTGGATAGAAATATTGCCAGACCAAAGAGGTGGAATGTTTGGTCTTCTGCCCAGGCATGACCGTGATGGGCTTTTTCATCCCACGGACAACAACTGTCTCCCCCGGAGCCTGATTTAAACAAACCACATCACCATCAGAATCCTCCTCGCCAACTTCCTCCTCAGCGCCAGCTACACCAGTATCCTCATCCTGTTGTACTTCAACAGTGACATCTTCAATTTGCATATCAGCAAGTGGACTGTGGGTGCTCCTTTCAGCACTTGCAGGGGGCGTGCAAATGGTGGAAAGAGCCACCTCTTCCCGTCCAGTGCTGGGAAGGTCAGGCATCGCAACCACCACCACACTTGGACTCTCTTTGGGGATTTGTGATATCTTCTTAGAAAGCACAGTTCTTCGCTGTGCTTTTGCCAGCTTAACTCTTTTGATTTTTTTAGTGGGAGGAGTGCTTCCATCGTCATGTGAAGCTGAACCACTAGTCCTGAACATACTAGGGATCGACCTTAGCCGTTCCTTGCCACTCCGTGTCGTAAATGGCATATTGGCAAGTTTACGTTTCTCTTCAGCTGATTTAAATGTCTTTTTCAAGGTCATTTTCCTGAACTTTGCCATTTGGGATTGTATGTGCCCTCTACTATGACATTGGGCATCGGCCTTGGCAGACGACGTTGATGGCATGTTATCGTCTATGTCATGACTAGTGGCAGCAGCTTCAGCACTAGGAGGAAGTGGTTCTTGATCTTTCTCTATTTTATTTTTATCGGAGAAAGTTTGGTCCTCCATTTATGTTATATCGATTTGATATATACGTGCGGCTAAACACAGAAAATAAATTTTTTTTTGGTTCGGACTGGAGTGTACTTTGTGGGTTACAGCACCCTTTAACGGTCAAGCCAGCCGGCCCTTTACTTATGACACAGGCGCACTCTTGGCACTACTTTGTTGATGCACGTGCGGCTACTGCGCACACAATTCACAAACACAGAAAATAATTTTTTTTTGGTTTGGACTGGAGTGTACTTTCAGGGGTTACAGCACCCTTTAACGGTCAAGCCAGCCGGCCCTTTACTTATGACACAGGCGCACGCTTGGCACTACTTTGTTGATGCACGTGCGGCTACTGCGCACACAATTCACAAACACAGAAAATAATTTTTTTTTGGTTTGGACTGGAGTGTACTTTCGGGGGTTACAGCACCCTTTAACGGTCAAGCCAGCCGGCCCTTTACTTATGACACAGGCGCACTCTTGGCACTACTTTGTTGATGCACGTGCGGCTACTGCGCACACAATTCACAAACACAGAAAATAATTTTTTTTTAGGTTTGGACTGGAGTGTACTTTCGGGGGTTACAGCACCCTTAACGGTCAAGCCAGCCGGCCCTTTACTTATGACAGGAGGCGCACGCTTGGCACTACTTTGTTGATGCACGTGCGGCTACTGCGCACACAATTCACAACCACAGAAAATAATTTTTTTTTGGTTTGGACTGGAGTGTACTTTCGGGGGTTACAGCACCCTTTAACGGTCAAGCCAGCCGGCCCTTTACTTATGACACAGGCGCACGCTTGGCACTACTTTGTTGATGCACGTGCGGCTACTGCGCACACAATTCACAAACACAGAAAATAATTTTTTTTTAGGTTTGGACTGGAGTGTACTTTCGGGGGTTACAGCACCCTTAACGGTCAAGCCAGCCGGCCCTTTACTTATGACACAGGCGCACGCTTGGCACTACTTTGTTGATGCACGTGCGGCTACTGCGCACACAATTCACAAACACAGAAAATAATTTTTTTTTTGGTTTGGACTGGAGTGTACTTTCGGGGGTTACAGCACCCTTAACGGTCAAGCCAGCCGGCCCTTTACTTATGACACAGGCGCACGCTTGGCACTACTTTGTTGATGCACGTGCGGCTACTGCGCACACAATTCACAAACACAGAAAATAATTTTTTTTTTGGTTTGGACTGGAGTGTACTTTCGGGGGTTACAGCACCCTTAATGGTCAAGCCAGCCGGCCCTTTACTTATGACACAGGCGAACGCTTGACACTACTTTGTTGATGCACGTGCGGCTACTGCGCACACAATTCACAAACACAGAAAATAATTTTTTTTTGGTTTGGACTGGAGTGTACTTTCAGGGGTTACAGCACCCTTTAACGGTCAAGCCAGCCGGCCCTTTACTTATGACACAGGCGCACGCTTGGCACTACTTTGTTGATGCACGTGCGGCTACTGCGCACACAATTCACAAACACAGAAAATAATTTTTTTTTGGTTTGGACTGGAGTGTACTTTCGGGGGTTACAGCACCCTTTAACGGTCAAGCCAGCCGGCCCTTTACTTATGACACAGGGGCACTCTTGGCACTACTTTGTTGATGCACGTGCGGCTACTGCGCACACAATTCACAAACACAGAAAATAATTTTTTTTTAGGTTTGGACTGGAGTGTACTTTCGGGGGTTACAGCACCCTTAACGGTCAAGCCAGCCGGCCCTTTACTTATGACACAGGCGCACGCTTGGCACTACTTTGTTGATGCACGTGCGGCTACTGCGCACACAATTCACAAACACAGAAAATAATTTTTTTTTGGTTTGGACTGGAGTGTACTTTCGGGGGTTACAGCACCCTTAACGGTCAAGCCAGCCGGCCCTTTACTTATGACACAGGCGCACGCTTGGCACTACTTTGTTGATGCACGTGCGGCTACTGCGCACACAATTCACAAACACAGAAAATAATTTTTTTTTTGGTTTGGACTGGAGTGTACTTTCGGGGGTTACAGCACCCTTAACGGTCAAGCCAGCCGGCCCTTTACTTATGACACAGGCGCACGCTTGGCACTACTTTGTTGATGCACGTGCGGCTACTGCGCACACAATTCACAAACACAGAAAATATATTATTTTTTTAGCACTTGGGGGGAGCACCCCTGATGGACAGAGCACCCCCTGGACAACACTACAGCACCCCTTTAGGACTGGGACACTGCACAGGACTTTGGAACTGACTGCACAACACAGTCCAGCCAGCCCCTATGGACTTTGAAGTAGTGGACACAGCCCCTATTAACAACAGCAGCACAGCACAACACAGCCAGCCCCTATGGACTTTGAAGTAGTGGACAACAGCAGCACTACACTACACTACACTACACAGCACTAACTCCCACCCTCCCTCTTCACTGTCCACAGCCGAGTGAGAAAATGGCGCCGACGCGGGTACCTTATATAGGATCCAAAACCCGCGAGACTCGGAAGGCGGGATGATGACGTTTTGCCTCGATGTCAGATCCGAGTCAGGCGGGAAAAGTCGAGCCTGACTCGGATCGGACTCGGATCGGGGGGGCTCGGGGGGGTTCGGATTTCAGAAATCCGAACCCGCTCACCCCTAATATGAAGTGACAAAATAGGGACTTGAGGATGAAAAAGGGCACAGTCTCAGCCTTAGGATAAAGGCAGGTAGCTAGTGTGGCTGAAAGGCATTGCAGGGGGTAACACCTGTCACTCGTCCAGTGTGTGTGCTGTTACCTCAGTCATGTTACCTCTCTCTATGCTCCGAAATGAAAGTTACTACAATTACCTCACTGCTCTGCTCCCATTGGCAGCTGCTGGTGTCTGCTGTGCAGGGCTGCGTGGGGGTGGAGGAATCACAAGCAGAAGGATCCATTCTAGTTCTACAGCCGTCGGGAGGTGCAGACTGCTGGGTAAAGAGTAGACCCGTGGACTGACCGTTCCGGTGACATCACTAAAGGCGCGGGGCTTAAGACGTTTTTCAGCTCCGTGTTCTCCTAAGCAGTTTTTTCAGAGCTAAATAGCTGCTGCTCGGCTGGACCGGCCCATCTGGCCATCGGCCCTTCTGGCATTTGCCAGATGGCCAGTCCGGCCCTGCCCATCTCTGTTTTTAATCAGTTGGGTATATAACATGGTCATAGATTTATATTAGTAGGTCTTTTTAATTTTATCTTTGTAATTATTTTTTTTTAACAATTTTATAATACACCAAACACTTAATATTATTACTATTATTATGATTTATTTTTTTAATGAAGACTACAACAAAACAAACCATCTGAGTGGTCGTATTGTGTACCGGAAGCTGCGGCCGTGACTTCCTGTATGTCATTAATGTAACTCCAGAAACTCAAGTGTGTAACATTTGGCTAATAACCCTACTACCCACCGTATCGTCTTCCAGAAGGCGACTTATTGATGGCTCATTTGTTCTGAGGTATTTTTTCACTTGAAAAGTGCATAATCCGCTTGTTCATAATGTGCAAAGAGTAAACCGTGTTTATGATAGATTGTTTAGCAGATAAATATATAATACAGCTTTGAGACACTTTTATTTGCCCCTGAGGAGAGTGTCTGTCTGAAACAGATGAGATATATATAGATAGATAGATAGATAATATACAAAAGATGTACACTGACCTCTAGATCTAGTTTTCTTAACTAGTAAAAAGTATCTAAAAACAGCTAAAATCATGTCATTTCTGCAATCCAAACTCTGAAATTCAGATTTGAAATCAGAATTGCGAACCACAGGAAGATCATAACTGCGACTTGGATCTGTCCGACTGTGCCCGGTGCCCTCACAGACTTTCAATGATATTCATGGCGAAGGTTCAGCACTCAAGACTGTAAAAAATCTGATATGAGGTAGAAAAGGCTGATTAATGTCTGTTATCCTGAAGACAGTGTAACGATAATACGGAAACGTTGATCAGATCTGACTCGTATCATGTTTTTTTTCAGTCTCGAGTGCTGTCCCCTTGATGTGTATATGTGTGTGTGTGTGTGTGTGTGTGTGTATATATATATATATATATATATATATATACACAATGTCCAATATTGGTCCACACTCACGTCTGGGGTTACCCGTATGGGATCACCTGTATCCCTGCATACAAAAAACTAACGAAGGGGGGTGCACTCACCAGTTTTCTAAAACAAATCTTTATTTCATCTCATTAAAAACGTTTTACAGTATCTCAATAAGGATCCAACGTTTCGGTCCTATCCATGGACCTTTGTCAAGGTACAATCCCAAACAGTGCATTGCACCTATATATACCTGAGTCCAATAAAGAGACTCCTCCCACACATTAAAGTTAATGCAATCGATAAAAACAGTATGCTACAATAGATCAAAAAACATGCAAGGACATCAAAACATCATAACTGACTATACCAGGGCCGCAACTAGGGGGGGGCTAGAGGTGCACCTGCACCGGGTGCCGGATTGCAGGGGGTGAAAAAAGCTGACTCGAGGTGGCTTGGGGGCTGCAGACTCAGAAAACGGCCATCCAAAAATGGCCACCGCCAAAGAGGAGACCAATGCTAGAGGTCCTTACTGGCCCTCTAGTGTCTGTCTCCTCCTTGGCGGTGGCCATTTTTGGATGGCCGTTTTCAGCAAATTCCATGTGGACTAGCCGTCCGCATGGACTCTGCTGAAAACGGCCATCCAAAAATGGCCGTCGCCTAGATGGAGACAGATGCTAGAGGTCCTACTGGACCTCTAGTGTCTGTTAGGCCAGCGCAATGCACACAGCATTCCCGGCATCGGGAACGCTGGCGCAGCCAGGAGAAGATGCTGAAAACTGCATCTTCTCCAGTGAAATCCCCTGGCAACGAGCATAAACCCCCCTGGCAACAAGCATAAACCTCATGGCAATGAGCATGTAACCCCTGGCAACGAGCAGGTGATTTTAAAGTAATTAGAAGCCTTACTGTGGAGTATAAAATGGTGTCGGGCAAATATGTAAGTGGCACTTTGGTAATAGGCATTACAGTGTGTGGCATAATGGGTATTATGGTGTGTGGAATAATGTAAGTCAATATACCAGGGGCGTCTGAGTAGTGCACTGCCTTATGGAGGAGCAAGGACAAACTTCAGGTACAGGAAGGGAGGGGGCGCAAAATTGCTGCCTTGCACCGGATGACAGATATCCTAGTTTCGGCCCTGACTATACAGTAATGTCTAATTAAAACTGTTGATATAAAAAAACGTGTTCATAAACACGTGCATATGACAAATCTTACAGCCATAATCGAGCTGCATCCCCCGCTGGCGTGCTTGTCAACTCCTCCCATTTCCTGTCATATGGAACGCAAGCCAGTCCAGTAGTCATAGTAAATCGAATAGGTGAATTTAATTAATTAAGATACTCCAACATTTTCAGTAAAGCATCCTCAGAATCCTTCCAAATCAAAATAATATCGTCAATATAACGACGGTAAAAAACAATACTATCTCCAAACGGCGGGATCAGGCAATTCCTTTCATAAGAATCCATATAGATATTAGCATAGGCTGGCGCAACGTTACTGCCCATCGCCATCCCAGCCGTTTGGAGATAGTATCGGTCATCGTATCGAAAATAGGGATACACAAGATTTGATTGATAAACTGCGGACCCTACCTTTAGTACATAATGGTTTTTTGGTTAGTTTAGATGTATTGTCGTTATATACTGTGATTCCCCACATGGAGGGCATGATGGCAGTTAGGATGGCTCTTTTGAATACACATGTGGGATCTCCACCCATTGAGTTTTTAATGTTATTGGAGATGACGTTGACATGTAATTATTTTCGATACGGTGACCGATACTATCTCCAAACGGCTGGGACGGCGATGGGCAGTAACATTGCGCCAGCCTATGCTAATATCTATATGGATTCTTATGAAAGGAATTGCCTGATCCCACCGTTTGGAGATAGTATTGGATTTTACCGTCGTTATATTGACGATATTATTTTGATTTGGAAGGATTCTGAGGATGCTTTACTGAAAATGTTGGAGTATCTTAATTAATTAAATTCACCTATTCGATTTACTATGACATATAGTGTCCAAATTAACTTTTTGGACATTACCATATTTGTCACTGATGCTGGCTATGGCTACAAACTCTATAGGAAACCCACTGACAGCAATACACTTTTAAACTACAATAGTCATCATCCGATTGCTCTTAGGCAAATTTTTCTTATTTCTCAATTTCTACGAGTTTTTCGGAACAACTCTGACCCTGCTATGGCTGATGTTCAAATTTTTGAAATGCAACAACGGTTCCTGAATAGAGGATATAATTTGAAAAATTTGAATACATGTCTCCAAAAGGCTAAAAAAAAATTCCGTGATGGTCATACTGCTTGTGAGCGCTAACGAGTTGCTAACCCTTTTGTAATAACCACAACTTTTGACTCTGCTGGTTCAATTGTTGGCAATGCAGTGGTTAAACATTGGAATATAGTTGCTACAGATCCCGTTTTAAAAGAACGTATACCGAAACGACTTTTGATGAGTTTCAAGCGTGGACAGAATTTAAAGGACATACTAATGTGCCCTGATGGAAAGAAGGCTGTGAGTGCTCAGACTTGGACGAACCAAGTGAAGCCGGGGTGCTTTCGATGTGTAAATTGTATCACACGCAGGAGCATGATGGTTGGCCAACTCTTTCACCACCCACATACAGGTAGCAAAATTTATATTCGCCATTGAGTTACCTGTACCTCTGACCATGTGGTTTATATATTGGTGTGCCCGTGCTCTTTGTAGTATGTGGGCAAGACGATTCGTCCTCTCCGTGAGAGGATGGCCAACCACAGATCCTCTATTAGAGCTGCACTAGCCAATGGCTTTTCTGACAAACCTGTAGCAAGACATTTCCATGAAACACAGCATGCTTTAGCATCATTGAGATGCATGATCATTGATTGGGTGCCCTTACCTAAGAGAGGAGGTGACTGGGCAAAGCTTTTGCTCCAGAGAGAAGCGATGTGGATACACAAACTGGACACAGTCCATCCTCGTGGCCTTAATGAAGCTATCAGGTTGTTTTCAATAATAATAATAATTTTGGGGGGATTTTTTTTGGACTTTTTCGATTTTTAAAAAAAAAAATTGGGATTTTTTTTGGATTTATTTTTTAGGGCAGTGTTGGTTTTCCTGTGGAGTTTGTTATTTGTTATTTTTCATTTATTATTTTTTATTTATTTTAGTGTTTAATTTTGGTTGTATTTACAGTAATGGGATTTATTCTCTAACATATAAGTTGGCAAACCATGTTTGTATGTACATATGTGTATACATTCTGATGCAGGTATATGTATCTTGATATATATTGGCGCCTTATGCCTCAATTGGTAATATATATATATATATATATATATTATATATTATATATTAACAATATTCTAGCATTGAGTTTATTTATAAACTCTAGATATGTTGCTAATATCCTGGTTGGCCGTGGGCTGCATTCCCTGTATGGCTGGGTATGTTAACATTTCCACAGACCATTGAACAATGAGCCACTATGTGATCGTTATGATAACCACATTCATACTAGATTTAATGAGATGCAATATGATGTAAATCCGTTTGTTTGCTTAACTTTGTCCGCTGTGTTCTGTGTGACTCACGCTGGGATTATGTTGTCCTATGAGTCATTGTTTACAACTGAGCTCCAGGAAGTAGTTAGAGTGGTTACTATGGCCACCGGACTGGCTTGCGTTCCATATGACAGGAAATGGGAGGAGTTGACACGCACGCCAGCGGGGGATGCAGCTCGATTATGGCTGTAAGGTTTGTCATATGTACGTGTTTATGAACACGTTTTTTTATATCAACAGCTTTAAATAGACATTACTGTATAGTCAGTTATGATGTTTTGATGTCCTTGCATGTTTTTTGATCTATTGTAGCATACTGTTTTTATCGATTGCATTAACTTTAATGTGAGGGAGGAGTCTCTTTATTGGACTCTGGTATATATAGGTGCAATGCACTGCTTGGGATTGTACCTTGACAAAGGTCCATGGATAGGAGCGAAACATCGGATCTTTATTGAGATGTTGTAAAACGTTTTTAATCAGATGAAATAAAGATTTGTTTTAAAAGACTGGTGAGTGCACCCCCCTTTGTTCATTTTTATATATATATATATATATATATATATATATATCACACAATCGGGACGGCACTCCTAAAGTCTTGTCAATGCAGAGAAAAAAATGAGGCAGACACAGCAGTGTCAGTATCAACGTTTCATGATGTCAATCATTTTGTCAGGAACACCATACAAGTAACATAAACATACCTTTATACCAAGTAGTCACCCCGTGCAATGCTCCAACCACCGCTATCAGAGGCGCCATGACGTCATCACCATGCGCATCAAGCGCCGGCGTCACGACTACCTCAGGGGGCGGGGCCAGAAAGTACATGTGTAAAGCCCATCACCATGGAAACAGGCAAAACATAAACTAGAGCTGCAGGTGTGAAGCCTGTGCAAACAAAGCACAAAATGTCAGTTAGCCCCATCTAGAAATCCAGGACACATAGCTATAAGCGGTAACAGTGCAAACCTATATTACCAAATAATGCAGACACCGGCAACAGTATTGTACAGGAAACGCGCTAAAGGGGGGGGAGGGGGAAAGATGGTGGCATCTCTGGACCTGTGCACTGGCGGTGGTCACGAAGGACTAGAAAGATGAATGTAAATGAAGCAAGCAAGCGATAACTGTTCATTGAGCCCCAATGGGGACACAGTCTGGAGCTCATGTATCCAGAAGGCTTCTTTGCGCAGCAATGCTCTACCTCGATCCCCACCTCTCAATCTGGGGGCTATCCAGTCAATCATCTTGTACTTGAGTGAAGCCAAATTGTGACGATGTTGAACAAAGTGTCTAGGTACCGGCAAGTCTGAATTTTTGCCCTCCCAGGGCCATCCTTATTGAGGAGCGGTGAAGCGCCATCCGCTCCTTGAACATTCTCGTTGTTTTACCTACCTTTAAACTTGGCTTTCGTCAAAGAATGCTCCTTTTGCAGCAATGACAGCATTGCAGACCTTTGGCATCTAGCTGATAATTTGTTGAGGTAATCTGAAGAAATTTCACCCCACGCTTCCTGAAGCTCCTCCCACAAGTTGGATTGGCTTGTTGGGCGCTTCTTATGTACCATACGGTCAAGCTGCTCCCACAGCTCAATGGGGTTGAGATCTGGTGACTGCGCTGGCCACTCCATTACAGACAGAATACCAGCTGCCTGCTTCTTCCCTAAATAGTTCTTGCATAATTTGGAGGTGTGCTTTGGGTCATTGTCCTGTTGAAGGAGCAAATTGGCTCCAGTCAAGCGCTGCCCACAGGGTATGGCATGGCATTGCAAAATGGAGTGATAGCCTTCCTTATTCAAAACCCCTTTTACCTTGTACAAATCTCCCACTTTACCAGCACAAAACAGCCCCAGACCATCACATTACCTCCACCATGCTTGACAGATGGCGGTAGGCACTCTTCCAGCATCTTTTCACTTGTTCTGCATCTCACAAATGTTCTTCTGTGTCATCCAAACACCTCAAACTTCGATTCGTCTGTCCATAACACTTTTTTCCAGTCTTCCTCTGTCTAATGTCTGAGTTCTTTTACCCATATTAATCTTTTCCTTTTATTGGCCAGTCTCAGATATGGCTTTTTCTTTGCCAATCTGTCTAGAAGGCCAGCATCCCGGAGTCGCCTCTTCACTGTAGACGTTGACACTGGCGTTTTTGCGGGTAACATTTAATGAAGCGGCCAGTTGAGGACTTGTGAGGCATCTATTTCTCAAACTAGAGACTCTAATGTGCTTGTCTTCTTGCACAGTTGTGCACCGGGGCCTCCCGCTTCTCTTTCTACTCTGATTAGAGCCTGTTTGTGCTGTTCTCTGCAGGGAGTAGTACACACCGTTGTAGGAAATGTTCAGTTTCTTAGCAATCTCTCGCATGGAATAGCCTTCATTTCTAAGAACAAGTATAGACTGTCGAGTTTCACATGACCGTTCTCTTTTTCTGGCCATTTGGAGAGTATAATCGAACCCACGAATGTGATGCTCCAGATACTCAACTAGCTCAAAGGAAGGCCAGTTTTATAGCTTCTCTAACGAGCAAACCTGTTTTCAGCTGTGCTAACATAATTTTACAAGGTTTTTCTAATCATCCATTAGTCTTCTAACGCGCTTAGCAAACACAATGTACCATTAGAACACTGGAGTGATAGTTGCTGGAAATGGGCCTCTATACACCTATGTAGATATTCCTTTAAAAACCAGACATTTGCAGCTAGTATAGTCATTTACCACATTAACAATGTATAGAGTGTATTTCTGATTAATTTCATGTCATCGTCATTGAAAAAAACAGTGCTTTTCTTTCACAAATAAGGAAATTTCTAAGTGACCCCAAACTTTTGAACGGTACTGTGTGTGAGTGTGTGTGTGTATATATATATAAATATATATATATATATATATATATATATATACATACACAATATGTGTGGGTCTGTGTATATATGTCTATACACGATTTGGGGGTACCAACTTCCACTTTTCTCAAGCTTGTGTGCTGGGGAAAATATATACTTGCATAAAAGAGCACTCTAACAGTGGCCTGACAATACACCACCTTATAGATTGAAGCGGCATCCATCAAACATACAGGTAACCCCTTCTGCGACTAATTACCATTTAGAGCCTTTTATATAATTATGAATATTCATTAAGATCACTTTATCAGGAGATACGCCATTTTCCATGTAAATTTAATTTAACAGAATAGGTCACAACCTACCCTATCTGCTTCTTTAATGAACTTAATCTTTATAACACCGTTGGGGATCTTGTATAATTAAATCTGGTTTACTCAATTATTATCACAGGAAGCACCGCGGCAAGTCCACTTATTAATTCCTATTATTTTTGTGTCAGAAATAGAAAGTATTTAATGATCCGCTCAGATACGGTACTTGCATATTGTGTGTGTGTGTGTGTTTGTTTTTTTAAATTACTTTTTAATTTCAGCATTTTTTATAATGTAAAGCTGGATGATCAGAATGATGATTACGAATCCCTTGTCACTAGGTTAGTGGATTTAGACAGCACACAAAGTCATTATTGGATATTAATGCACTTGAAATAACTGAGGTGTCTAAGTGTTACCGTACACTTAAATAAACCTGTTTTACCTACCTTTAAACTGCGAAAATGAAAAACACTAGTTCCGATCGTACCCACACAGGAGGCAGCACGCCGCACACAAAAGGTATGACCAATGTAACCTCATTACTTTCCCAGAGGACAAGTCCCTTTTATTCCCACCCACATTCCTGCATTTGTGGGGAACTTTTCCCACCCACATTCCTGCATTTGTGGGGAACTTGGAATTCCACCTGGCCCCCGAAGAAGAATAGGCCCCAAATGTGAAATAATTCATGCCGCATACTGGCAGCAGTACAACCCAACACTACACAAATACGAATCTCTCCAAACTCTTGGACGCAGTCTTGGGTAACTCCCTGGACGCGCTCATTTATAATAGGCTATAAGATGGCGCATTCCGCTGAGCTGGGAAGCAAGCCTCCATGTTTCTCTGGCCAGCTCATGTAACAGAAGATAACGCGGTTACACTTGAAAGCGCTAATTTAATTCATCTGTCAGCATAGAACGGGTGAAGGTGATTGCGTCCTCCTGTCGTGAGTGTTGCACACGTGATATGAGCAGCTGATTAAACATCAGAGACTGACACGGTATAAATTAGTTCTGGCGTAAAATCATTTTGTTTTCTCCATTGCTGGGGATGTCGTTCTCTAAGCCTTCCTTGTCCCTCTCTCCTTTTGGTATCATTCAATTAAAAGGTCATTTACATTCTCTACTCAACAGGCTGATGTTACAGCTTATGTTGTGTAGTGGGAAGATGTGATGTTCTATACAACTTTATGTGAAGAAATGTTTTATGGATAACCCTGTAGTGAAGATAAGTTGACACCCGCAGCCAGGGGTAACCCTGCCGGATAGTGGGCTTTGTAGGGTTCCTATGGGTGACATATGGCTGGTGGAGATGAGCGTGAAGCGTGGCCTCCTATAAACCTAAGGGGTCTATTTACTATATTTACTATAGGGGTCTATTCACTATACCGCTGTATTACTTACTATATTTACTATAGGGATCTATTCACTATACCGCTGTATTACTTACTATATTTACTATAGGGGTCTATTCACTATACTGCTGTATTACTTACTATATTTACTATAGGGGTCTATTCACTATACTGCTGTATTACTTACTATATTTACTATAGGGGTCTATTCACTATACCGCTGTATTACTTACTATATTTACTATAGGGATCTATTCACTATACCGCTGTATTACTTACTATATTTACTATAGGGGTCTATTCACTATACTGCTGTATTACTTACTATATTTACTATAGGGGTCTATTCACTATACCACTGTATTACTTACTATATTTACTATAGGGATCTATTCACTATACTGCTGTATTACTTACTATATTTACTATAGGGGTCTATTCACTATACCGCTGTATTACTTACTATATTTACTATAGGGGTCTATTCACTATACCACTGTATTACTTACTATATTTACTATAGGGATCTATTCACTATACCGCTGTATTACTTACTATATTTACTATAGGGGTCTATTCACTATACCACTGTATTACTTACTATATTTACTATAGGGATCTATTCACTATACCGCTGTATTACTTACTATATTTACTATAGGGGTCTATTCACTATACCGCTATATTACTTATTATATTTACTATAGGGGTCTATTCACTATACTGCTATATTACTTACTATATTTACTATAGGGGTCTATTCACTATACCGCTATATTACTTACTATATTTACTATAGGGGTCTATTCACTATACCGCTGTATTACTTACTATATTTACTATAGGGGTCTATTCACTATACTGCTGTATTACTTACTATATTTACTATAGGGGTCTATTCACTATACTGCTGTATTACTTACTATATTTACTATAGGGGTCTATTCACTATACCGCTGTATTACTTACTATATTTACTATAGGGTCTATTCACTATACCGCTGTATTACTTAATATATTTACTATAGGGGTCTATTCACTATACTGCTGTATTACTTACTATATTTACTATAGGGTCTATTCACTATACCGCTGTATTACTTACTATATTTACTATAGGGGTCTATTCACTATACTGCTGTATTACTTACTATATTTACTATAGGGTCTATTCACTATACTGCTGTATTACTTACTATATTTACTATAGGGGTCTATTCACTATACCACTGTATTACTTACTATATTTACTATAGGGATCTATTCACTATACTGCTGTATTACTTACTATATTTACTATAGGGGTCTATTCACTATACCGCTGTATTACTTGCTATATTTACTATAGGGTCTATTCACTATACCGCTGTATTACTTACTATATTTACTATAGGGATCTATTCACTATACCACTGTATTACTTACTATATTTACTATAGGGTCTATTCACTATACTGCTGTATTACTTACTATATTTACTATAGGGTCTATTCACTATACTGCTGTATTACTTACTATATTTACTATAGGGATCTATTCACTATACTGCTGTATTACTTACTATATTTACTATAGGGTCTATTCACTATACTGCTGTATTACTTACTATATTTACTATAGGGGTCTATTCACTATACTGCTGTATTACTTACTATATTTACTATAGGGGTCTATTCACTATACTGCTGTATTACTTACTATATTTACTATAGGGGTCTATTCACTATACTGCTGTATTACTTACTATATTTACTATAGGGTCTATTCACTATACCGCTGTATTACTTACTATATTTACTATAGGGATCTATTCACTATACCACTGTATTACTTACTATATTTACTATAGGGTCTATTCACTATACTGCTGTATTACTTACTATATTTACTATAGGGATCTATTCACTATACCACTGTATTACTTACTATATTTACTATAGGGTCTATTCACTATACCGCTGTATTACTTACTATATTTACTATAGGGTCTATTCACCATACCGCTGTATTACTTACTATATTTACTATAGGGGTCTATTCACTATACCGCTGTATTACTTACTATATTTACTATAGGGGTCTATTCACTATACCGCTGTATTACTTACTATATATACTATAGGGGTCTATTCACTATACTGCTGTATTACTTACTATATTTACTATAGGGGTCTATTCACTATACCGCTGTATTACTTACTATATTTACTATAGGGGTCTATTCACTATACCGCTGTATTACTTACTATATTTACTATAGGGGTCTATTCACTATACTGCTCTATTACTTACTATATTTACTATAGGGGTCTATTCACTATACCGCAGTATTACTTACTATATTTACTATAGGGGTCTATTCACTATACCGCTGTATTACTTACTATATTTACTATAGGGGTCTATTCACTATACTGCTGTATTACTTACTATATTTACTATAGGGATCTATTCACTATACCGCTGTATTACTTACTATATTTACTATAGGGGTCTATTCACTATACCGCTGTATTACTTACTATATTTACTATAGGGGTCTATTCACTATACTGCTGTATTACTTACTATATTTACTATAGGGGTCTATTCACTATACCGCTGTATTACTTACTATATTTACTATAGGGATCTATTCACTATACCACTGTATTACTTACTATATTTACTATAGGGTCTATTCACTATACTGCTGTATTACTTACTATATTTACTATAGGGATCTATTCACTATACCACTGTATTACTTACTATATTTACTATAGGGTCTATTCACTATACCGCTGTATTACTTACTATATTTACTATAGGGGTCTATTCACTATACCGCTGTATTACTTACTATATTTACTATAGGGTCTATTCACTATACTGCTGTATTACTTACTATATTTACTATAGGGTCTATTCACTATACCGCTGTATTACTTACTATATTTACTATAGGGGTCTATTCACTATACCGCTGTATTACTTACTATATTTACTATATTGGTCTATTCACTATACTGCTGTATTACTTACTATATTTACTATAGGGTCTATTCACTATACCGCTGTATTACTTACTATATTTACTATAGGGTCTATTCACTATACCGCTGTATTACTTACTATATTTACTATAGGGGTCTATTCACTATACCGCTGTATTACTTACTATATTTACTATAGGGGTCTATTCACTATACTGCTGTATTACTTACTAAATTTACTATAGGGTCTATTCATTATACTGCTATATTACTTACTATATTTACTATAGGGTCTATTCACTATACCGCTGTATTATTTACTATATTTACTATAGGGGTCTATTCACTATACCGCTATATTATTTACTATATTTACTATAGGGGTCTATTCACTATACCGCTATATTACTTACTATATTTACTATAGGGGTCTATTCACTATACCGCTATATTATTTACTATATTTACTATAGGGATCTATTCACTATACCGCTGTATTACTTACTATATTTACTATAGGGATCTATTCACTATACCGCTGTATTACTTACTATATTTACTTAAGGGGTCACTATACCCCTGTATTCTATTCATTATACCCCTGTATTACTTACTATAGGAGTCTATTCACTATACCCCTGTATTACTTACTATATTTACTATACGGTCTATTCACTATACCGCTGTATTACTTCCTATATTTACTATAGGGGTCTAATTCACTATATTGCTGTATTACTTACTATATTTACTATAGGGTCTATTCACTATACTGCTGTATTACTTACTATATTTACTATAGGGGTCTATTCACTATACCGCTGTATTACTTAATATATTTACTATAGGGGTCTATTCACTATACTGCTGTATTACTTACTATATTTACTATAGGGGTCTATTCACTATACTGCTGTATTACTTACTATATTTACTATAGGGTCTATTCACTATACTGCTGTATTACTTACTATATTAGGGTCTATTCACTATACCGCTGTATTACTTACTATAGGGGTCTATTCACTATACCGCTGTATTATTTACTATATTTACTATAGAGATCTATTCACTATACCGCTGTACTACTTACTATATTTACTATAGGGGTCTATTCACTATACCGCTGTATTATTTACTATATATACTATAGAGGTCTATTCACTATACCGCTGTACTACTTACTATATTTACTATAGGGGTCTATTCACTATACCGCTGTATTACTTACTATATTTACTATACAGTCTATTCACTATACCACTGTATTACTTACTATATTTACTATAGGGGTCTATTCACTATACTGCTGTATTACTTACTATATTTACTATAGGGGTCTATTCACTATACTGCTGTATTACTTACTATATTTACTATAGGGGTCTATTCACTATACCGCTGTATTACTTACTATATTTACTATAGGGATCTATTCACTATACCGCTATATTATTTACTATATTTACTATAGGGATCTATTCACTATACTGCTGTATTACTTACTATATTTACTATAGGATCTATTCACTATACTGCTGTATTACTTACTATATTTACTATAGGGGTCTATTCACTATACTGCTATATTACTTACTATATTTACTATAGGGGTCTATTCACTATACCGCTGTATTACTTACTATATTTACTATAGGGATCTGTTCACTATACCGCTATATTATATACTATATTTACTATAGGGATCTATTCACTATACTGCTGTATTACTTACTATATTTACTATAGGGTCTATTCACTATACCGCTGTATTACTTACTATATTTACTATAGGGATCTATTCACTATACCGCTGTATTACTTACTATATTTACTATAGGGATCTATTCACTATACCGCTGTATTACTTACTATATTTACTATAGGGATCTATTCACTATACCGCTGTATTACTTACTATATTTACTATAGGATCTATTCACTATACCGCTGTATTACTTACTATAGGGATCTATTCACTATACCACTGTATTACTTACTATATTTACTATAGGGGTCTATTCACTATACCCCTGTATTACTTACTATATTTACTATAGGGTCTATTCACTATACCGCTGTATTACTTACTATATTAACTATAGGGGTCTATTCACTATACTGCTATATTACTTACTATATTTACTATAGGGGTCTATTCACTATACTGCTGTATTACTTACTATATTTACTATAGGGGTCTATTCACTATACTGCTATATTACTTACTATATTTACTATAGGGGTCTATTCACTATACTGCTATATTACTTACTATATTTACTATAGGGGTCTATTCACTATACCCCTGTATTACTTACTATATTTACTATAGGGTCTATTCACTATACCGCTGTATTACTTACTATATTTACTATAGGGGTCTATTCACTATACTGCTGTATTACTTACTATATTTACTATAGGGATCTATTCACTATACCGCTGTATTACTTACTATATTTACTATAGGGGTCTATTCACTATAACGCTGTATTACTTACTATATTTACTATAGGGGTCTATTCACTATACTGCTGTATTACTTACTATATTTACTATAGGGGTCTATTCACTATACTGCTGTATTACTTACTATATTTACTATAGGGATCTATTCACTATACTGCTATATTACTTACTATATTTACTATAGGGGTCTATTCGCTATACTGCTGTATTACTTACTATATTTACTATAGGGGTCTATTCACTATACTGCTATATTACTTACTATATTTACTATAGGGGTCTATTCACTATACCGCTGTATTACTTACTATATTTACTATAGGGTCTATTCACCATACCGCTGTATTACTTACTATATTTACTATAGGGGTCTATTCACTATACTGCTGTATTACTTACTATATTTACTGTAGGGGTCTATTCACTATACTGCTGTATTACTTACTATATTTACTACAGGGTCTATTCACTATACCTCTGTATTACTTACTATAGGGGTCTATTCACTATACTGCTGTATTACTTACTATATTTACTATAGGGGTCTATTCACTATACTGCTGTATTACTTACTATATTTACTATAGGGATCTATTCACTATACTGCTGTATTACTTACTATATTTACTATAGGGATCTATTCACTATACCACTGTATTACTTACTATATTTACTATAGGGGTCTATTCACTATACCGCTGTATTACTTACTATATTTACTATAGGGATCTATTCACTATACTGCTGTATTACTTACTATATTTACTATAGGGATCTATTCACTATACTGCTGTATTACTTACTATATTTACTATAGGGATCTATTCACTATACTGCTGTATTACTTACTATATTTACTATAGGGGTCTATTCACTATACCGCTGTATTACTTACTATATTTACTATAGGGATCTATTCACTATAACACTGTATTACTTACTATATTTACTATAGGGGTCTATTCACTATACCGCTGTATTACTTACTATAGGGGTCTATTCACTATACTGCTGTATTACTTACTATATTTACTATAGGGATCTATTCACTATACCACTGTATTACTTACTATATTTACTATAGGGGTCTATTCACTATACCGCTGTATTACTTACTATATTTACTATAGGGGTCTATTCACTATACCGCTGTATTAATTACTATATTTACTATAGGGGTCTATTCACTATACCGCTGTATTACTTACTATATTTACTATAGGGGTCTATTCACTATACCGCTGTATTAATTACTATATTTACTATAGGGGTCTATTCACTATACCGCTGTATTACTTACTATATTTACTATAGGGGTCTATTCACTATACCGCTGTATTACTTACTATATTTACTATAGGGGTCTATTCACTATACTGCTGTATTACTTACTATATTTACTATAGGGGTCTATTCACTATACTGCTGTATTATTTACTATATTTACTATAGGGGTCTATTCACTATACCGCTATATTACTTACTATATTTACTATAGGGGTCTATTCACTATACTGCTGTATTACTTACTATATTTACTATAGGGGTCTATTCACTGTACCGCTGTATTACTTACTATATTTACTATAGGGTCTATTCCCTATACCGCTGTATTACTTACTATATTTACTATAGGGGTCTATTCACTATACTGCTGTATTACTTACTATATTTACTATAGGGGTCTATTCACTATACTGCTGTATTACTTACTATATTTACTATAGGGATCTATTCACTAAACTGCTGTATTACTTACTATATTTACTATAGGGGTCTATTCACTATACCGCTGTATTACTTACTATATTTACTATAGGGGTCTATTCACTATACCGCTGTATTACTTACTATATTTACTATAGGGGTCTATTCACTATACTGCTGTATTACTTACTATATTTACTACAGGGTCTATTCACTATACCGCTGTATTACTTACTATAGGGGTCTATTCAATATACTGCTGTATTACTTACTATATTTACTATAGGGGTCTATTCACTATACTGCTGTATTACTTACTATATTTACTATAGGGATCTATTCATTATACTGCTGTATTACTTACTATATTTACTATAGGGGTCTATTCACTATACTGCTGTATTACTTACTATATTTACTATAGGGATCTATTCACTAAACTGCTGTATTACTTACTATATTTACTATAGGGATCTATTCACTATACCGCTATATTACTTACTATATTTACTATAGGGATCTATTCACTATACCGCTGTATTACTTACTATATTTACTATAGGGGTCTAATTCACTATACCGCTGTATTACTTACTATATTTACTATAGGGTCTATTCACTATACTGCTGTATTACTTACTATATTTACTATAGGGGTCTATTCACTATACTGCTATATTACTTACTATATTTACTATAGGGGTCTATTCACTATACTGCTATATTACTTACTATATTTACTATAGGGGTCTATTCACTATACTGCTATATTACTTACTATATTTACTATAGGGGTCTATTCACTATACCGCTGTATTACTTACTATATTTACTATAGGGTCTATTCACTATACCGCTGTATTAATTACTATATTTACTATAGGGGTCTATTCACTATACTGCTATATTACTTACTATATTTACTATAGGGGTCTATTCACTATACCACTGTATTACTTACTATATTTACTATAGGGGTCTATTCACTATACCACTGTATTACTTACTATATTTACTATAGGGGTCTATTCACTATACCGCTGTATTACTTACTATATTTCCTATAGGGTCTATTCACTATACCGCTGTATTACTTACTATATTTACTATAGGGGTCTATTCACTATACCGCTGTATTACTTACTATATTTACTATAGGGGTCTATTCACTATACCGCTGTATTACTTACTATATTTACTATAGGGATCTATTCACTATACCGCTGTATTACTTACTATATTTACTATAGGGATCTATTCACTATACCGCTGTATTACTTACTATATTTACTATAGGGATCTATTCACTATACCGCTGTATTACTTACTATATTTACTATAGGGGTCTATTCACTATACCGCTGTATTACTTACTATATTTACTATAGGGGTCTATTCACTATACTGCTATATTACTTACTATATTTACTATAGGGGTCTATTCACTATACTGCTGTATTACTTACTATATTTACTATAGGGATCTATTCACTATACCGCTGTATTACTTACTATATTTACTATAGGGGTCTATTCACTATACCGCTGTATTACTTACTATATTTACTATTGGGGTCTATTCACTATACTGCTATATTACTTACTATATTTACTATAGGGGTCTATTCACTATACTGCTGTATTACTTACTATATTTACTATAGGGGTCTATTCACTATACTGCTATATTACTTACTATATTTACTATAGGGGTCTATTCACTATACCGCTGTATTACTTACTATATTTACTATAGGGTCTATTCACCATACCGCTGTATTACTTACTATATTTACTATAGGGGTCTATTCACTATACTGCTGTATTACTTATTATATTTACTATAGGGGTCTATTCACTATACCGCTGTATTACTTACTATATTTACTATAGGGGTCTATTCACTATACCGCTGTATTACTTACTATATTTACTATAGGGTCTATTCACTATACCGCTGTATTACTTACTATATTTAATATAGGGGTCTATTCACTATACCGCTGTATTACTTACTATATTTACTATAGGGTCTATTCACTATACTGCTGTATTACTTACTATATTTACTATAGGGATCTATTCACTATACCGCTGTATTACTTACTATATTTACTACAGGGTCTATTCACTATACCTCTGTATTACTTACTATAGGGGTCTATTCACTATACTGCTGTATTACTTACTATATTTACTATAGGGGTCTATTCACTATACTGCTGTATTACTTACTATATTTACTACAGGGTCTATTCACTATACCGCTGTATTACTTACTATATTTACTATAGGGGTCTATTCACTATACTGCTATATTACTTACTATATTTACTATAGGGATCTATTCACTATACTGCTGTATTACTTACTATATTTACTATAGGGATCTATTCACTATACTGCTGTATTACTTACTATATTTACTATAGGGATCTATTCACTATACTGCTGTATTACTTACTATATTTACTATAGGGATCTATTCACTATACTGCTGTATTACTTACTATATTTACTATAGGGGTCTATTCACTATACCGCTGTATTACTTACTATATTTACTATAGGGGTCTATTCACTATACTGCTGTATTACTTACTATATTTACTACAGGGTCTATTCACTATACCGCTGTATTACTTACTATAGGGGTCTATTCACTATACTGCTGTATTACTTACTATATTTACTATAGGGGTCTATTCACTATACCGCTGTATTACTTACTATATTTACTATAGGGTCTATTCACCATACCGCTGTATTACTTACTATATTTACTATAGGGGTCTATTCACTATACTGCTGTATTACTTACTATATTTACTATAGGGGTCTATTCACTATACCGCTGTATTACTTACTATATTTACTATAGGGTCTATTCACTATACCGCTGTATTACTTACTATATTTACTATAGGGGTCTATTCACTATACCGCTGTATTACTTACTATATTTACTATAGGGTCTATTCACTATACTGCTGTATTACTTACTATATTTACTATAGGGATCTATTCACTATACCGCTGTATTACTTACTATATTTACTACAGGGTCTATTCACTATACCTCTGTATTACTTACTATAGTGGTCTATTCACTATACTGCTGTATTACTTACTATATTTACTATAGGGGTCTATTCACTATACTGCTGTATTACTTACTATATTTACTACAGGGTCTATTCACTATACCGCTGTATTACTTACTATATTTACTATAGGGGTCTATTCACTATACTGCTATATTACTTACTATATTTACTATAGGGATCTATTCACTATACTGCTGTATTACTTACTATATTTACTATAGGGATCTATTCACTATACTGCTGTATTACTTACTATATTTACTATAGGAATCTATTCACTATACTGCTGTATTACTTACTATATTTACTATAGGGATCTATTCACTATACTGCTGTATTACTTACTATATTTACTATAGGGATCTATTCACTATACCGCTGTATTACTTACTATATTTACTATAGGGGTCTATTCACTATACTGCTGTATTACTTACTATATTTACTACAGGGTCTTTTCACTATACCGCTGTATTACTTACTATAGGGGTCTATTCACTATACTGCTGTATTACTTACTATATTTACTATAGGGGTCTATTCACTATACCGCTGTATTACTTACTATAGGGGTCTATTCACTATACTGCTGTATTACTTACTATATTTACTATAGGGGTCTATTCACTATACCGCTGTATTACTTACTATATTTACTATAGGGTCTATTCACCATACCGCTGTATTACTTACTATATTTACTATAGGGGTCTATTCACTATACTGCTGTATTACTTACTATATTTACTATAGGGGTCTATTCACTATACCGCTGTATTACTTACTATATTTACTATAGGGGTCTATTCACTATACTGCTGTATTACTTACTATATTTACTACAGGGTCTATTCACTATACCGCTGTATTACTTACTATAGGGGTCTATTCACTATACTGCTGTATTACTTACTATATTTACTATAGGGGTCTATTCACTATACCGCTGCATTACTTACTATATTTACTATAGGGTCTATTCACTATACCGCTGTATTACTTACTATATTTACTATAGGGGTCTATTCACTATACCGCTGTATTACTTACTATATTTACTATAGGGTCTATTCACTATACTGCTGTATTACTTACTATATTTACTATAGGGATCTATTCACTATACCGCTGTATTACTTACTATATTTACTACAGGGTCTATTCACTATACCTCTGTATTACTTACTATAGTGGTCTATTCACTATACTGCTGTATTACTTACTATATTTACTATAGGGGTCTATTCACTATACTGCTGTATTACTTACTATATTTACTACAGGGTCTATTCACTATACCGCTGTATTACTTACTATATTTACTATAGGGGTCTATTCACTATACTGCTATATTACTTACTATATTTACTATAGGGATCTATTCACTATACTGCTGTATTACTTACTATATTTACTATAGGGATCTATTCACTATACTGCTGTATTACTTACTATATTTACTATAGGAATCTATTCACTATACTGCTGTATTACTTACTATATTTACTATAGGGATCTATTCACTATACTGCTGTATTACTTACTATATTTACTATAGGGATCTATTCACTATACCGCTGTATTACTTACTATATTTACTATAGGGGTCTATTCACTATACTGCTGTATTACTTACTATATTTACTACAGGGTCTATTCACTATACCGCTGTATTACTTACTATAGGGGTCTATTCACTATACTGCTGTATTACTTACTATATTTACTATAGGGGTCTATTCACTATACCGCTGTATTACTTACTATATTAACTATAGGGGTCTATTCACTATACCGCTGTATTAATTACTATATTTACTATAGGGGTCTATTCACTATACCGCTGTATTACTTACTATATTTACTATAGGGGTCTATTCACTATACTGCTGTATTACTTACTATATTTACTATAGGGTCTATTCACTATACCGCTGTATTACTTACTATATTTACTATAGGGGTCTATTCACTATACCGCTGTATTACTTACTATATTTACTATAGGGGTCTATTCACTATACCGCTGTATTACTTACTATATTTACTATAGGGGTCTATTCACTATACCGCTGTATTACTTACTATATTTACTATAGGGGTCTATTCACTATACTGCTGTATTATTTACTATATTTACTATAGGGGTCTATTCACTATACCGCTGTATTACTTACTATATTTACTATCGGGTTCTATTCACTATACTGCTGTATTACTTACTATATTTACTATAGGGTCTATTCACTATACTGCTGTATTACTTACTATATTTACTATAGGGGTCTATTCACTATACCGCTGTATTACTTACTATATTTACTATAGGGTCTATTCACTATACCTCTGTATTACTTACTATATTTACTATAGGGGTCTTTTCACTATACTGCTGTATTCCTTACTATATTTACTATAGGGGTCTATTCACTATACCGCTGTTTTACTTACTATATTTACTATAGGGGTCTATTCACTATACTGCTATATTAATTACTATATTTACTATAGGGGTCTATTCACTATACCGCTGTATTACTTACTATATTTACTATAGGGGTCTATTCACTATACTGCTGTATTACTTACTATATTTACTACAGGGTCTATTCACTATACCGCTGTATTACTTACTATATTTACTATAGGGATCTATTCACTATACTGCTGTATTACTTACTATATTTACTATAGGGTCTATTCACTATACCGCTGTATTACTTACTATATTTACTATAGGGGTCTATTCACTATACTGCTGTATTACTTACTATATTTACTATAGGGGTCTATTCACTATACCGCTGTATTACTTACTATATTTACTATAGGGGTCTATTCACTATACTGCTGTATTACTTACTATAGGGGTCTATTCACTATACCGCTGTATTACTTATTATATTTACTATAGGGGTCTATTCACTATACCGCTGTATTACTTACTATATTTACTATAGGGGTCTATTCACTATACTGCTGTATTACTTACTATGTTTACTATAGGGGTCTATTCACTATACCGCTGTATTACTTACTATAGGGGTCTATTCACTATACCGCTGTATTACTTACTATATTTACTATAGGGGTCTATTCACTATACCGCTGTATTACTTACTATATTTACTATAGGGGTCTATTCACTATACCGCTGTATTACTTACTATATTTACTATAGGGGTCTATTCACTATACCGCTGTATTAATTACTATATTTACTATAGGGGTCTAATTCACTATACTGCTATATTACTTACTAAATTTACTATAGGGGTCTATTCACTATACCGCTGTATTACTTACTATATTTACTATAGGGGTCTATTCACTATACCGCTGTATTAATTACTATATTTACTATAGGGGTCTAATTCACTATACTGCTATATTACTTACTAAATTTACTATAGGGGTCTATTCACTATACTGCTGTATTACTTACTATATTTACTATAGGATCTATTCACTATTCCGCTGTATTACTTACTATATTTACTACAGGGGTCTATTCACTATACCGCTGTATTACTTACTATATTTACTACAGGGTCTATTCACTATACCGCTGTATTACTTACTATATTTACTATAGGGTCTATTCACTATACCGCTGTATTACTTACTATATTTACTATAGGGGTCTATTCACTATACCGCTGTATTACTTACTATAGGGGTCTATTCAATATACTGCTGTATTACTTACTATATTTACTATAGGGTCTATTCACTATACTGCTATATTACTTACTATATTTACTATAGGGGTCTATTCACTAATCCGCTGTATTACTTACTATATTTACTATAGGGATCTATTCACTAAACTGCTGTATTACTTACTATATTTACTATAGGGATCTATTCACTATACTGCTGTATTACTTACTATATTTACTATAGGGGTCTATTCACTATACCGCTGTATTACTTACTATATTTACTATAGGGTCTATTCACTATACCGCTGTATTACTTACTATATTTACTATAGGGATCTATTCACTATACTGCTGTATTACTTACTATATTTACTATAGGGGTCTATTCACTATACTGCTGTATTACTTACTATATTTACTATAGGGGTCTATTCACTATACCGCTGTATTACTTACTATATTTACTATAGGGGTCTATTCACTATACTGCTGTATTACTTACTATATTTACTACAGGGTCTATTCACTATACCGCTGTATTACTTACTATAGGGGTCTATTCACTATACTGCTGTATTACTTACTATATTTACTATAGGGGTCTATTCACTATACCGCTGTATTACTTACTATATTTACTATAGGGGTCTATTCACTATACCGCTGTATTAATTACTATATTTACTATAGGGGTCTATTCACTATACCGCTGTATTACTTACTATATTTACTATAGGGGTCTATTCACTATACTGCTGTATTACTTACTATATTTACTATAGGGTCTATTCACTATACCGCTGTATTACTTACTATATTTACTATAGGGGTCTATTCACTATACCGCTGTATTACTTACTATATTTACTATAGGGGTCTATTCACTATACCGCTGTATTACTTACTATATTTACTATAGGGGTCTATTCACTATACCGCTGTATTACTTACTATATTTACTATAGGGGTCTATTCACTATACTGCTGTATTATTTACTATAGGGGTCTATTCACTATACCGCTGTATTACTTACTATATTTACTATAGGGATCTATTCACTATACTGCTGTATTACTTACTATATTTACTATAGGGTCTATTCACTATACTGCTGTATTACTTACTATATTTACTATAGGGGTCTATTCACTATACCGCTGTATTACTTACTATATTTACTATAGGGTCTATTCACTATACCTCTGTATTACTTACTATATTTACTATAGGGGTCTATTCACTATACTGCTGTATTCCTTACTATATTTACTATAGGGGTCTTTTCACTATACCGCTGTTTTACTTACTATATTTACTATAGGGGTCTATTCACTATACTGCTATATTAATTACTATATTTACTATAGGGGTCTATTCACTATACCGCTGTATTACTTACTATATTTACTATAGGGGTCTATTCACTATACTGCTGTATTACTTACTATATTTACTATAGGGATCTATTCACTATACCGCTGTATTACTTACTATATTTACTACAGGGTCTATTCACTATACCGCTTTATTACTTACTATATTTACTATAGGGATCTATTCACTATACTGCTGTATTACTTACTATATTTACTATAGGGTCTATTCACTATACCGCTGTATTACTTACTATATTTACTATAGGGGTCTATTCACTATACTGCTGTATTACTTACTATATTTACTATAGGGGTCTATTCACTATACCGCTGTATTACTTACTATATTTACTATAGGGGTCTATTCACTATACTGCTGTATTACTTACTATAGGGGTCTATTCACTATACCGCTGTATTACTTATTATATTTACTATAGGGGTCTATTCACTATACCGCTGTATTACTTACTATATTTACTATAGGGGTCTATTCACTATACTGCTGTATTACTTACTATGTTTACTATAGGGGTCTATTCACTATACCGCTGTATTACTTACTATAGGGGTCTATTCACTATACCGCTGTATTACTTACTATATTTACTATAGGGGTCTATTCACTATACCGCTGTATTACTTACTATATTTACTATAGGGGTCTATTCACTATACCGCTGTATTACTTACTATATTTACTATAGGGGTCTATTCACTATACCGCTGTATTAATTACTATATTTACTATAGGGGTCTAATTCACTATACTGCTATATTACTTACTAAATTTACTATAGGGGTCTATTCACTATACCGCTGTATTACTTACTATATTTACTATAGGATCTATTCACTATACCGCTGTATTACTTACTATATTTACTACAGGGGTCTATTCACTATACCGCTGTATTACTTACTATATTTACTACAGGGTCTATTCACTATACCGCTGTATTACTTACTATATTTACTATAGGGTCTATTCACTATACCGCTGTATTACTTACTATATTTACTATAGGGGTCTATTCACTATACCGCTGTATTACTTACTATAGGGGTCTATTCAATATACTGCTGTATTACTTACTATATTTACTATAGGGTCTATTCACTATACTGCTATATTACTTACTATATTTACTATAGGGGTCTATTCACTATACCGCTGTATTACTTACTATATTTACTATAGGGATCTATTCACTAAACTGCTGTATTACTTACTATATTTACTATAGGGATCTATTCACTACACTGCTGTATTACTTACTATATTTACTATAGGGGTCTATTCACTATACCGCTGTATTACTTACTATATTTACTATAGGGGTCTATTCACTATACTGCTGTATTACTTACTGTATTTACTATAGGGGTCTATTCACTATACCGCTGTATTACTTACAAAGCATATTGCAGGAGTAGCTAATATTCATTTGCTGCAATGTACCATGGGCACAGCGAAAGTCATGCTACGAAATGATGGTTCTCTGTACCTGAGCCTAACTGCCGGCAAGGCGCAGACACCTCAGCGGACGCACATGTTCCATGGGAACCGAGGGGATCCTACAGAGCCGGCCCACCTGCCCAGGTCCCACATTGCTGGGTATTGGCCAACACCAGCTCCATAAAGAAAGACGGCTTCTCCTTCCATGGTTTGATAAATAGGTCAGACACCACAGTCCCCATAGCACACTACAGAGACTCAGTAACCAGCGATAAAGAGGGACTGCCAGAGACATCGGTGACTTATCTTCTCTATCTAAATAGGAGAAAGCGTTGGGGATGGCTGGGGAGGGGGCGGTGATGATAGTTGGGGAGGGGGTGGTGATAGTTGGGGAGGGGGTGGTGATGGTTGGGGAGGGGGGCGGTGGTGATGGTTGGGGAGGGGGCGGTGGTGATGGTTGGGGAGGTGGCGGTGGTGATGGTTGGGGAGGGGGGCGGTGGTGATGGTTGGGGAGGGGGGCGGCGATGATGGTTGGGGAGGGGGACGGCGATGATAGTTGGGGAGGGGGGCGGCGATGATAGTTGGGGAGGGAGGTGATGATGGTTGGGGAGGTGGGTGGCGATGATAGTTGGGGAGGGAGGTGATATTTGGGAAGGGGGGCGGTGATAGTTGGGGTGGAGGGCGGCGTTGATGGTTGGGGAGGGGGGGTGGCGATGATGGTTGGGGAGGGGGGCGGCGATGGTTGGGGATGGGGGTGGCGATGATGGTTGGGGAGGGGGGCAGCGATGATGGTTGGGGAGGGGGGCGGCGATGATGGTTGGGGAGGGGGGCGGCGATGATGGTTGGGGAGGGGGGCGGCGATGATGGTTGGGGAGGGGGGTGGTGATAGTTGGGAAGAGGGGCTGGGATGATAGTTGGGGAGGGGGGCGGTGATGATAGTTGGGGAGGAGGGCGGCAATGATATTTGGGGAGAGAGGTGATGATGGTTGGGGAGGTGGGTGGCGATGATAGTTGGGGAGGGGGGCGGCGATGATAGTTGGGGAGGGATGTGATAGTTGGGGAGGGGGGCGGCGATAGTTGGGGAGGGAGGTGATAGTTGGGGAGGGGGGCGGTGATGATAGTTGGGGGGGGTGGCGATGATGGTTGGGGAGGGGGGCGGCGATGCTGGTTGGGGAGGGGGGCGGCGATGATGGTTGGGGAGGGGGGCGGTGATGATGGTTGGGGAGGGGGGTGGTGATAGTTGGGAAGAGGGGCTGTGATGATAGTTGGGGAGGGGGGCGGTGATGATAGTTGGGGAGGGGGGCGGTGGTGATAGTTGGGGAGGAGGGCGGCGATGATATTTGGGGAGAGAGGTGATAGTTGGGAAGGAGGGCGGCGATGATAGTTGGGGAGGAGGGCGGCGATGATATTTGGGGAGAGAGGTGATAGTTGGGAAGGAGGGCGGCGATGATAGTTGGGGAGGGGGGCGGTGATGATAGTTGGGGAGGGGGGCGGTGGTGATAGTTGGGGAGGAGGGCGGCGATGATATTTGGGGAGAGAGGTGATAGTTGGGAAGGAGGGCGGCGATGATAGTTGGGGAGGGGGGCGGTGATGATATTTGGTGAGGAGGGCGGCGATGATAGTTAGGGAGGGAGGTGATGATAGTTGGGGAGGGGGCGGTGATAGTTGGAGGAGGGGGCGCTGATGATAGTTGGGGAGGGGGGCGGTTATCTCTCCTCTGTTAGGATCTTACATTTAGTGCCAAGCTGAGCGTTGGGTGTTGGCGATTTGCGAGCTGGTCGTTGCAGGAGGGAGTATGACTTGTGTTGTGTTTTTATTACACATTATTCACTACAGAAAGGAAAGAGAACGTTTACCAGCTTTTATTTCTTTTTCTTATTACAGTATATTTGCCTGCACCAAGGTTCTATATATTTACTCCTCGGCCTGTTAGTAATAATCCAATTTATATATTTTTATACATAACACCATCTCCATGATTACTGCATGAACTCGCCAGATACATATTTTAAATAACTACAAATGTAATATCTGCGTTATTTGTTAGACCGTCCGTCACCAGCGCAATATAAGTTGGTGATTTTGTTATTTGCCCGTCAGCCTAGAATGATCACTGTATAGATTTGGGCAGTAGATAAACGTATCCTGTAGCTGTGAATCTCCCGTTAGGCGCTGACATCCTGCCCAATAACTTTACTGACAGTATTTCATTATTCCCTTTTCTGCACCAGGTGCCCCCTTGCTCCCCGCCCTGCAGTAATCGCACCTTATGATAACCATGGCACTCCCAGCCATGTGCCGTGCTGGACATAGGCCCAGGCACACACAGGCAACTGCATTGGGGGACACATTATGTATGGGGCCACGTTGGAGAATAATATAGTAATTAAAATTCCCTTGAAGAATATGTTGTCGGAAAATATGTAGCCGTAGCTGCTCAGGGGGTCCCCAGCCCCGCTAGTGACAGAACCATACCGGTCCGCGCAGACTCCGCGCCTCGTGTATTATTGCGAGACAGAACTTTGCTTCTTTTCTGGACAATTTTGAATTTTCAACCTCTCAAAGTTACAGCAACTTCTCCAAATGTGTATATTGTACTCAGGGGAGCCGAGAGGGAGGGGGGAGCGGGTACTAAATAACGGAATGATCCGGAGAACCCTATCCCCACTTATCTGTGGCAGGGGAAGGGTGTTCTCCCTGTATTGAAGTTGTTTTTTTTTTTTTTAGGGGGGGGGGGTGTATCTATTCCATCACATACGTTAAGGAGCGTTAGAGAAGAATGTGTATGGGGCAATTGTCATACCATTGTTCCTTTCTCAAAAAACGTACACTTTTGTGTTGTAGAATAAGCAGAGAGCTCTTACATAGAATATCTGAGCAACTGTAACCCTCCCTTCTTGTAGCCTAACCCTAACCCCGCACCCTAACCCTAACTGTCCCCATTAGTGCCTAAACCTAAGTTTCTCCCCTTAGGGCCTAACCATAACCCTCCCCCCAGAAGTGTTTGACCCTAACCCTCCCCCTAAGGGTGCCTAACCCTAAAAGAAACCTTGACCCTTACCCCGCTAACTTACCTAACACCCCCCCCCTCTTACGGCTAACACTTTGTTTGGGCACGCGTCCTCCTGGATTTCATAGTCTGGATTAAGATCGGCGTCAGTATTTCAACGCCTATCTTAAGTCTCACGGTGGGATTGAGACCGGGGGAATCGTGGCTGCCAGTCTCATAACTACATCCCGTATTAAGCTGTGTTTTACATACTGTTATACAGAAACTGCAGTTTCTGCATAATTTTATGTATTGTAGTTAGGTACTAAAAGCACAATGCAGGAAATATCACAGAAATCTCCGTCAAAGTGCTAATTATTATCAATGGAGTCTACGATCTGACCCCTATGTACTAAACGTCCCCGTTGTGATGTTATCGGGATCCCCCATGAGGCCACGCCTCTTTCTTTAGGCCACACCCCTTTTTGGCCAGCCGTGCTTCCGGCATGCGGGGGGGTATCCAGATTGCGCGTCGGATGTCACCAGACCTGATGACGCCTCTGATTGATACAAATAATACAACTGCTATAAAATAGGTTATTACAACTGTCCTTGGACTTCTGCAACCTGTATAACAGTATTCAGCCTGCAGCTTGTACCTATATCTGTGCCCAGGACTCATCACGGATGAATAATAACTTTTATAATATTTAGTGTAATATTGTGTATATATCATCTACAGTAGATATTGGCACTATTTCTTTTGTTGTTGCTGTGAATGTTGCCATAACCGCACCTGTAACATCTGATACGTCTCCTTCACAACATGCAACAAATGAAGAAAACAAATTGTAACCAATACTCGTGAATTCTGTGATCCCTAATTGAAAGGCGATCTGCAGGCACCCGACGCGTTTCTCTCTCCCAAACATCACATCACTCACACAATAATTAATAACTTGGATTGTTTCCTAAACAAAAGATAACTTCATCTCCAGTATATTGGGAATTCTCTCTGTTCTCTGGATCCTTTATCTCTCTGCATTCACAGGAAATGTTTCATTATTGATGTAAAGCAGCTTTTGCCAGTGTACTGATTAATTTTAATGTACAGCTTTTTTTCCACTTGAATAATTGATGGAAGAGCGAACAGTTTGATTAGGACAATTGCTGATTTTTTCTTCTATTTTGTCATTGTTCTTATCTGCAGAGAGAGAGAGAGAGAGAAAGAGAGAGAGACTGAGAGAGAGAGAAAAAGAGAGAGTGTATTTTGGACAGAAATGTTTGGATGTCTCTATATTCCTGGGTGTCAGATATAGTATCGTACATCTTAGCTGAAAGCAGAGGCAGCAGCCAGCAGGATGTAGCTGATGTGTGTGAGCTATGTTATGCCTGCAGAGCAGGTAATCACATACTGATGAAACAACACAACATCAGTAAATGCAGGTAGGTGTCTTTTCTGTGGCCTCAAAGCTCATGATGCTGTGCAGCGTTCCTGAGCAACTAACAAACAAATCCAGGATTCACTTCTAATCTGAAAAGTGCCAAGAATACAAATAAATTGTTCTCAACAAATCATCATTTCTCACATTGGGATTTGCTGAGGCTCTGTACATAGCTCTGTTCCGTTGGCACATACAGTGACAGCATTAATTCATAGCAGTGTTCCGGTGGCAGTGTTCAGTTGGCACATAAAGTAGCAGCGTTAATTCATCGCAGTGTTCCGTTGGCACCTAGTAGTGTTCTGTTGGCACATACATTAGCAGTGTTCCATTGGCAGGTGGCAGTGTTCCGTTAGCAGGTGGCAGTGTTCCATTGGCATGTGGCAGTGTTCCGTTAGCAGGTGGCAGTGTTCAGTTGGCAGGTGGCAGTGTTCCATTGGCAGGTGGCTACTCACACTAATGCACCCCAGGGGCATAACTAGAACTTTGTGGGCTCCATAACAACATTGTGAAGAGCTTCCAGAGAAACGCAGCTCTCATCAGAAGTTAACAATATGCCCCATACTAGGACTTAAGTTAATAATTTATGCTCATAATAGTGTCCTAGTTCATTTAATGTCACACAATGTAGTGCCCTGATTCCCAATATGCCATATTGTAGTGCCCCCAGTTCAGTTTGCCACACAGTGCCTCCAAGTTTATATTGTGCCGGAGTGCACCCAGTTCACATTATGCTACATTGTAGTGCCCCAATTCACATTATGCCACACACTGCCACAGTTTACATTTTGCAACACAGTGCCCCAGTTTACATTTATGCCACATTATTGTGCCCAAAATTCACATTATGCTCCATTGTAGTTCCTCATACACATTATGTCACAGTGTAGTCCCTCCAGTTCACATTGTAGTGCCCCCAGTTCAAATTATGCCACAGTTCCCCTATTCATGCCTTATTGCAGTGCCCCTGCTCATGTAATGCCAAGTTGCAGTGCCCCATTTTAAATTTTTCCCAATTTTAGTGCCCCCAGTTCCCATTATCCACATTGCATTGCCCATTTCATATTTTGCCACAAAGTGACTTTTGTTCATATTATGTCACATTGCTGTTCCTCTAGTTCAAATGAAACTACTTTGCAGTGCCCCAGTTCATATTCTGCCTCATGGAGCCCCATATTCATATTATGCCGCATTTGACTGTCTCTAGTTTACATAATACCACATTGCAGTGCCCCCAATTCACATTATGCTACATTGTAGTGTTCCCTTCATACAGTGAAGTGCCAAAAGTAATGGGATAGCAGTATGTAAAGGTAATGGTAGGTGGCATCACTATACTGTGATATCTTGGAAATGCCCAGACCTGCATCATTTGTAATCTTACATATGACAGTTAACTTGAACACTGGCTAGGGGGCTCATGGCAAATCAATGTTAATTATGGGAGTTCAAATGGGGCATGATAGTGGGTGCCTGACGGATGGGACATTCCATTGCCGAAGTTGTGCGGACATTCAACATTCCTTGACCTACGGTGTCATGTGCACCGGGCATACCACATAGAAGGCATTACCACCGACCATGGTTGCCCACAGGTGCTTAATGATTGTGCCCAGCGTTGTCTGGCCAGAATTGTCCGTGGTAACAGACTAGCGACACTGGCTCAAATCACATTCAGTGCAGGAGGTACCAGATGTATACCCAGCAGGCCAGTGCAGCGTTCTTTAGCTTCCATGGGATATGGGAGCAGAAGACCCACCAGAGTGCCCCTGTTACCACTACTACACCGGACTCAGCGCCTCACCTGGGCTCGTGACATCACTAATTAGACCCTGGAGGACTGGTAACATGTGGCATAGTCCGATGAGTCACAGTTCCAGTTGTTTTGGGTGATGTTAGGGCTCGGGTGTGGCACGGACCCCATTGAGGCCATGGACCCCAGTTGTCAACAAAGCACTGCTGCTGGTGGTCCCATAATGGTGTGGGGTGTATTCACGTGGCATGGGTTGGGTCTGTTGGTTCACCTGAACACGTCATTGGCTGGTAACCAACCACTACGTTGCATTGCTTTACGACCATTTGCAGCCATTCATGGACCTCATGTACCCTCACAACTATGGAATATTCCAGCAGGAAAATGCATTGTGTCACCGGTCCCAAGTTGTCAAATTGGTTGGAGGAGCATTCTGGAGAGTTACCACGTTTGCCTGACACAAACCCAATCAAGCATTTATGGGACGTGGTAGAGAGGTCCATCCTACACCTTCAAATATCAGGGAGCTGTGGAAAGCTATCCAGATGGCATGGGTCAGCATCTCTCTAGAGGTCTTCCGTCTAATTGTGGAATCGATGCCACGTCGAGTTGCTGCACTTCGCTGAGGTAAAGGTGCCCTACACAATACTAGCCATCTATCCCATGGCTTTGGCACTTCTTAATATGCCACATTGCAGTGTAGTGCCTCCGGGAGGGAGCAGCCATGTCGGCATTGCAGGGGGGTGTGACTGGACATATTACCTGACATTTATGGGTGGAGTGGGGGCGTGGCCATGCGATCGTGTTATTTTGACCCTGCCCCCGCTACACAGTACCGAGATTACTGGCATTGTGGAGCAGGCAGTGGAGCCATGTTGATGCAATTCAGGGTGAACCAGGGGTTTCTGCTGTAACTGCTGGGGGGGGGGGGGTCCGGAGGGGTTGGTGGACATCGGGAGGCTTACCTGACTTTGTCGGGAGCGGCACCCAGTTTTCAAGAGGCTTCCAGCCAAATTGGGAGGGTAATCAAGTATGCTAGAATGCTCTCTGTACTGTATGGTGGTCGATGGAATGCTTATGTAGTATAACAGTGACTAGAATGCTCTCTGCACTGTATGGTGGTCGATGGAATCCTTTTGTAGTATAGAGGTGACTAGAATGCTCTCTGCACTATATGGTGGTCGATAGTATCCTTTTGTAGTATAGAGGTGACTAGAATGCTCTCTGCACTGTATGGTGGTCGATGGAATGCTTCTGTAGTATAGAGGTGACTATAATGCTCTCTGCACTGTATGGTGGTCGATGGAATGCTTCTGTAGTATAGAGGTGACTAGAATGCTCTCTGCACTGTATGGTGGTCGATGGAATCCTTATGTAGTATAGAAGTGACTAGAATGCTCTCTGCATTGTATAGGTGTCACTAGACTGCTATTGAGGAAATGGCAAGTGCAGAGAAACGTGTCAAGCCTGCCCTATATCGCTTCATGCTCCACTGCTGAGTCCTTTTGGGGATTAACATCCTGCACACGGCACACACTGCATGTTACTGATCCACGCTGCAGAGATTCAGACTCGCCATCTGATAAGTTAAGAAACCCCAGTGGGTCAACAGCCGTGAGTGCACTTGCATGGAATAACCCCGAACAGCCCTGCGACTCGGAGTATTAGAACTGGAATATATAGGCACCATATTACTGAGGCGTTAACAGATGAGCCTCTTCCCAATACGAGTCACAGTTCTGTGATTTATGTCCATATTCTAATATCACTATCTCTGGTGACTGTTCAATTTCTATACCGATATCGGGACTGTCTCTCCGCAGGTGACTCCTTAATGATAGGAGATCCAACAGCTGTGTTTTATTCATATATGTTCCTTGAAAGCTCTAATTATATATTTATAACAGGACTGAGACCTGTTGAAATGCCTTCAAACACTGGCTATTGTGTACACACAAATCCAACCAGTGTGTTCTGACATTCAGAAGTGAGCGTGAGAGATTGGAGTAATTATACAGTAATTTCCCTACATTGTATATATCTTAGGACACAATTGATACAAACTAACAACAGTGTTTCAAACCAGCACAGATTTAACAAAAATCCAAAGGTCTAATTTAACTGTGAATGTGAAAAACATTTTTTTTACAATTCTAATCTATATCTATTTTTATATTGCTTTATTTGTTTTCTGTGTTCTCTTACTACTGTCTCTACTTTTTTTATTTGGTCCGCCAAGGATTATTAAACAGTTTTTATTGCCTATTTTCAGGTGTATTGATTAAGCCAGTGGTTCCCAAACTGTGCGCAGTGGCACCCTGGGGTGCCTCGGGACACTTGCAGGGGTGCCTCTGGTTGGTAGTCCAGCACCAAATCTAATTATTTATGGTCAATGTAATGTAAATATGAGGACAAACAGAAGCACAAACCTGTCCCCATCACTATATAACTGACCCTAAGGATGACGGGAGCACAATTTACTTCATCATTTTTTCCTGAATTTCTCAATAACAAACTTTTGGCTTATGGGTGCCATGAAAACAAATCTGATACTTTATGGTGTCGTGGTTAAATAAAGTTTGGTAACCACTGGATTAGGCCTATCTGTGATAGCGTTCCATTCTTTGTGTTTTCTATGTTTCTATTCTGGGAGGCTCAGCTCCTCTATCGGTAGCCGCAATCCTATAATGTCCTTAATTAGGTATCGAGCAACATTGTTTTATTCTTCCTCCATTTGTATAGTGCCCCCCTTGTTGTGTTTTCTCTGGGAGAGAAGGGCTACCTGGGTTACTGGCGGGCCACGGGAGGGAGGGGCTGGCTGCGTCTGGACGGGTGAGTGGGCAGGCAACGCGTGACCTGTGACGTCATGCTGCCGCGTTTAGCCAGGTCACGGCCTGGGCGCGCCTGAGTCTACCAGAGGAGCTCAGCGGCAACACTGCCCGGTCCGCAGTTTGTAATGTGACCGGCGGTTCTCGGGCCACGGCACACTTCACAATCGACCATGGCACAGCGGTTGAAAACCTCTGGTATAGAAGCTACAGGTATAGACTGTGCATTGTCTATTGGTAACTAGATTGCTTTCTGCATTGTACAGAGGTAACTAGAAGTTCTGCCTTATACGGGGGTCACCGCTATGCTTTTTGTCTAGTATAGATGTCACTAGAATATTCTCTGCATTTAATATTCATTAGACAGAGCTGCATTGTATTCTGTTAAAGCTCTAGCAAATTAAAAATACTCATTAATTTGCTATGGAAAGCCACGCCCACATCAGGCAAACCAATCCCACGTGTTCATGGCCACGCCCAGTTCTCGCAGCGCAATGCTGCACTTGCCACAGATGTCTCTTGTTTCGTTATTCACATACTGAAAGTTCTGGAAGTTTTCACCTCTACGTCTGCTGACAATACAGAATAAAATGCTATTCCATTTGCAGAACACAAACGCGTATAAAATGAGTACATTTCATTATTTTACCCACCACAAGCCACAGGCAAAAATATTTCAGTATGGATAGAAACAATCATTTCAGAATACTAGATCTTCTGGCCGTTACATATTTTATCTGTGTTTTTAGTTTTTGCAGATTTGTTGTTTGGTTTTTATTTTTGTAGCTGTACAGTTGTTCTTTTTCGCTCCTGATCACATTTATTTTATCTGATTTTACACTTTCTATAGTTTTTGTTTTATAACTTTGAATCAAGTGCAATTTAACACTGGCCTGTATGCTCCCTCTATTACAGTACATTCACAATATGGACACACATGGTAAACTACAGGATAATACAGAAATGATGCTGTAACGAGTCATGTAGATCATCCAGAGTTGAATAAATATTGCAAAATGATCTGACAAAACTACAAAATGCCAGCTGGGTGTACGGCTTCCAGATAGCTCGTTATGTGCTGTTAAAGCATCTATTCTAAGTGCACAATTAGCCAAAAGGAACATTTGTGAAGCGATTGGTGTCTCTGCCCACAGTTCCTTCATTACAGAGGATCAGCATTTTCTGTTCTGCAAAATATCCTCCTTGTTCTTCATGTGGTCACAAACTTTTGTGCATTTCTCTGGCACAATTTGCATTTAAGTGTTTGCAGACAGCAGAATAAATTGACAGTATTCAAAGATTATCCATTGCTCGCGGCTCCCGTTCTGGTCTTCTGTGCATGTGCAGGGGGCAGCCCCAGGTTGGGGCTTCTGTAATCCATGGCCGTTCTCTTGGCGTTGCAGTCTCTGACACGCAGGGCCGTAACTAGGGTGGTGCGTCGTGCCAGGGCACCACAAGGCATGGGTGGGAGGGGTGCTGTTTGGGCCTGTCAATTTTCTGTTGATAATCATTCTCACTTGTAGCTTCCATTTTATTTTTATTTTTATCCCGGGCATTTCCTGGGTGCCCCAATCTCCTCCCTGGCCGACTCCCCCTCCATTTGGCCACCCCCCCAAGAACCTTCAGTCACATCCTCTTTTATTTGACACACACATTTCAAAATACTGTCATACCCGGGACTCAAACCTTTTACCTCTGACATGGCAGTCAGACGCCTTACACATGGAACTATTTGCCCCACAATTTCTTATGGCAGCTCTGAGCACAGCCACCGATTCACGACCCAGGTGTTACCAGCACACCGCGAGTACCCTTGTAGGCGAGTTCAGCTGCTTGGTGATCTACACTGCCGGCTCCCGGCTTGTACACGGCTGTTCTGATGGACAAATCCTGGCTGCAGCTTCACCAGCGCTCTCCTATAGTTATACGGCATAATTATTGTGTATCATCACTGCAGCCACTGGAGTCACACCGTATTTGGCAGCGACACCTGGATAACAGTGGTACAATGGGATCGGTACCCCTTCACCATTGTACAGGACAAATCGGATATGTTATGCCACTTCCCCATGAGGCCACACACCTTTATAGGATGCACATCTTATGTCCTTATTTGAAAAATAGGGAGTGGAGGGTGCGCCAACGCTCTCTCTAGCCCAGGGCACCAACAAGTCTAGTTACGGCCGTGCTGACAGGCTTTCAGCTGTAGGCATGTCTAGTAACACAAGTCTTTGTGGCTGTACTTGTTAGTCTTTAGCTGAAGTAGTCTCATGATTGAACACAACATCCCTTGACATATAAGCTTTTTGATACTACCCCACAATCTGTAGACTGCTTTGCTTACAGTATCCTAGCATGATGCACCTGATGGGTTTAGGGCTCAATCTTGTGTCTCTTCTCTTGGTACAATTAAGCTGGGTACACACGGGCCCACCAAGAGCTGTGCCGGGTAAAGGAGGCGTGGCCAAATTGCAGGAGGCGTGGCCACGCCCCCTCAGGCTGTGTGCCCCCCTCAGCCTGGTGCATGACAAGTGGGGGCGTGATCAGCTTGATTGATCCCCCTACAGGCATAGGAGACTGTTGTGGCTGCTTCTTTGCAGCCGCGAGCAGTCTCCCACTGCAGCCCAGCAGACAGCAGCGTGTGCCGGGCTGCTGTGATGTCAGAGGGGGGAGCGGTGCCGGAACCGGGCCCCTCCAGCAAATCCCGGACCTGGGTAATTAGTACCCACTTCCCCCCCCCCCCCCTTTCGGCGCCCCTGGGTACACACCTGTACAATCAGCGGCTGATCAGCCGTGCAGTCTGTTCCCAGTGTGCCCCCCTGTCAGCTGCCTGTAAGCCGTGCACACACTGTGCAGACAAAGCTCAGTGTGTACGGGCCTCCATGGGATCGGGAGGTTCGGCCCGATAAATATTAAACCACATAAGATTCGACCACCGGATCCCGACCGTTGCAGGAGCGTTATAAGCAGTTTATCAGCTAATGCTCCTGCATCGGGACAGCGTAAAACCCTATACAATCCAACGGCCGCTCTCGATATCGAAAGAACGGCCCAACGATTGTATACGTGTGTACCCAGCTTTGGTGCATTAGGAAGTTCTTGATAGAAATTACCAAATGGGGTCACACAGAAACAAAGTAACAAACCATCCAGACATTCCTGGCTTGCAGACTGGTCAGTTACGAAATCCCTGGTCAGCCTGTGTGCGCGGCTTCAAATAACAGCCATGTGACGGCGAGAAGATGCAGGTACCTCGCCTTCTGTCCGTGAACTTCCAACAGCCCTTCGTGGTTCTGGGCCCTTTGTAACCCACTGGTATGGAGATTTCATTTGGATTTACCAAGCTCCAGAATCTCAAGATGGCGTTAGCCCGTAGTAGCCTCTGTGCTAGAATATCCCTCAGCAATGGCCCCCACTGACGCACGTACAGACTGACGACCACGCCTGCGCCTGCCAATGCCAAACCAAAGAGATAGAGCCTCGTCAGGATGGGCTCTTATCGGGGCCCGTGTCCCGGAAACAAAATAATACTCAATACAAGTGAGTGAGTATGAGTGAGAATTTTAATTTTCACTTTGTGAATTGACTCTTTGTTATGTTATCCCATTTACATTTCAAATGTGGTATATGCTAAATAGTATAAGCCTGTACTGCAGTGTTTGCGGATATAACTGGAGGGTGCAATGTTCTGCAGTGCTGTGGTTATTAACTGGAGGGTGCAATGTTCTGCAGTGCTGTGGATATAACTGGAGGGTGCAATGTTCTGCAGTGCTGGAGACGCATAGAATTCAGAGAGGGGGAGTAACAAAGTTTTCAAGATTTGAGTCAAATTCACCTGTGTGCAATCATTACTTTGTCACCTGTGTGCAATCATTACTTTGTCGCCTGTGTACAATCATTTCTTTGTCACCTGTGTGCAATCATTACTTTGTCGCCTGTGTACAATCATTTCTTTGTCACCTGTGTGCAATCATTACTTTGTCGCCTGTGTGCAATCATTTCTTTGTCACCTGTGTGCAATCATTTCTTTTAATTAGTGTGAGTTTTTTTAACTAGAATCTAAATATGATTAATTACAAAATGACAAATATCTGAGGCTGCAGACAGCTCGGTGACACTTGCGGCTCGTCCAGATTTTCCGCCTGATCCATGTGCGCATTTGGGAGCTGGTGTATTGGTGGTCACCGGTCTATAATTTTATTCCAATGCCCCTGTGAGCTCCTTCCCTTGTGTAAATGAGCGTGGCCGAATGTAGACTGAGTCGCCCACCTACAGCGCCCATGCACGCTTTAATACCGATTGTTGCGTCCTGATACACCACCACCCGTCACACCATTGAATCTTGGCAGGTGCAGTGTCTGCAGCTGAACGTCTGTGAACGCAGCTGCTTCCTTTGATGCGGCCCTGACACTCCCATGACGCCCACTGAATGGCCCATTTTTGCGTGCGCTAATAGCCATTGGCCAGGGCGCCCATCACTTTTACACCAGATTTCTGATATCATCTGAATCAATTGCAACAGCCCCTTTGTGCGGACAACTCTGTAACGTAAACGCCTTAGGGGTTTTCAGAATTTTTCACGCACGCGCAGTTGCAAGTAATTGCTGCGTGCAGATTGTGTGCGTCTCAGAAGCAGGGTCTTATACACTAGTGCCCAGTACTATGGCATAGGGCATTCTGGGGTGCTCTGTCTGGGTTAGTAGGTGCACTGGAGCAAGTTGGGGTTGTCCATTGGCCATAGAAATTCAGCAAACATTAATGGATCCGGGTTGATGGTTTCTCCATAGATGACAGGAAGTCCGATGTTTCTGGTGCCACGGATGTTTTGTACCAGGAGTTTTAAGTCGCTTTCCTTGTTCTCCCTATCATAGGTATGTGAACCGGTTGGTATTGATGGGTTGGCTACAGAATCCCATTAATCAGAAACCCGACCGAGATTTTTGTAAGTATTATAACCCTCCCCCTAACCCACCTGTCCCGCGCCCACACCTCCCCTTCAGCATCATAATCCTAACCCTCCCTCCCCCACAGCCTGGCCCTAACCCTCCCCCTAATGCCTAACCCTAATCTTAAATCTCCCCCTGACCCTAATACTTACCTCGGCAATCTGTCCGGATGCTGACTACATCCTGGTACTTATTATGTAAATTTGTGTTTCACATCATTTAAATTTGCATCATTTTATAGAATTGAAATCTATTACATTGTTCTATAAATAAAACCATGCGCTATGTTTATCAGTTGGTGCCAGTATTTTATTTTGCATTGTTTGTGTAGTTACATTTATAGCATTTTACTTGTCACTTGTTTCTGCAAAGCTTGGACATTTTTTTACATGTTATTAAATGTGGATAGTCTTCTTTCTCTTTGCTCTAGAACGCTAGTTTCTAAGGAGATATGGACAATTTATGCTACTTGTAACGTTCTGTCAGTGAGGCTGGGATCGGCGGTAATGGTGTAGACGGAGGGCCCTGCACTTGAAAATGATCATGGGTTTTTTATTTTCTTTTGGGAATTTTTCCCTCTAGAGATAAACACTTAGTAAGAGGAATAATATAATAGCCCAACTAGTCCTTTATAAAACTAGACATTCCGCCACAGTAAACGAGCGGAAGCCTTTTATCATTTGATAGAATATGGGGGATATCTGAGCATTAGATCGCCCCCCCCCCCAATTTGTGGAAATGTCTATATTTATGTAGCTATAGTGATCACCATACAATTCTTACTAAGGGGGCTTACTCTTTCATATAAGTGTGCCCCATGTGTGTTTGGGCCAGTATGGGGATCATGGGGCACACTTGGTGCCATATACATCAAGGGGGGAATCATCTGAAAGGGGGGACCTTTTCTAATGTGGGTACCCCTTAATTATTGAAATGCAGGTGTGGAGAAATCATCCCTCCTCCTCCCCCCCCCCCCCCCCCTCTTCCTGCTCTTATCCTGTCATTGCTGGGGATGAGTGAGACTCGTCTCCCTGTATATATGGCATCGGCCGGCTCCAGGCCAGGACGGTCCTGATGCAATTGTGTAGTAGTCATATTACAATCTGTTTACACTTTGGGTTAGAGTAGAGGGACAAAGGGCTACCCAGTGATTGATGCACGGCCGATCAGACTGGTGCGTGGACTTTTTCTATTCTCTCTTTTAACAGAAGGGGAGGGGGGGTTACCTTTCCAACAGGATAGCACATGGAATAGAGTTCACGTAGGAAGATGCCTTGGGAAGGACTCTCTATGGTAGGGATGCCTGTTAATGTTCCAAACCATCAATGGTTTCCTGGTAATAATTGCCTGCCATTAATAGCAAGTACCAATGGCGCCATCAATTGAGATCCCCTTGATGGATAACTCTAAAGCAAGCCCTATGGTAGGATGGATCGGCATGCGCAGGGAATGGGCATCATGGCGGATAGGCACTGGCTCTAGGCACCAAACACCCCAGCACAGGGCACATATAAGCTCATTATCTGTTCTAGATAGGAAAACTATAAATATTCATCTGCTGTGTAATTACACATCCCACTGCCCGGATATTCCTACCCGCCGCCTTACCTACAATCATAGCGCGCACACACGAATACGTTCATGGAGTACGAGGCTACCTCTCCTATCCCGTATGCTGAATACATTTCCCACTATTGGGTCTTCTGCAATTTTCTCCATATTCTTAATTCTCATTAAGATCTGATGGACGGGCGGCTAATGATGCCGCTGCGGCATCTGTGTACAGCATTGGTCGCAGATCATGCGATTATCGCAGTTCTGAGTAATCCTATGGTGGCACAGAATGGCGCCGGAGACCTTTTTCTTGTGTACGGGAATCGCAGGCGCAGGATGTGACATGCCCCTGAAACCGTTGCGACACGCCTACATTATATGCTGCCACTCCCCGTTACCTCCGTGGTGGAAAATTGCACATTTAACATAAATGACACAACAGGGGCGACTGCTGCCTCGGCTGGCATGTGTGGGCGAGTGGCTAAGGTGAGCGCCTTACAGAGTCAGCACCTCTGGTTCGAGGCCCGGAAAGGGACAATGTCATTTTGTACATCAGTATTTATTTATTTGTTCAATACAGGATTAAATAAAGAATTAAATAATTTGGTGTGTGAGTCCCGTGTTTTACAACAATACATATCTGCGTTGGTGTGAAGACGCAGGCACAGCATTTATAAAGGCAGAGGAAACCAAGTTAACTTATTAACTCTGCCAAACTTAATACATTGCTCTGAACTTGCCACCACCTTTAATTTCTATGTTATGCCACCCAGCTGCATTTTACTCTAAACCGCTATAGACATTGTACAGTACTCATTGGGCCCTCCGTACAGTATACTGTCGCTACATGGTGTAAAGATGCCTGGCTTAAAGACGCACGGGCAGTTTTTCATAAAGAGATCATTTCAAGTTCAATCATTTTAAAGTTCTCTGCTCAACTGTCTGCATTGCTCCGTACGTTCCTCATCCCTTCATCTCTATGATACTGTACGCCACCAAGCTGTATTACACTCTAAACCGCTATAGACAATGTATTTTATTGTCCACATCGTGCTGGATGGGGCCCTTCCCCCAAAACCTAAGCCAGCATGAGTCCTTCATCAATTTTGGTGGCCTCCAGGAGTGCTGCTTGAAATGATCACTTTGTGTCCAGACTAAACCGCTATACTGTAGACATTGTATTGTACTCATCACGGGCCGTCTGTAGTGTATACTATTGTTAAGTGTGCGACTTTACACCAGGTAAAGTGTACAAGACACCATCAATAGCAGTTTAAAGTGTAATGCGGCTTGGTGACATACAGTAACTTAGAGATGTAGCGAGGGGAAAATTGCGGAGCATTATACAGCGGAGCAAGGTTGAGTGTTATAAGTGTATTGAACTGAAATGATCTGTTATTATGTTCAACTTCTTTTTAAATCATGTAAGGACGGTTTACTGTACAGTATAGATCGCCCTGTACATAACGGTTTAACGTAAAATGCGACTGGGTGGCCAAGCACAGAAATGAGTTGGTGGGAAAGCCGTGCGCCTTAAGAATATTGAATTTGAATTGCTGTCTTTATTTAATACTGGGTATGTGCCTTCTGGCCAACGCTGATATGTAACACACACCAAATGATTTCATTCTTTATTTAATCCAGTGTTGAAGATTTATTAAAAAAAATAAAAAATACTGATGTACAAAATGACATTGTCCCTTTCCGGGCCTCGAACCCGAGGTGCCGGCTCTGTAAGGCACTCTCCTTACACACTCCCCCGCACACACCAACATATCCAGGGGGTGTCGAGAGCTGCACCGGGCCCAAATGGAAGGGGGCTTGGCCACGTCCCCTTAGGCTAAAAAAAAATCAATAAAATTTTGCAGCGTTGCATAGCCACGCCGAGGAGGGGGGCGCTGTGAGCCCCTCAGCCCAGCACAAAGCTAGGGGGGGCACAATCAGTGTGATCGCTCCCCCCCCCCCCACTGGCATAGGAGCCACGTGCAGTCTCCCACTGCAGCGTGTGCTGGTCTGCTGTGAGTTAAGATGGAGGGAGGGTGGAACCAGACCCGGGCCCAGTGGTGCGAATATACAGTATAAGGTTGAGCAGGGTGTTTTAAGAGTATTGAACCTGAAATGATCTGTTTTTATGATGAACTTCCCGTGCGTCTTTTTACATCACGTTAGGACAGTTTTCTGTGCAGTGTAGACGGCCCTGTAACGTGTTTGTACAATACAATGTCTAGCGTACAATGCAGCTGGGTGGCATAGCATACAAATAACAGTCAGTGGGAAGTTGGGATCAATGTATTGAATTCGGCAGAGTTCCTTAAGAATGTTGAACTCGAATTGCTCTATCTTTATTTCATACTGGCCATGCGTCTTCTGGCCAACGCTGATCTGTGAAATCATTTTCTTGTGTGAGTTATTCTTTATTCATGACAAAACGCAGTTCAGTACTACTGTATAGTTAATGACAGGTTCCCTCAGCCAATGAGCAGACGGTGCTACAAAAGCTTAGTTGGCTATTTCACGCATGCGCTGTTCAGTTTAGGAAAGGCGACATCTAGTGGACAGAAAGTTATATTACATGCTCCGGCTTTTCCAGCGCTTCAGTACGTTACGTTGCGCCTTACCGCAGCATGATGCAACTTAGAACGCCAAGCAGCGGCACTGCAGGGCACGACTAGCATGGCGTGCTACATGGGCGTATGGAGCAGAGCTGTAGCAGGACACATCTGTATGTGTCACTGCAGATAGCCATGTTTGGCATGACGTGGACTTAGCCGCGCCAGGCGTCCCACAAAACCTATTCGCATCACTAATGTGACAGAAGTACAATACACGGGTGCCCTGGATTTTGCGCTGGCCCTGCACGCAGCTTCTGTGCGCGACACTAACCTAAGTAAAAAAGCTGAAGACGGAGGACCAATACGAGTGACCCGCGCCAGACATCTCGTACTTAGGGGTCTATTTACTAAGCAGTGTTAGGAGACAGAGTGAAAAGTGATAAGAAAGTGATAAGGTGCCAGCCAATCAGCTCCCAACTGTCATCTCACAGGCTGTGTTTGAAAAATGACAGTTGGGAGCTGATTGGCTGGCACCTTATCACTTTCTTATCACTTTTCACTCTGTCTCCTAACACTGCTTAGTAAATAGACCCCTTTATCTGCTACTTTATAACAATTCTAAATGCCTTGTACGCTATAAGCAACTGTAAAAAGTACCAAAAGTCTGTACTAAAAGTACCAAAGTCTGGGAATCTCTACCCGTGGCGAGAATTCGTGCCATATGGCGCAAAAAGTATAGTTGTATGAGGAGGCATATGTATATTTTAAATGACACTTTATGATGTGTAATATTCTGGCCTGGAATACAGAGACTTTTTCTACTTCAAATGTCTAAAAAAACCCTTCAGATTTTACAGCGTGACTGGATTTAATGTCGCTGCGCCGGTCATACATCTAAAACTGAAGCCCGTCAGGGGGTACAATATATCACTTTTCAGTAACGGAGGCAGCTGGGTACATCAGAAACCTCTGCACCCCCAATGGGCTGCTAATGAATGATAATTCCAATGACATTGGTGGCGGCTGGCGTTGGTGTGGGACGTGTGGCTGGCTCGGAGGCTGGGCGCAGAGAGGGACGCGCTAGGTGCGAATGTGTTATGAGCAGTCATTACCAGAGTAATTCTTCCACCAGCGGGAAGCCGGGAACCTCACACGGCTGCGAAAAGAAACAGATTTCAAATTAAAAATTGATCCGAGAGGCGACCTCCATAACAATTCTTTTTCTTAATCACTTGTAGAAAATTTGCAGCGCAGAAATGAAATCGCCCGGATCTGAATGGGTCTCGTAATACCCAATGATATTGTCTGCAGAATATGTTCCTGCTTTATAAATAAAAGATGCTGATGATAATGGCCCCAAAGTACTTGAATTTGATTCATCTTTAAATGCTGATGAGATATGGCAAGTTATTTAACCCCGTAGATTCCTGAAGAAGTCACTCCGGCGGTGCGAGGGTCCCATCATCTGGCTAGAATTGCTGTCCCACTTTAGGATATATGAAAACTGTCAACCTCAAATTCTTTGTAAAATAAATTGCAGTATTACCATCAAATAGTGTTCATTGTATGTCATGTTGGAATATAGTGTATGTAAATTGGCATTCTCCAACAATCTCAATTTGTTTTTCCCCAGGAATAGTCCCAATCTTCAACCACCATAACGGACAGTTAGGGGTAAATTTACTAAAGTGAGCATTTATAGAGGTGCAGATGTTGCCCATAGCAACCAATCAGATTCTAGCTATTATCTTCTAGAAGGTGCTTGTTAAATGTTAAGTAGAATCTGGTTGCTATGGGCAACATCTCCACTTCTAAAAACTCTCACCTTTAGTAAATTTACCCCTTAGAGTTAGTAGCTGATTGGTTGGTACTATGGCCCTCATTCAGAGGTGGTCGCAAGAAGCGAACGCTCGTTCTGAATGAGGGCGGCCGCTTCTATTTTTTAGTGCGGCCTCCTGGTCGCTAGCTAAGCTGTGGGTTACCACCCACAGCCTAGCGACCGACCAGGTTGATGGTCGCGATGGTCAATCGGGGCTTGCGACGAAACCCTAAGGTTGGGTCTCGGCAACCGCAAGCCCCAGGGAGCTTCCTGCTCTGATCGAGCAGGAAGCTCCCCACTGACATCACTGCTGATGTCAGTGCGGGCGCCCACAAAACGGCAGGCGTTCGCTTGGGGACGCCTCAGTTTGTGTAGCCATCCCCCCCGCCCGGCCTACAAAACGGGTCGAGCTGTTGATCAACAACGACAGCCGCCCCTTTTGTAGTGAGCTCCAGAGCGAGAGAGTTTCTCTCTCGCTCCGGGGCTTGCGCACGCGCAGTGCGGCCACTGCGCGAGCGCAGGTCCGTAACAGCGACCCGGTTGCGAGCGCTCAGCACTCGCAAACTGGTCTGAATGAGGTCCTATATCTCTCTCCAGTGTTTAGTACGTCTTCCCCTGGGTGATATCAGCACTCCATTGACAACCCAACAGTCTCTGCTGCCATAAAACTTATTTTGCCTCCTGCTTCCTATCTTCCAGTGGAGACTTCATCTCCCACCCACTGTGATGGGCAATCGTTAGTCATTCCGTCCTCCTGTTTCCGCTCTGTGTTTGAGTCGCCCCCTTCCCCGACCACAGGCTCCTTTCCTTCAACCCAGTCTCCTGCAGAGGAATCCACTCATGCCCAGTGACACCTACATCTATCCAAGCCGATCCTCAGGAAAATTAATCATCTGTCCCTTGTGTTACCCGGTGCTTGGCCAAGCACATCCAGCTACCACATAGAGGCCTTCATTCAGAGGCGGCCGTACGGTCTACGACCGCATGGCCGCCTCGATGTTTGTCAAGTGCGCATGTGCACGAGGGAGCCGGCTCCTTCGTGCGCATGCGTGAGACCCGCTACGGCCGACAGTGCCAGTCGTAGTGGGTCTCTTTCCAAAGGGGGCGAGCTGTCGCGACCATCACCCTAGCGGTCGTTAGAGCTGTGGGTGTAAACCCACAGCCTAACGACCAAAACAGAGGCTGGCGTTCAGGATGCAAGCGGCCGCCCAGTTTCTGAGCGACTGCTTACATCCTCCGACCGCCTCTGAATGAGGCCCAGAGTCTCTGGTTTTCCAATCCTCAGCCAAGGCACAGTAAAAAGTCCCACTGCCTTTCAAATAGATCCTACATTGCTGCGCACCACTGGAGACACTGGACAAAAAGCAGCCATACTTACCAATATGCTGCCAGTCTCCTATCGCATACCACCTGTTTGCCACCTTTAAATTGCTCCTCTGTCCACCAATACCACCTCCAGCTTCCTCGCACACCATCCCAGCCACATCCCAGACCCTACACACCCAGGTTCTCCAACACTCTCCACCAATCCACCATCGGCTAATTCTCCTGTGTAACCAAGGACTAAGGACCTCATTCAGAGGCGGTCGCACGGAGCGATTTGTCGTAGCGAGCGAATTTTTTTTTTTTTCAACTGCGCATACGTGTACATGGCAGTGCGCGTGCGCAAGCCTGTCTTCCCGACCGCAATCCTCTTGCTCTTTAGTCACTACGAGGTCGTAGCTGTGATTGACATTTCGTGCCGTTTGTGGGTGGTTACAGGGGAAGGTGCTTGTGAACGGGGCTGTGGTGGTGCGCACGCAGGCGTGGTTGACCTTTAAAAAGGGCGTTTTAAGGGTGCGCATATATTACTGAGCGAGTCATCACACACGTCATCTCGTTGCAATAACGACGCTACTGCTCGCAGAGCTAAAGGTAGCCCAGGGTCTACCTTAAGCATTGCGAGTGCTGACGATGGTTTCTGCCTCTACCGATGTTTGTAGGCAATTAACAATGTAACAGGTGTTAATCGTGCTGACGTAGGTTGCCGCCTGCGACCGACTAAATTAGGCCGTAGAGATAGGAGGTGTGCATTCATTGTTGTGGGTGTTTCCGCGCTTACGATGTGCAATGTGACTGAGCACTCGTTTTGCATATTCTCCATCATTTTGGGTGTGACCTATCGCTCCCGAGCGACTGCCTCTGAATGAGGTCCTAAATGTCTACTCTAAGGTCACGGTCTCACCCTACAACCTCCCACCTCAGCCCTCTTTCCCCTGTTACACAACCTCCTGTCTTACTCCCTTCTCAGCTCTTTGCAATTTGGCGACCACTTCCGATATTCCACTCATCGCTCTTTTTCACGGCAGTGTTAATCCCATTTATTTTATTAACCGTTTCTTATATAGCGCAGCATATTCCGTTGCACTTTAAAATTAGAAACATTAATAGAACAAAACTGGGTAATAACAGACAGACATAGAGGTAGGAAGGCCCTGCTCGCTAGCTTACAACCTATAAGGGATCTTCTACTTAGAGGAAAATGTAGGGATCACGTCTCCATACGCCTCATCCTGAACCTCTTTAATGTGTTCGATGCCATTGATTACAGTCTTCTGCGCCATTGATCAGTCTTCTGCGGCACGCTTTTCACTCCGGGAGGGGGTTGCCCAGTTGGTGCAGCAGGAGGTGTGGAGACGGATGAAGTGGGTGGTGTGTGAGCGGGCCGGTGCGATCGAGTCATTGCAGCCCCACCCCCACTCTCTTTATAATGCCGATATTACCAGCATTATAAAGCAGGGGGTGGAGCTATAATGACGCAATTCAGCGATCGAGTCATCACACAACCCCCCCCCTGTCCGCCCACTTTTGCATGCAGGCACGGGGGGGCACGGCCATTCTGGGGTGGGCAAGTTTGTGTTGGGCCCCCACCAGATTATCATCTCCGTACGCTGTTATTCTCACTACTGTTGGGGAACTAATTGGCTCCATCTATCTCCAGCATCAATTCTCTGCTAATGACACCCAAATCTGCCTCTCGGCACTGATCTCTCCACTTCTCTCCTATCCCCTGTGATCAGCTGTCTTCCTGCCACATTGGTGCCCCAACGTTCGGATGCACTTAGTGAGACCATTCATCTATCCCCCATCAGTGTCCTAGGGGTAAATTTGCTATAGTGAGTTTTAACTTTTTAGAAGTGAGTTTTAAAAGTGATGTTGCCCATAGCAACCAATCAGATTCCACTTAACATTTAACTAGCACCTTCTAGAAGATAATAGCTAGAATCTGATTGGTTACTATGGGCAACATCACTTTTAAAACTCAGGGCCTGATTCAGAGCCGCTCGTAAGCGGCCGCTCGTTCGCTCCGAGCGATGTTCTCGCATCTGCGCATGCGTATGGGTCGTAATGCGCATGCGCCAACCAGTCATTGCGGCAGAAATCGTGCGCTCGCAAAACAGCGAGGGGCTGCTAATTTGAATGAAAGAATGAGGCGTTTGTGGGTGGTAACAGGGGAAGGTGCTTGAAAACGGGGAGTGGTGATTCGAACGCAGGCGTGCCAAACGGTCAAAACGGGAGTTTAATGGGTGTGCATAATTAACAAAGCAGCGTCATCGACCACGTCACTTGGTTGTCTCTTAGCCTGAACTGTTCGCAGTGATTGCGGTAGGAAAATCCAACAAGCACTGCGAGCAGTTCAGACGCCTTTCGATGTACTCGATTAATCTAATAAATAGCGGAGATGACGTATGATGCGAACGGCCAGGGGGCGTCTTTACAAAATAGCGAGCGCATGTTTCGTTCGCTCGCTCAGACATAGAGGCGTCAACAGACCGCAAAGAGCGAGCGCTCAATTTAAATAGGCGGCCCCTTTTTCTGAACGACCGTTCGCAAATAGCATCCGGCTCTGAATCAGGCCCTCACTTCTAGATAACAAGTCTCTGTAGCCCCTTCTATCTGCCTTTTGCCAGGAGGAAGAGACGATCACCCCTCCTTATAGGTACCGATACAGTAGGTAAGCGGCACAGAAATCACTCCATTTTGCTTTATAATGCCGTCCCCATAGCCCATCAGTTTTATGACGTGACAGGAGCTCGGCTACAGGAGGGCTGGGAGCAGGGCCGGCTCCAGGGGTCTGAGCACCCTGTGCTGGGCCCTTTTACGTTGCGCCCTGTAATTGGAGGCGTGGCCTCATTACCATAGGCCACACCCCCTAAGTGATGTTATTTAGAGGTGTACCCTTATGGCACGCCTCCAAATAACGTCAGGCTGGGGGTAAAGCCCAGCCCTCCGTCACTGGCCGGGCTTCCCCCAGCCCTCACCCGTCAGTGAATGGATGCAGCTTCCATTCACACTCCGGGGGTCCGGCCGCACAGATCCTCCTGATTTGACCACCCGCGGGCCACTGAAATCGGGATGTTGGGGAGGGGTGCGCCCTCTATGGGTGGCGTTCTTGTGCGACCGCACTGGTCAAACTCCCCTAGAGGTGGCACTGGCTGGGAGGACACCTGAAGAGGCAGTCATGTCATCCTGGGGTTATTTGGGAGCAGTCCCATCAGGTTTGTTATGTTTTCTCCATGTTTGACCCTTATTCACTGTCCCTATACAGTGTTCTAGCTAGCCCACTAGTGTCCCTGTGTGTGCGGAGATTTAGACGGCGACCAAGTCTTTCTGTGTAGATTTTGCGACAATGACACCTAGAGGTTACAATTTGGTACTGCGCCCCCATTAAAAAAAACACAAAGCAGAGGACAATGGGGGTCATTCAGACCCACTCGCGAGTGGCAGTACGCTCGCAAGTGGGTCGATGTTCCCCACTGCGCATGCGCACGACGGAGGGAGCTCCGTCGTGCGCATGCGCGAGACCCGGCGAGCAACGGGCTTTCCATCGCTCGGGGCCTCGCACCAAAGGGGGCGTGCTGTCGATGTTGATTGACAGCACGCCCCCTTTGGTGGGCGTGCCGGGGGCTTGCCTGCCAGACGGAGGCGTTCCCATGGGAACGTCTACCGTCTGAAGCCGGCCCCACTGACATCACTAGTGATGTCAGTGGGAGTGATTTTGGCTCTGATAGAGCCAAAATCACTCCTGGCCTTGTGGCTGGGAAACCCGACCGCAGGGTTTCCCTCGCAAGTCCGATGGTTGCGATGGTCAAGACCATCGCTTCCATCTTTTTGCACGCTCGTATAAGCTGTGGGTGGTGACCCACAGCTATACGAGCGTCCAGGAGGACGCTCCATTTTAATGGAGGAGGGCCCTGATTCAGAGCGAGCGCTCTTGTCAGAGCGTCTGGCTCTGAATCAGGGCCAATATCACTAAGCATATGGTGATTACAGATCTTTATTTCCATATCTGCTTCCCAATAGTATACTGTAGGGTCATATCTGGGCATATGCTGTATGTACAGGAACATGTATATAAAATAATAATAATCATTTGCAGAGATTTACTGTAGAAAAGTAGCTCAGACCGGAACACAACAGGGAACAACTTGTGACAAGATGGAAACTTTCGATTTACCCCTTATATGATAAGTCAGCGGGGAGTAATAATGGACTGTACCTCGGGCTGGAAAGTAAATTGTTTTCCGCTCTGTAAATTGTTCGCACTCTTGGGATGTAAATGACGGTATATTACAGTATATAACAGTATATTACAGTATATAACAGTCCTGGTGTTTGTTAAGTAACATAAAAATCTTTATTTCATATTGCGGAATTCGTGCTATGGATGCTTGTAAAGTATGGTCGCTTGTGGGGCTTATTCTAATTCCAGTTGGACACATTGATACAGATGCTTCGATGTTACCCCTTTTTACTGGCTCCATTAATCGCCTGTGTACAGTAGTTTTTTTTCACAAACCCCCCCCCCATTATCTTTTACAGCCTCTGCACCCCCCACCCACCCCCTCTCCTCCCACAAATGAGTCACTTTCAGGGTATCAGACCATCATGGTGAGTACTCTGAGTCATGCGGATGGATGAGAATCTGGAGGATGTGTGTCAGTCTTATATGACTCCATCCAGCATATGGAGTTATACATCAGTCATATTGGTGGCATGTAAATACGTGTAAGGCTTCCCTGGTGTGTGGCTCGTGTAAGGCTACCCTGGTGTGTGGCTCGTGTAAGGTTTCCCTGGTGTGTGGCTCGTGTAAGGCTACCCTGGTGTGTGGCTCGTGTAAGGCTTCCCTGGTGTGTGGCTCGTGTAAGGCTACCCTGGTGTGTGGCTCGTGTAAGGCTACCCTGGTGTGTGGCTCGTGTAAGGCTACCCTGGTGTGTGGCTCGTGTAAGGCTACCCTGGTGTGTGGCTCGTGTAAGGCTACCCTGGTGTGTGGCTCGTGTAAGGCTACCCTGGTGTGTGGCTCGTGTAAGGCTACCCTGGTGTGTGGCTCGTGTAAGGCTACCCTGGTGTGTGGCTCGTGTAAGGCTACGCTGGTGTGTGGCTCGTGTAAGGCTACGCTGGTGTGTGGCACGTGTAAGGCTACGCTGGTGTGTGGCTCGTGTAAGGTTACCCTGGTGTATGGCTCGTGTAAGGTTACCCTGGTGTATGGCTCGTGTAAGGTTACCCTGGTGTATGGCTCGTGTAAGGCTTCCCTGGTGTGTGGCTCGTGTAAGGCTACCCTGGTGTGTGGCTCGTGTAAGGTTTCCCTGGTGTGTGGCTCGTGTAAGGCTTCCCTGGTGTGTGGCTCGTGTAAGGCTACCCTGGTGTGTGGCTCGTGTAAGGTTTCCCTGGTGTGTGGCTCGTGTAAGGCTTCCCTGGTGTGTGGCTCGTGTAAGGCTACCCTGGTGTGTGGCTCGTGTAAGGCTACCCTGGTGTGTGGCTCGTGTAAGGCTTCCCTGGTGTGTGGCTCGTGTAAGGCTACTCTGGTGTGTGGCTCGTGTAAGGCTACCCTGGTGTGTGGCTCGTGTAAGGCTACCCTGGTGTGTGGCTCGTGTAAGGCTACCCTGGTGTGTGGCTCGTGTAAGGCTACCCTGGTGTGTGGCTCGTGTAAGGCTACCCTGGTGTGTGGCTCGTGTAAGGCTACCCTGGTGTGTGGCTCGTGTAAGGCTACCCTGGTGTGTGGCTCGTGTAAGGCTACGCTGGTGTGTGGCACGTGTAAGGCTACGCTGGTGTGTGGCACGTGTAAGGCTACGCTGGTGTGTGGCTCGTGTAAGGTTACCCTGGTGTATGGCTCGTGTAAGGTTACCCTGGTGTATGGCTCGTGTAAGGTTACCCTGGTGTATGGCTTGTCACGTGTGAATCTATATTGAAGTTGTGTATTTTGATTATGGGCCTCATTCAGTTGGACGCAGAGGCTGTCGGTGCTGCGTGTCCTTATGCAGCGGATCTGAGAAGTTATGCAAATATCACAGCCGAGATTTCCACCCCCGGCTTCTCAGATCTGCCATTTGCATCCGAAGACGCAGGATCAAACATAGGAAACAATGTTCGCACCATCGGACCTCTGAGCGACATGTCGCTAGTTAGACGCTGGGGCCAGTGACACAAAGATGCAGTAACTGGCTGTGACATGTTTCCTGAATGGTCGCCACGCCTGTTATTTGTCGCCACGCTCCCATTACTCTAAATGGTCGTTGTCTATCAAGCACTCCGTGTTATAATCCACACTGCAACCGCAGATGCAAGACCATGGCGGAAAATAATCACTGCGGCTCCGACGCATGCACAGACCACAAAACATTTGCGTCCAAAATTGCGTTTACCTCTGAATCAGGCCCTACAGTATGTGAGGCTTATTGCCTATATGGGGTAATGTAGGTTATGTGACTTGTATGATGTACATTAATAAAGATGTTTTCGCCAATACTAAAAGAAAAAAAATAAGAGAGAAAACAAATAATTTGTACGTTTTCTCCCGTCTGCAATACGTCGCACCACAATGCTCGCATCAATATTTAATTGCAGCACAAGGCAGGTGCTTTAGCCGAAATAACGAGGTAATTTAACATTTCCGCAACATGTTTTGTGCGTTAGTACATTCACGCTGCAGCGTCATACATAGGTCAGCGTGTGCAGGCAGCGCAGCCTTCCAGTTGCTGGAAATTGCCTGCGCACCGATTTTATTCTTATGTCGAAAAGTTTTTTATTGGAACAGTCGTCTGCAGGAAGTCTGACATATGGGATGACTGTGGCTCTATCTGCCCTACAGCACACGGGGCAGGTGCACCAACCACTGTGGGTGAGATGTACCAAGCCTTGGAAAGTGATCAAATGGAGAGATAAAGTACTTGCCAATCAGCTCCTAACTGTCACGTTACAGGCTGCGTTTGAAAAATGACAGGTTGGTATTTGATCTCTCTCGCCTTTATCACTCTCCAAGGCTTGGTCCATCTCCATCATTTCTCCGGCCACATTGTTGCCTGATGACAGAAACACTGAAGGACTGAAACGTGCTGCTCCCACTTCCCCAGAGCCCTATTTGTGCCATTATTATTCTCTGAGTGGTTTCCCGACATCCATTGAGGTGTCTATCGTGCTCCGTCTTATACAATGTCCCCTCCTGAGAATGTCCATATGCTCAATAGGAATCGACTTAATAGGTTTATACAGTTCTGAGGCTACTGGGTGCTCCATAAACCTTCCTAATAAGCTGCCAGTAATACCCCAGTAACAGCCTTCACCTGTAGGGGAGCGGCCATCTTCCCTGGGACAGAGAGGAACGGGGTAATGTACCTCCCCAATTACCGGCTGCTTCTTCTGTTCCATCATTATTAATGATTATTGGTATAATTTAGGGATGTGCAGGCTCGGATAGGTTCGAGTTTGCACGTGGAGTTCGGATTTTTCCCTCCAAAAAAACGGAACTCAGAACGAGGCAAAACGTCATCTTACATGGACGAACATCATCATTCCTGGTCTTTTGTCCAGGAATGATGATGTTCGTCCATGTAAGATGACGTTTTGCCTCGTTCTGAGTTCCGTTTTTTTGGAGGGAAAAATCCGAACTCCACGTGCAAACTCGAACCAATCCGAGCCTGCACATCCCTAGTATAATTGTACAGTGAGCAGAAGGTGATAATAGTGAGAATTGTGCAGGTGCTTCTCTATCTTCCATCTTTCTGAGTGAGTGACGGGGATCATAGGTGCAGTATATGTGCGTATACATATAGGAGAGAGCTAGTGATGTCACCGCACATTATTATTCATCAGTATCAGACCCCATTAGGGCGGCATGTGGGTCACTTCCAGAGGACATTATTATTATTATTATTATTATTATTATTATTAATAGATCTGCCAAGTGCAATGATTGCAGCACACAGTCCTGGGTGCCCGTCATCACCCTCTATCACTGCGGCACACGCACCAGGGAGATGATTGCAGCACACAGTCCTGGGTGCCCGTCATCACCCTCTATCACTGCGGCACACACAACATGGAGATGATTGCAGCACACAGTCCTGGGTGCCCGTCATCACCCTCTATCACTGCGCCACACACAACATGGAGATGATTGCAGCACACAGTCCTGGGTGCCCGTCATCACCCTCTATCACTGCGGCACATACACCATGGAGATGATTGCAGCACACAGTCCTGGGTGCCCGTCATCACCCTCTATCACTGCGACACACACACACCATGGAGATGATTGCAGCACACAGTCCTGGGTGCACGTCATCACCCTCTATCACTGCGGCACACGCACCAGGGAGATGATTGCAGCACACAGTCCTGGGTGCCCGTCATCACCCTCTATCACTGCGGCACACACAACATGGAGATGATTGCAGCACACAGTCCTGGGTGCCCGTCATCACCCTCTATCACTGCGGCACATACACCATGGAGATGATTGCAGCACACAGTCCTGGGTGCCCGTCATCACCCTCTATCACTGCGACACACACACACCATGGAGATGATTGCAGCACACAGTCCTGGGTGCCCGTCATCACCCTCTATCACTGCGGCACACGCACCAGGGAGATGATTGCAGCACACAGTCCTGGGTGCCCGTCATCACCCTCTATCACTGCGGCACACACAACATGGAGATGATTGCAGCACACAGTCCTGGGTGCCCGTCATCACCCTCTATCACTGCGGCACACACAACATGGAGATGATTGCAGCACACAGTCCTGGGTGCCCGTCATCACCCTCTATCACTGCGGCACACACAACATGGAGATGATTGCAGCACACAGTCCTGGGTGCCCGTCATCACCCTCTATCACTGCGCCACACACAACATGGAGATGATTGCAGCACACAGTCCTGGGTGCCCGTCATCACCCTCTATCACTGCGGCACATACACCATGGAGATGATTGCAGCACACAGCCCTGGGTGCCCGTCATCACCCTCTATCACTGCGGCACACACACCATGGAGATGATTGCAGCACACAGTCCTGGGTGCCCGTCATCACCCTCTATCACTGCGGCACACACACACTGGAGATGATTGCAGCACACAGTCCTGGGTGCCCGTCATCACCCTCTATTACTGCGGCACACACACCATGGAGATGATTGCAGCACACAGTTCTGGGTGCCGTCATCACCCTCTGTCTCTGCGGCACACACACCATGGAGATAACTGCAGCACACAGTCCTGGGTGCCCGTCATCACCCTCTGTCTCTGCGGCACACACACCATGGAGATGATTGCAGCACACAGTCCTGGGTGCCTGTCATCACCCTCTATCACTGCGGCACACACAACATGGAGATGATTGCAGCACACAGTCCTGGGTGCCCGTCATCACCCTCTATCACTGCGGCACATATACCATGGAGATGATTGCAGCACACAGTCCTGGGTGCCCGTCATCACCCTCTATCACTGCGGCACACACACCATGGAGATGATTGCAGCACACAGTCCAGGGTGCCCGTCATCACCCTCTATCACTGCGGCACATACACCATGGAGATGATTGCAGCACACAGTCCTGGGTGCCCGTCATCACCCTCTATCACTGCGGCACATACACCATGGAGATGATGGCAGCAAACAGTCCTGGGTGCCCGTCATCACCCTCTATCACTGCGGCACACACACCATGGAGATGATTGCAGCACACAGCCCTGGGTGCCCGTCATCACCCTCTATCACTGCGGCACACACACCATGGAGATGATTGCAGCACACAGTCCTGGGTGCCCGTCATCACCCTCTATCACTGCGGCACACACACCATGGAGATGATTGCAGCACACAGTCCTGGGTGCCCGTCATCACCCTCTATCACTGCGGAACACACACGCTGGAGATGATTGCAGCACACAGTCCTGGGTGCCCGTCATCACCCTCTATCACTGCGGCACACACACCATGGGGATGATTGCAGCACACAGTCCTGGGTGCCTGTCATCACCCTCTATCACTGCGGCACACAAACCATGGGGATGATGGCAGCACTCAGCCCTGGGTGCCCGTCATCACCCTCTATCACTGCGGCACACACACCATGGAGATTATGGCAGCACTCAGCCCTGGGTGCCCGTCATCACCCTCTATCACTGCGGCACACACACCATGGAGATGATTGCAGCACACAGTCCTGGGTGCCCGTCATCACCCTCTGTCTCTGCGGCACACACACCATGGAGATGATTGCAGCACAGGGTGATGCCTAATTGTAGCTTGTGCTTGATATTGTTATTATTGAGAGTATAATATACTTATTGTGGAATATTAGTGCAAAGTGTTGAGTCTGTTTGAAGCTACGTATATAATAGGGCACAGCGGAAGCTACGTATAAATTAGGACACAGCGTAAGCTACGTATATAATAGGGCACAGCGGAAGCTACGTATAAATTAGGACACAGCGGAAGCTACGTATATAATAGGACACAGCGGAAGCTACGTATATAATAGGACACAGCAGAAGCTACGTATATAATAGGACACAGCGGAAGCTACGTATATAATAGGACACAGCGGAAGCTACGTATATAATAGGGCACAGCGGAAGCTACGTATATAATAGGGCACAGCGGAAGCTACGTATATAATAGGGCACAGCGGAAGCTACGTATATAATAGGACACAGCGGAAGCTACGTATAAATTAAGACACAGCGTAAGCTACGTATATAATTGGACACAGCGGAAGCTACGTATATAATAGCGCACAGCGGAAGCTACGTATATAATGGGACACAGCGGAAGCTACGTATATAATGGGACACAGCGGAAGCTACGTATATAATGGGACACAGCGGAGGCTACGTATATAATGGGACACAGCGGAAGCTACGTATATAATTGGACACAGCGGAAGCTACGTATATAATTGGACACAGCGGAAGCTACGTATATAATTGGACACAGCGGAAGCTACGTATATAACAGGACACAGCGGAAGCTACGTATATAACAGGGGACAGCGGAAGCTACGTATATAACGGGACAGCGGAAGCTACGTATATAATAGGGGACAGCGGAAGCTACGTATAAATTAGGACACAGCGGAAGCTACGTATATAATAGGACACAGCGGAAGCTACGTATATAATAGGACACAGCGGAAGCTACGTATATAATAGGACACAGCGGGACACAGCGGAAGCTACGTATATAATAGGGCTCAGCGGAAGCTACGTATATAATAGGACACAGCGGAAGCTACGTATATAATAGGGGACAGCGGAAGCTACGTATATAATTGGACAAAGCGGAAGCTACGTATATAATAGGACACAGCGGGACACAGCGGAAGCTACGTATATAATAGGGCACAGCGGAAGCTACGTATATAATAGGGCACAGCGGAAGCTACGTATATAATAGGGCACAGCGGAAGCTACGTATATAATAGGGCACAGCGGAAGCTACGTATAAATTAAGACACAGCGGAAGCTACGTATATAATTGGACACAGCGGAAGCTACGTATATAATAGCGCACAGCGGAAGCTACGTATATAATGGGACACAGCGGAAGCTACGTATATAATGGGACACAGCGGAAGCTACGTATATAATGGGACACAGCGGAAGCTACGTATATAATTGGACACAGCGGAAGCTACGTATATAATTGGACACAGCGGAAGCTACGTATATAATTGGACACAGCGGAAGCTACGTATATAACAGGGCACAGCGGAAGCTACGTATATAACAGGACACAGCGGAAGCTACGTATATAATAGGGGACAGCGGAAGCTACGTATATAATAGGGGACAGCGGAAGCTACGTATAAATTAGGACACAGCGGAAGCTACGTATATAATAGGACACAGCGGAAGCTACGTATATAATAGGACACAGCGGAAACTACGTATATAATAGGACACAGCGGAAGCTACGTATATAATAGGACACAGCGGAAGCTACGTATATAATAGGACACAGCGGGACACAGCGGAAGCTACGTATATAATAGGGCTCAGCGGGAGCTACGTATATAATAGGACACAGCGGAAGCTACGTATATAATAGGGGACAGCGGAAGCTACGTATATAATAGGACACAGCGGAAGCTACGTATATAATAGGGGACAGCGGAAGCTACGTATATAATAGGGGACAGCGGAAGCTACGTATATAATAGGAAACAGCGGAAGCTACGTATATAATAGGAGACACAGCGGAAGCTACGTATATAATAGGGCACAGCGGAAGCTACGTATATAATAGGACACAGCGGAAGCTACGTATATAATAGGACACAGCGGAAGCTACGTATATAATAGGGCACAGCGGAAGCTACGTATATAATAGGGCACAGCGGAAGCTACGTATATAATAGGGCACAGCGGAAGCTACGTATATAATAGGGCACAGCGGAAGCTACGTATATAATAGGACACAGCGGAAGCTACGTATATAATAGGGCACAGCGGAAGCTACGTATATAATAGGACACAGCGGAAGCTACGTATATAATAGGGCACAGCGGAAGCTACGTATATAATAGGGCACAGCGGGAGCTACGTATATAATGGGATACACTGGAAGCTACGTATATAATGGGATACACTGGAAGCTACGTATATAATAGGGCACAGCGGAAGCTACGTATATAATAGGGCACAGCGGAAGCTACGTATATAATAGGGCACAGCGGAAGCTACGTATATAATAGGGCACAGCGGAAGCTACGTATATAATAGGGCACAGCGGAAGCTACGTATATAATAGGGCACAGCGGAAGCTACGAATATAATAGGGGACAGCGGAAGCTACGTATATAATAGGATACACTGGAAGCTACGTATATAATAGGATACACTGGAAGCTACGTATATAATAGGGCACACTGGAAGCTTCGTATATAATAGGGCACAGCGGAAGCTACGTATATAATAGGACACAGCGGAAGCTACGTATATAATAGGACACAGCGGAAGCTACGTATATAATAGGATACACTGGAAGCTACGTATATAATAGGGCACAGCGGAAGCTACGTATATAATAGGGCACAGCGAAAGCTACGTATATAATAGGGCACAGCGGAAGCTACGTATATAATAGGACACAGCGGAAGCTACGTATATAATAGGACACAGCGGAAGCTACGTATATAATAGGACACAGCGGAAGCTACGTATATAATAGGACACAGCGGAAGCTACGTATATAATAAGGCACAGCGGAAGCTACGTATATAATAGGACAGAGCGGAAGCTACGTATATAATAGGACACAGCGGAAGCTACGTATATAATAGGACACAGCGGAAGCTACGTATATAATAGGACACAGCGGAAGCTACGTATATAATAGGACACAGCGGAAGCTACGTATATAATAGGGCACAGCGGAAGCTACGTATATAATGGGACACACTGGAAGCTACGTATATAATGGGACACAGCGGAAGCTACGTATATAATGGGACACAGCGGAAGCTACGTATATAATAGGGCACAGCGGAAGCTACGAATATAATAGGGGACAGCGGAAGCTACGTATATAATAGGATACACTGGAAGCTACGTATATAATAGGATACACTGGAAGCTACGTATATAATAGGGCACACTGGAAGCTTCGTATATAATAGGGCACAGCGGAGGCTACGTATATAATAGGACACAGCGGAAGCTACGTATATAATAGGATACACTGGAAGCTACGTATATAATAGGGCACAGCGGAAGCTACGTATATAATAGGGCACAGCGGAAGCTACGTATATAATAGGGCACAGCGGAAGCTACGTATATAATAGGGCACAGCGGAAGCTACTTATATAATGGGATACACTGGAAGCTACGTATATAATGGGATACACTGGAAGCTACGTATATAATAGGGCACAGCGGAAGCTACGTATATAATAGGACACAACGGAAGCTACGTATATAATAGGACACAGCGGAAGCTACGTATATAATAGGGCACAGCGGAAGCTACGTATATAATAGGGCACAGCGGAAGCTACGTATATAATGGGACACACTGGAAGCTACGTATATAATGGGACACAGCGGAAGCTACGTATTTAATGGGACACAGCGGAAGCTACGTATATAATAGGACACAGCGGAAGCTACGTATATAATAGGACACAGCGGAAGCTACGTATATAATAGGACACAGCGGAAGCTACGTATATAATAGGGCACAGCGGGAGCTACGTATATAATGGGATACACTGGAAGCTACGTATATAATGGGATACAGCTGAAGCTACGTATATAATAGGGGACAGCGGAAGCTACGTATATAATAGGACAGAGCGGAAGCTACGTATATAATAGGACACAGCGGAAGCTACGTATATAATAGGACACACTGGAAGCTACGTATATAATAGGACACAGCGGAAGCTACGTATATAATGGGACACACTGGAAGCTACGTATATAATGGGACACACTGGAAGCTACGTATATAATAGGACACAGCGGAAGCTACGTATATAATAGGGCACAGCGGAAGCTACGTATATAATAGGACACACTGGAAGCTTCGTATATAATAGGGCACAGCGGAAGCTACGTATATAATAGGACACAGCGGAAGCTACGTATATAATAGGACACACTGGAAGCTACGTATATAATAGGACACAGCGGAAGCTACGTATATAATGGGATACACTGGAAGCTACGTATATAATAGGGCACAGCGGAAGCTACGTATATAATAGGACACAGCGGAAGCTACGTATATAATAGGACACAGCGGAAGCTACGTATGTAATAGGAAACAGCGGAAGCTACGTATATAATAGGGCACAGCGGAAGCTACGTATATAATGGGACACACTGGAAGCTACGTATATAATGGGATACACTGGAAGCTACGTATATAATAGGGCACAGCGGAAGCTACGTATATAATAGGACACAACGGAAGCTACGTATATAATAGGACACAGCGGAAGCTACGTATATAATAGGGCACAGCGGAAGCTACGTATATAATAGGGCACAGCGGAAGCTACGTATATAATGGGACACACTGGAAGCTACGTATATAATGGGACACCGCGGAAGCTACGTATTTAATGGGACACAGTGGAAGCTACGTATATAATAGGGCACAGCGGAAGCTACGTATATAATAGGACACAGCGGAAGCTACGTATATAATAGGGCACAGCGGAAGCTACGTATATAATAGGGCACAGCGGGAGCTACGTATATAATGGGATACACTGGAAGCTACGTATATAATGGGATACACTGGAAGCTACGTATATAATAGGGCACAGCGGAAGCTACGTATATAATAGGGCACAGCGGAAGCTACGTATATAATAGGACACAGCGGAAGCTACGTATATAATAGGACACAGCGGAAGCTACGTATATAATAGGACACAGCGGAAGCTACGTATATTATAGGGCACAGCGGAAGCTACGTATATAATAGGACAGAGCGGAAGCTACGTATATAATAGGACACAGCGGAAGCTACGTATATAATAGGACACAGCGGAAGCTACGTATATAATAGGACACAGCGGAAGCTACGTATATAATAGGGCAGAGCGGAACCTACGTATATAATAGGGCAGAGCGGAACCTACGTATATAATGGGACACAGCGGAAGCTACGTATATAATGGGACACAGCGGAAGCTACGTATATAATAGGGCACAGCGGAAGCTACGTATATAATAGGACACACTGGAAGCTACGTATATAATAGGGCACAGCGGAAGCTACGTATATAATAGGAAACAGCGGAAGCTACGTATATAATAGGGCACAGCGGAAGCTACGTATATAATAGGGCACAGCGGAAGCTACGAATATAATAGGGGACAGCGGAAGCTACGTATATAATAGGATACACTGGAAGCTACGTATATAATAGGATACACTGGAAGCTACGTATATAATAGGGCACACTGGAAGCTTCGTATATAATAGGGCACAGCGGAAGCTACGTATATAATAGGACACAGCGGAAGCTACGTATATAATAGGACACAGCGGAAGCTACGTATATAATAGGATACACTGGAAGCTACGTATACAGTAGGGCACAGCGGAAGCTACGTATATAATAGGGCACAGCGAAAGCTACGTATATAATAGGGCACAGCGGAAGCTACGTATATAATAGGACACAGCGGAAGCTACGTATATAATAGGACACAGCGGAAGCTACGTATATAATAGGACACAGCGGAAGCTACGTATATAATAGGACACAGCGGAAGCTACGTATATAATAAGGCACAGCGGAAGCTACGTATATAATAGGACAGAGCGGAAGCTACGTATATAATAGGACACAGCGGAAGCTACGTATATAATAGGACACAGCGGAAGCTACGTATATAATAGGACACAGCGGAAGCTACGTATATAATAGGACACAGCGGAAGCTACGTATATAATAGGGCACAGCGGAAGCTACGTATATAATGGGACACACTGGAAGCTACGTATATAATGGGACACAGCGGAAGCTACGTATATAATGGGACACAGCGGAAGCTACGTATATAATAGGGCACAGCGGAAGCTACGAATATAATAGGGGACAGCGGAAGCTACGTATATAATAGGATACACTGGAAGCTACGTATATAATAGGATACACTGGAAGCTACGTATATAATAGGGCACACTGGAAGCTTCGTATATAATAGGGCACAGCGGAAGCTACGTATATAATAGGACACAGCGGAAGCTACGTATATAATAGGATACACTGGAAGCTACGTATATAATAGGGCACAGCGGAAGCTACGTATATAATAGGATACAGCGGAAGCTACGTATATAATAGGGCACAGCGGAAGCTACGTATATAATAGGGCACAGCGGAAGCTACTTATATAATGGGATACACTGGAAGCTACGTATATAATGGGATACACTGGAAGCTACGTATATAATAGGGCACAGCGGAAGCTACGTATATAATAGGACACAACGGAAACTACGTATATAATAGGACACAGCGGAAGCTACGTATATAATAGGGCACAGCGGAAGCTACGTATATAATGGGACACACTGGAAGCTACGTATATAATGGGACACAGCGGAAGCTACGTATTTAATGGGACACAGCGGAAGCTACGTATATAATAGGACACAGCGGAAGCTACGTATATAATAGGACACAGTGGAAGCTACGTATATAATAGGACACAGCGGAAGCTACGTATATAATAGGGCACAGCGGGAGCTACGTATATAATGGGATACACTGGAAGCTACGTATATAATGGGATACACTGGAAGCTACGTATATAATAGGGCACAGCGGAAGCTACGTATATAATAGGGCACAGCGGAAGCTACGTATATAATAGGGCACAGCGGAAGCTAAGTATATAATAGGGCACAGCGGAAGCTACGTATATAATAGGACACAGCGGAAGCTACGTATATAATAGGACACAGCGGAAGCTACGTATATAATAGGGCACAGCGGAAGCTACGTATATAATAGGACAGAGCGGAAGCTACGTATATAATAGGACACAGCGGAAGCTACGTATATAATAGGACACAGCGGAAGCTACGTATATAATAGGACACAGCGGAAGCTACGTATATAATAGGACACAGCGGAAGCTACGTATATAATAGGGCACAGCGGAAGCTACGTATATAATGGGACACACTGGAAGCTACGTATATAATGGGACACAGCGGAAGCTACGTATATAATAGGGCACAGCGGAAGCTACGTATATAATAGGGCACAGCGGAAGCTACGTATATAATAGGGCACAGCGGAAGCTACGTATATAATAGGGCACAGCGGAAGCTACGTATATAATGGGAAACACTGGAAGCTACGTATATAATGGGATACACTGGAAGCTATGTATATCATGGGACACAGCGGAAGCTACGTATATCATAGGGCACAGCGGAAGCTACGTATATAATAGAGCACAGCGGAAGCTACGTATATAAAAGGGCACACTGGAAGCTACGTATATAATAGGACACAGCGGAAGCTACGTATATAATAGGACACAGCGGAAGCTACATATATAATAGGGCACAGCGGAAGCTACGTATATAATAGGGCACAGCGGAAGCTACGTATATAATAGGGCACAGCGGAAGCTACGTATATAATAGGACACAGCGGAAGCTACGTATATAATAGGACACAGCGGAAGCTACGTATATAATAGGGCACAGCGGAAGCTACGTATATAATAGGGCACAGCGGAAGCTACGTATATAATAGGACACAGCGGAAGCTACGTATATAATAGGACACAGCGGAAGCTACGTATATAATAGGGCACAGCGGAAGCTACGTATATAATAGGGCACAGCGGAAGCTACGTATAGAATAGGGCACAGCGGAAGCTACGTATATAATAGGACACAGCGGAAGCTACGTATATAATAGGACACAGCGGAAGCTACGTATATAATAGGGCACAGCGGAAGCTACGTATATAATAGGGCACAGCGGAAGCTACGTATATAATGGGACACACTGGAAGTTACGTATATAATGGGACACAGCGGAAGCTACGTATATAATGGGACACAGCGGAAGCTACGTATATAATAGGGCACAGCGGATGCTACGTATATAATAGGGCACAGCGGAAGCTACGTATATAATAGGGCACAGCGGAAGCTACGTATATAATAGGACACAGCGGAAGCTACGTATATAATAGGGCACAGCGGAAGCTACGTATATAATAGGGCACAGCGGAAGCTACGTATATAATAGGGCACAGCGGAAGCTACGTATATAATGGGAAACACTGGAAGCTACGTATATAATGGGATACACTGGAAGCTACGTATATAATAGGGCACAGCGGAAGCTACGTATATAATAGGACACACTGGAAGCTACGTATATAATAGGACACAGCGGAAGCTACGTATATAATAGGACACAGCGGAAGCTACGTATATAATAGGACACAGCGGAAGCTACGTATATAATAGGACACAGCGGAAGCTACGTATATAATAGGGCACAGCAGAAGCTACGTATATAATGGGACACACTGGAAGCTACGTATATAATGGGACACAGCGGAAGCTACGTATATAATGGGACACAGCGGAAGCTACGTATATCATAGGGCACAGCGGAAGCTACGTATATAATAGGGCACACTGGAAGCTACGTATATAATAGGACACAGCGGAAGCTACGTATATAATAGGACACAGCGGAAGCTACGTATATAATAGGGCACAGCGGAAGCTACGTATATAATAGGGCACAGCGGAAGCTACGTATATAATAGGGCACAGCGGAAGCTACGTATATAATAGGGCACAGCGGAAGCTACGTATATAATAGGACACAGCGGAAGCTACGTATATAATAGGACACAGCGGAAGCTACGTATATAATAGGGCACAGCGGAAGCTACGTATATAATAGGGCACAGCGGAAGCTACGTATATAATAGGACACAGCGGAAGCTACGTATATAATAGGACACAGCGGAAGCTACGTATATAATAGGGCACAGCGGAAGCTACGTATATAATAGGGCACAGCGGAAGCTACGTATATAATAGGGCACAGCGGAAGCTACGTATAGAATAGGACACAGCGGAAGCTACGTATATAATAGGACACAGCGGAAGCTACGTATATAATAGGACACAGCGGAAGCTACGTATATAATAGGACACAGCGGAAGCTACGTATATAATAGGGCACAGCGGAAGCTACGTATATAATGGGACACACTGGAAGCTACGTATATAATGGGACACAGCGGAAGCTACGTATATAATGGGACACAGCGGAAGCTACGTATATAATAGGGCACAGCGGAAGCTACGTATATAATAGGGCACAGCGGAAGCTACGTATATAATAGGGCACAGCGGAAGCTACGTATATAATAGGACACAGCGGAAGCTACGTATATAATAGGACACAGCGGAAGCTACGTATATAATAGGGCACAGCGGAAGCTACGTATATAATAGGGCACAGCGGAAGCTACGTATATAATAGGGCACAGCGGAAGCTACGTATATAATGGGAAACACTGGAAGCTACGTATATAATGGGATACACTGGAAGCTACGTATATAATAGGGCACAGCGGAAGCTACGTATATAATAGGACACACTGGAAGCTACGTATATAATAGGACACAGCGGAAGCTACGTATATAATAGGGCACAGCGGAAGCTACGTATATAATAGGGCACAGCGGAAGCTACGTATATAATAGGGCACAGCGGAAGCTACGTATATAATAGGACACACTGAAAGCTACGTATATAATGGGACACACTGGAAGCTACGTATATAATGGGACACACTGGAAGCTACGTATATAATAGGACACAGCGGAAGCTACGTATATAATAGGGCACAGCGGAAGCTACGTATATAATAGGGCACACTGGAAGCTACGTATATAATAGGGCACAGCGGAAGCTACGTATATAATAGGGGACAGCGGAAGCTACGTATATAATAGGATACACTGGAAGCTACGTATATAATAGGGCACAGCGGAAGCTACGTATATAATAGGACACAGCGGAAGCTACGTATATAATAGGATACACTGGAAGCTACGTATATAATAGGGCACAGCGGAAGCTACGTATATAATAGGACACAGCGGAAGCTACGTATATAATAGGACACAGCGGAAGCTACGTATATAATAGGACACAGCGGAAGCTACGTATATAATAGGGCACAGCGGAAGCTACGTATATAATAGGACACAGCGGAAGCTACGTATATAATAGGGCACAGCGGAAGCTACGTATATAATGGGACACACTGAAAGCTACGTATATAATGGGACACACTGGAAGCTACGTATATAATAGGACACACTGGAAGCTACGTATATAATAGGACACAGCGGAAGCTACGTATATAATAGGGCACAGCGGAAGCTACGTATATAATAGGGCACACTGGAAGCTACGTATATAATAGGGCACAGCGGAAGCTACGTATATAATAGGGGACAGCGGAAGCTACGTATATAATAGGATACACTGGAAGCTACGTATATAATAGGGCACACTGGAAGCTACGTATATAATAGGGCACAGCGGAAGCTACGTATATAATGGGACACAGCGGAAGCTACGTATATAATAGGATACACTGGAAGCTACGTATATAATAGGGCACAGCGGAAGCTACGTATATAATAGGACACAGCGGAAGCTACGTATATAATAGGACACAGCGGAAGCTACGTATATAATAGGACACAGCGGAAGCTACGTATATAATAGGGCACAGCGGAAGCTACGTATATAATAGGACACAGCGGAAGCTACGTATATAATAGGATACACTGGAAGCTACGTATATAATAGGATACAGCGGAATCTACGTATATAATAGGACACAGCGGAAGCTACGTATATAATAGGATACAGCGGCTGAAGGTGGATTTGCTGCAAACACGTTTTCTTGTCCTTTGGGAGTTTTTTTTTTTTTTTTTTTAAATAATTTATATTTGGTATTATTGTGATTCTGCTGGAGGTATTGCGCTTCTGATATACTGTTACTGTAGGTCTAATCTTGTTTTAATGAACTAGATTTCCTGGATGTGTTATATATTTACATATTTTAATGAACTGTTTTTATTTTCCATACATTTTTGCATTTAGCTTTTGGAATATGTAACCATTTCCCTTGTGGTAGTAATCACTTTATTTCATTATTAGTGCAACTCTTTTCCTTGTGGTTTTATGTTCTTCATCTTGTGAGTTCTGGATTAAGCTGTTTTACAGTTTTGTTTCTTTTGGGGTTTATTTGTGCCAATGTAGAAAAACTTTTTTCATTTCTTTTGTTACTTACTGGAAATATCCTGATTAATAAGGAGGTGCTTCTCTATCTCACATCTTCCGCAGTTGTCAGGCCGAGCATGACCGCTGCGGACACCCTGTGGATATGTGGATCTATACACTGGGGTTAGTTAGTCACAAATCCTTGTCATGATCTCTATGAATGTGGCTGACTATTAAATACATGAGTAAAGGACCAGGTCTGTATCTATGGAGGCTTATTCGCAGGAGAGGGATCATACGATCCTTCTCCCGCAGCCTCCGGCCGGCTCCCGGATCGGACACTGTGCGCAGCGTCCGATTCCCCAAGAAGAGACTTTTCCAATATGCCGGGATGTAACTCGGAGGGAGAGTGGTTAGTGCTCCTGCTGTCCCTATAGTTAGTACATAGCTGGGGCATTTTGTAATAAATGAACAAAGTGAGTTGTGAGATGGACTGTTAACAATCGCAATTATTAATACATAGGCCCCCTGATATGATGGTAAATAATGGCAATGCCTAAGACTTCACAGAGTCCTGATAGTATTTAGGGGGGCTACAAATGTGACTGAATGTCTTGCACATAGTGTAGTGCTGTAACTAGGCCCTGACCGTTTCCATGCCCCTCACCAGCAGATCACATGGACGTTACTAACATATGTACAGTCCATGTCCCTCACCAGCAGATCAAATGGACATTACTAACATATGTACAGTCCATGTCCCTCACCAGCAGATCACGCGGACATTACTAACATATGTACAGTCCATGTCCCTCACCAGCAGATCACATGGACGTTACTAACATATGTACAGTCCATGTCCCTCACCAGCAGATCACACGGACATTACTAACATATGTACAGTCCATGTCCCTCACCAGCAGATCACATGGACGTTACTAACATATGTACAGTCCATGTCCCTCACCAGCAGATCACACGGACATTACTAACATATGTACAGTCCATGTCCCTCACCAGCAGATCACGTGGACATTACTAACATATGTACAGTCCATGTCCCTCACCAGCAGATCACGTGGACATTACTAACATATGTACAGTCCATGTCCGCAGCTTTACGGACAGCAAACATCTCGGGCCTAGTGCTGCGAGTGTCTCCCAGTCTTCCCAGAAGAGTCCAAATGTTTCCCATAATTATATTGCTGCATTAGTCGTCTAAAATATGGGAGTTCTTCACATAGTCCAGTTGCATGGCAGGCATACAGTACAGTGCCCCAGTCACGTATATAATTCAGCCCACACCCCCATTATTTTCTACATTTCCACCTGAGACTTTACTTAATACATTGTTTTATAGAAGTCCTTTTATATTTTTCATGTGGGCGGATTTGATTATTGTGATTGCCCTTAGATATGACACAGATCCGCTTAGCCAAACACATTGCCAGTCAGTTTGCGTGTATTACTGTATCCAGAGACACAATGTTTCTTCTGCCCTGTGATTGGCAGTAAAAGAATTGTATTATAATTATTGACTAATGCAGTTGGGGCCTATTGGGATCAGCCAGAGGAACATAAAAATATGGCCTTATTTTATTATTATTATAGTGTATAGTTGCTAAATGGGATTTCTACCCTATCTATTATTTTGTATGGTCTGTAAATATTAAGAGATGACTGCACAAAAATATCCTTATAGGTTGTTATCTAGTTGCTGTGATGGTGCTTCATAGTCTGACAGCGGAGCTCACCATTCAGTAAAGATTCCATTGCTTGTCTTCTCTTCTCCATATTTCCTTCATCCTCTAGAGCTTCTATTAGGAAGGGAGGTTGGGATGATTTTTTAGATATGTAACAATTTGTATCTGGGTACTGACACATGTCCAATGGGCTGGCAGACACAACACGATGAGACGTACAGCCTGATCACATGTCTAACATTCCCCCTGTGCCAGGCACATGGAAGCAGAATGTTTTTGAAGTTACACCTTTATTTGCAGTTCCCCGTACCATGGTTTTTGTAATACCCCTTTTACACAGACTGAAATATCCCGGGCTGATGCACGTGAATGCACGTAACCCCGGGATTTTAGTCGGTGTAAACGGATCAACCCGGGTCTAGTGACCCGGGGATCCAACCCTGCTTGATTGCAGGGTTGAGCACGGATTGTTCCCGTGTCACCCTGCAATGTAAGCGGTGCGGCTCACGATGACTCGGGTCATGCCGCCTGATTGGCCGGCTTCAGTGGTGCTTGGAGATGACCTCTCCAGGCGGCCACTGCAAGCAGCGCCGGCCTGAGCGGCACGAAGTAGCGTACCCCCACCTGCTATCCCTGCCTCCGAACCGCTGCAGGATAAGGTAAGTAGGTCACGGAGGGGGAGGGAGGGGAAAAAGCACTGGTCACCTTCGCCAGACAGCCGGGTCAGTGCTGACCCGGGTCAGGTGTGAATGGTGCCGACTCGGGCATAGCCCGGGTCGGCGCCGCAGTGTAAAAGGGGGTTGTCTCGGGTCTGATCCGGGTTGGAAACGTGTTCCAAATCCCGGGTCAGACCCGGGGACTTTGGTGTAAAAGGGGTATTAATGTTGGAGCATATTTACTAACATGGAGCAATGTACGCACACATAACTCTTAGCAACCAATTAGATTTCCTTTTCTAAAATGCACCAGAAAAATAAAAAGTTTTTGGGTGCTGTTTTTTTTTTTTTAAACTCTATCCCATAGAAAATTCCATGATTATCCATCTAATATTTCTAATAAATAAATGTATATTTGCTCACACCCCTCCTGCCTCCCTTTCTTCACTTCTTCACTGCCCTGATGATGGCGATACCCGTTTCCTGAGCATCATCTTCCCTTGCAAAACACAAACTTTCTTAAACCTCTTTAATCGTTACTGAATCTGCAACGCGTTTTGCACATTATCTGAATAGATCACGTTTTAAGCCAATCTCATTACATGATTTAAATACCTTTATAGTCCCATCCCCAATATTTTTATGACACAAGATCTTTTTCAATTAGTTCCATTGTTTTATTTAACTCTTGAGTGGTGTTTGTGTAAACCTTTATGTAAAATATATTTTACATGTACAAGATGCTCTTTATAGACCGGTCATGGTGAAAATCCTTTAAAACCGCATTACTGTCTGATCGTCCCTCCCCGATGGGCACGAAATGGTTTTGGTACGGGGACGTGTTCCGATCAGCCACACGGAAGAGTGCGACCGATTCCTGCACTTTAACTGTTGCACAATGTAGGAGGATATACAATGACATTGGGAAATCTAGCGATGATATAAAATGCTTT